>JAVLUZ010000381.1:223114-335658 GCA_036768485.1 Mermis nigrescens
TAAACACATCCAGGGGATGCAGTTAAAGAAACTGAAGAATAAACCAATAAATTTTATTATTAGAACCTTATTTCCCATCTTGAGTTTTTGTGATATCACTGTATATAGGCCAAAAAAGTCTATTTCTTACTACTCTAAAACTCCTCTTGAGCTAAACCATCAAACACGATGTAACTGAAGCCAAAATTAGGCTAGACAAAGTTTTGGACACATGGATAAGGCAGAACAGAAAAAATGCCACAAAAGTGATTCATTATGCCTCCGGTATAGGACATGGTAAATGGAGGGTTAAATGAAAAATAATTTATGATAGAAAGGCAGATCACTTGGCTTAATTAGTATTGAGTAAAGAAAGGATTAAATTATGAATAAAATTTAGCACATATAAAGGACAGAGACAACAAATGAATTAAAGACAGACAAATTCAGTGAAATAACAAATTGTTTTTAGCAAAAAGGCGGAAAATATATACAAGATTAATAAAAATATACATTGAAATAACATGAACAATGGAGATAAGTAAAAGATCTTAGAAAATGTCCTAAAAGATAGAAAAAATGTTGCTTGGCTGCAAAAATTACCAGTAAGTACAAGAACAAGAAAATTTACACAAGAAAAACGATTAATATGGTGAAATTTACGAACTGCTGGAATTGGTGTTAGGGGAAGGTGGTCCCGGGCAAGCCACTTAAGCTTAACACTTAACAACACCCTTTTTTCCTATAAAATTTATCACAAATATGTACATCTTAAACAATCACTCATAAAATTTAATTTCAGCGATCCGATTGATCGCATGTGGCTGGCGGCTGCTGAGTGTGATGATCAGCAGTCGCATGCGGAATAAAGTGATTAACGCAGCGATAGCGAACGTAACGTCTGGCAATCACCGAGTCGGAATAGCCGAAAACTGTGGCACTTAGCGATATGATGCTGAACAGGATGACGGTCCCGCTATTGCGGCGCCAAGAGCTCAGCACATATACTGAAATTGGGGCAGTGGAATGCAGCGCAACAATATTGTGGCGACGTTGAGAATCTAATCATGAGGCTCGCAGAATACGCAGCTGGAAGCAGATGGCATAACAGATTGCTAAAGAGGCTGCTCACTCAGCTGCGGCGGCATGACGCGCTTGATAATTTGATTCTACTAGTTTGTAATAATGCTGGCAAGAAATATAACGTCAGGATGGATGTGACGGGTTGCGCCACACAGCTGACAAACGGTTGAAGTGATAGTGAAATTGGTAGTGCAGCAAATATAAAACAAATGTGGGGTTTCAGCAGTAGCGCGAGTAGAGCTGCATTTGTGTCTCTCTCATTCCATGCGTTGATGGTGTAACACAATTTGGCCTTCTATCGATAAATCAACTATGCAATGACTCGTTTTCTGGGGCGGCTCGCTCAAGGCCAGAGTTGGCTCTCTACGTACGAACATAGTATCTTGAGCTTGAGTCAATTGCGAATTTCTTCTAATGCATTGGGAAGCGTGACTCTAGAAAACCTTGAATTCATTGATATGATGGATAGAGCGGAAACTCGATTGGGCAAATTACTGGCGGGTCAGTGCACCAGCGAATCAGTTGAATTCGCTGCTGCACTGAATTTACATCTGACATGGATTTGATGATTTCTGGAAATTCCACAAAATCTTCTCTTGGAAACGGATTGAAAAAGCGTTGTACGAAAGCAGATCTAATCATTTGTTGAAGTTGTTCTACCATACGCCAAGCGATTCAGGGCTCTTGATACCAGATGTGGTATTGGTGAACCTGTTATCAAGAAACTGAAGCAGCAATGACGCAGACATGATATTCGTAGCTTGAAACGACGGTTTGAAGCGAAAAGTAGACTTATATTCAGCGAAGAATTTAATTCATTGAATTGAAAATATTGACCATTTGACGAATTATCAAAGCCAAAGGGGCGTTATGGTCGAACTGTCGCTAGGCGATGCGGAAAAATTTAGGTGGAATGGTGTGATTTGAACAATGTGAAACTGGCGGTTCTTGCAGCATTGGATTATTTTGCGACAAATTCTGAACCTACTTTGTAGATCATAGGGCCGGTAGTGACATACACAAATGGGCGTGGATGGAGGGTTTGCACCCCCTAGAAGTTGAAATACCCCCCAGAAATCAAAATACCCCCTCCCAGAATTCAATTTTGAAATTTTTTTCTTTTTAGCGATTTTTTAATGCCATTGGATAGTGCGCAATGAGAAACATCAAAAAATTGTGTTTTTCTTCATACAACCACTTTTAAGACCATTTTTTGACCTTTGAAAACTTTTCCAACCCCCCCAGGAATTTTTCTACCCCCTGCCCAGAATTTCGGTGCTGCCCGTCTATGGTGACATCGAATCTCGTCAGACAAAAAAGAAGAATCATTGTAGAATGGACAATTGCTGAGTTTTTTTTGCTGATGGAAGGTATCTGCAAAGCTGGTTCGAATTTTCTATTGACAATATTGGCGCAGAAGTTGTCCGTGCCTCTTAGGACCAGCGCTACCGGGTGCCACTAACAAAAAAATAAAAAACGAAATTTATCTTATGTTTTGTTTTTCATACACAGTCGCGCATAGCAGAAAACAAGGATTATTTCGTTTTTCGTTTCGGTCGCGCGCTTTCTAAAACGAAAAATCATACTGTAGATTTTCGTATTTTGTTTCGGTCGCGCGCTTTTAAAAATCAAAAAACCATACTGTAGATTTTCGTTTTTTGTTTCGGTCGCGCGATTCGAAAAACCAAAAATCAACTGAAGGGGGTTTAGGGGCTCGGAAATGGGGTGCCCCATTATTCATATGTGAATCTGACCCCGGTTCCGTCAGGGGTTTCTCCGCCCTTGGAGCGGTCCAAAGTGGCCCAAGTAGGGCCATTAAGGCGCAAAATATGTAAAAATCAGACTTTCTCTAAACAATGCAAAAAATTGAAGTATATTCTGCGGCCTTTGAAAAATGTAAAGTTTAGTAAACAATTGCTGTAGACATGTGTAAAAGAGTATCTACATAAGGTCTGTTGCACGTCAGCTTCCGTGTTTCCTACTGCTTTGAACCAACAATATCATCGATTGTCTTGAATGCATCGATATGTACTATTTCATTCAATTCGCTCAGCTACTGCATTGCTAATTCGCTGCTTTTTTCAATCAATTTTTGGGAATTTGAATATTGCTTGCACTTTGACGCTTAGAATGGCTGAATCTGCTAAGTGACATGCTTAGTAATAATGAAATACGAACAACTTAATTATGATTTGTTAACAGCATTTCACTTTCGAGTCACATTATTAAGCAACTCAAAGTTGAATGAAGTCTGCAAAAAGTTGCATTACGTAATATGCTTTTAAGATATTATGTCAATCAGAAAAAAATTATTTCAAAATAATACGTTTTTTCAGAGACCGCAGAATATACTTCGATTTTGCATTGTTTAGAGAAAGTCTGATTTTTTACATATTTTGCGATTCTTGGCATATAACATAGGAGATTTTTCCTAGTCCCCTCCTTTTACATCCTCGATAATTCACAATCCCAAGTATATTCCCCTTTTTTGTTCCATCGGAGACATTTTCTTTGCTTATGCTATATATATATATATATATATATATATATATATATATATATATATATATATATATATATATATATATATATATATATATATATATATATATATATATATATATATATATATATATATATATATATATGTATATCACAAAAATATGTAAATTAACTGAGTGATTTTCTCATAGTTTTTCGAAATCAGTGCATGTTTTTTTTAAACCGAGAGCCACGAAATATAATATATATTGAAGGACGGCAGTCTAAGATAAAGTCATCGGCTTAAGACCGGAAGTCATGAAATTATATGCTAAAGTCTCTTCAATTTCAAACGGCTCATTTTTGCTTTACGGCTTATTACTGTAGCATAATATATTACGATCCAGGTTGTTGTTGTAAATTGCTTGATGTAGGTACCAAATGTTGAATAAGGCATATTAACCATCGATGAGAAAAGTTTAAAGCCACCAGCAGCCAATAGAACATAATTGAAAGAAAAAAACTAATACAGTTATCAGATTTCAGCGAAAATGAGCATTTTGGAATGGGACAGACTATATCATTTAATTTTCAATGTAATGCTAACATACGCGTTGAATTCTTTGTCAGTCCATAATGTGTCCCCGTCCCGTAGAATCCCGGGAAATTCGGACAAACGCGCACTTTATTGATGAAATCGGAAGTTTACAAGATTGGCCAAATTTTGGTTTGGAAGTCAGCCAAAAACATTTAAAATTCATCAACCCCTTCAAATGTGCAACTATTTTGGCTCAATAAGTATTCCGGACCTCTAATTCCGAATTTTCGATCAAAATGGCTCGATCTGGATCTTAAAACCGAAACGACGGTTTACAAAAAAGTTTTGGCGGCTCTAGCAGTTTACGTAATTGCCGTGGGACAAATTTGTTACGCCTCCCTAGGCCAACTTTTAATGCGCTATAGACTGGTGTAAATTACTTTACACTGCAGTATAAACTGACGAAAAAGCGTGAGAAAAACGTCTTTTGAACTTTTTTAAAAAAATATTTCGAATCGTAGCGAATAAATTTTATTTTAATTTCGACTGTTTGTTAATGATGTTACGGTTGACCTTACTGTAGAATTCGAAAAAATTCACGGATTGATTTTTGAGATGCAGGAGCCCAAACGTACCATATCCATACCGCAAATTTAGGCTTTTTGTCTTTTTGTAGGAGCACAGCTTGGATGCTACTACCAAAATTAGGCCCCTGAGGTTTCTTGGACCTATGTATGATTTCGAATTTACTTCTCAAAGTGTATGATCTGGCGATATAAAGCATATAGGGTACGGGTTGACAGGAAACTAGAAAGGGTTCTAACAAAGATAATAATCATTGAGATTGAGCTCGCAGCAGGCCAAAATATCAAATTATAAATACCGTTTTTGATGGTGTAGACTAGCATGCGTGTAATTTGATGTAAACCAACCGAAAGCAGCAAACACGCGGCCTTCAAAAATGCTAATATAAATTCAAATATTTCTGCTTCCAGTGGCCTATTTTTGCATGGAACTTTTTGCATTTGTTTACAATGAGGGCAAACTTTTATGCGCAGGTTATAATGCCCTCTAATTGTGGTACGGGCAGAAAAAGAAGCAAGAAACATCAATAAGTAAGCAAGATAAAATCAGATGTCGTAAAGTGATCAAAGAAATCTGCTTAGCTGAAATATATCGTTTTGGTGAACACAATGATTTTCAACTAAGTAAATTTGTTGAGCGAAAGACAAGCTTAGCTTCTTTATTTCAAATCAACTTACTAAAAAAAATTGCAATAATTTTGAAACAGACTATTAGCTCTTTCCAGTCACAAGATAAATAAGGCAAGAATGCCCCTTATCTATAATATTAATTTCGAGTTGTGTGTAAGTGTGTGTGTGTGTGTGTGTGTGTGTGTGTGTGTGTGTGTGTGTGTGTGTGTGTGTGTGGTGTGTGTGTGTGTGTGTGTGTGTGTGTGTGTGTGTGTGAGGCAAAAAAGTTTTTACTGGATAATTTTGTGATACTTATATTTTCACTCAATGGGTATTCTCGGGGCGCTGATTACAATTTTTGATTAAAATGGTTCGATCGGACTCCTGAAACCCGGAAACTACGGATTTATGTAAAAGGTTTTGGTAGCTCTAGCCGCTTATGCAATTGCCGCAGGGTAAAATTTTAAAGCCATTCTAGATCAACTTTTTATGCGCTATCGACTGGTGTGAACCACTTTACACTACAGTGGAAACTGATGTGATGCCGTAAGAAATACGTGATTTACAAGTGTATTTTATCAAATATCTCAAATCGCAGCGGATAAATTTTTTTAAAGTTTTCACCAATTATTGGATATCTTATGACTGACCTTACTGTAGAATTTGAAGAAAATCCACGGATTGGTTTCTGATATACGGGAGTCCAAAGGTACCCTATGCATGGCGTAAAATTTAGGTTTTTGTCTTTTTGCAGAAGCACAGATTGACTGTTGCTTCCAAAATTTGGCCACTGGGGTTTCTGAGACCGCTGATTCCATATTCGCTACTTTGAATATACGATCTGGCATCATAAAACATGTATGAGACGGGCTGAAAGGAAATCACGTACGGGTACTTATAAACATGATTAATCACTGTAAAAGAGCTTGCACCAAGTCAAAAATTTTTGACCTTGTAAACCAGCGCGTGAAATTTTATGCGAAGCAATCGAAAGCAGCAAACATGCGGCTTTCGAAAGAAAGCAGCAAACATGCGGCTTTCGAAAATACAAATCCAAATGTTTTTGCTTCCAGCGGCTAATTTAATATGCAACTTTTTGCATTTGTTTACAATGAGGGCAAAGTTGAACATTGTACAAAGTTGAACCCGACGCTATAAGATAGGACGTGATACAACAAACTCAATGCTATACAATAGGACGTGATGTAACATACCCCATGCTATACAATAGGACGTGATATAACATGCCCCATGCTGTAAGATAGGACGTGATATAACATAACCAGTGTTACAGGATAGGACGTGATATAACATACCCCATGCTACAAGATAGGACGTGATATACCATACCCAGTGCTATAACATATTCTGTGCTGTAAAATTGGTGTCCCAAAACATCAAAAATATGGTTTGCACCAAAAAAATCTTCAAACATCCCAAAACATCAAAAAATGGTTTGACCAAAAAAATTTTTAAACACCCCAAAACATTAAAAATATGGTTTTGACCAAAAAAAATTTTAAACCTCCAAAAACATCAAAAGTATGGTTTTGGACCAGAAAAGTTTTTTTTAATATTTTCAAAACGTTAAAAATATGGTTATGATCAAACAAAATTTTTAAACATCCCAAACCATCTAATGGTATAATTTCCAGAACATCCCAGCACATCAAAAATATGATTTAGGATAAAGAATTCTCAGAACCATTCTATAACGTCAGAAATATGGATTTAATCAAAGAAATGGTTGACAAGAGACAGTTTTAAAAAATTTAAAAAATACAATGTTTTTACCAACAATTTTTTTAGAAATATCCCAAAAACATCAAAAAGTCCCGAAAAATAAAAAAATACAAGAGATATCTCAACCCCATACAGCTATCAGGCCTAAGTTTAGCCAGGGCAACGCCGGGCAGCTCAGCTAGATATAAAAAATATAAAAACCGCTCGCCGATCCATTGCAGTCATTCAATTTTTTATACTAATTACTGGTTAAGATATTATTTGTTCACAAACACTCTATGAGGCAGCGAAGCGCCCCATTTGCTAGTCTGTTTTATTAATTATGTGTTCGTTTCTGAAACTAAAACAAATTAAATAGGTACCTACCAACAAATGCAGGTTAATGAAGGGGATTGAAGTTCTTTGTTGCACCCATAAAATCAGCAGCTACGCTGACGATACAATTTCTGACTCGGTTAATATAGTTTTTGATTAATACGATACTTGTAAAGCTGTCCGTGAAGCAATTCTAAAAACCCAGAAAACAAAGGCAATGTCTACTATCAGCCAGACACGCACATGGGGAGGCTTTGGTAAGTATCATAGGTGGGCAGCACCAAAATTCTAGGGGTAGGTGCTTCAAAGGTAAAAAATGGTGGTATGGCGAAAAGACAATTTTTCAACGTTTCTCACCGAGCACTATCCATTGGCATCAAAAAATTGCGAAAAAACAAAATATTTCAAAAATTCAACTCTGGGGGTCGCATACCACCCATGCCCACATGTAGTCAAGACTCCTCAGAGTGGAAAATGGAAAATTTGCTGGGAAAATGAAGACCAAAAATGCATGAAAATTGAAAAATCTATAAAAGAGTGCTTAAAGTCGACAAGGGAGAGTACAGTCAAATAACTTTACCGCCATATTTAGCATTTATACCATTTTTGAGGTCATTTTCAGGGGCGTAGCTGCGGGAAGGATAGGGGAACCAGTCCCTCGAAATTCTATATATGTGAGTTCTTTTTACAACGGTCTCCCCAAACGAAAAATTGAAAATTCTTAGACCGTATCTGAAAGGCCGCTAATAGATTTTAGCATACTATTAAGCTAATAAGCAAAAAACACAACATATTCGCTTAATATAATTGAAATAAAGTTGTATTAAAAAAATTTTTTTCTCTAATATGTAGATCTCGACGAAAAAAAGGACAAAAACACCAATTCCGCCTGTCCACGAGTACTTGTTGAGATATTCAATCTCAAAATTTTATTCCCCCCAATTCATAAGGGCCAGCTACGCTACTGGTCATTTTGGATAAAAAGGCTCAATTTTTGACCAACCAGATCGGCCATGCTATGCATCTAAACTCTCAACTCGTTTTAGCGGAAATTTTTTTCCAAGCGACTTCGAACGAAAATTATTAATTTGCGACTTTACTGCAATAACGCACGATGATTTTGGAGTTCGGACAAAACTATTCGAGTCGAATCGAAAATGGACGCAGTAGGTAAATACCATAGCCTATTTAAAGAAACCTTGTGCTTTGCATCATAATTTTAGACGCAATATAAATCGATTACAAAAGTGGATAAAAATCGGGCACGAATCGTATTTTGTTGTCAGCAAGATTTACACTAGTTTTACTATTCAGAATTGCTTTACAGTAGGCTACCTAAAAGCCTCTTTTGTAGCCATTACCTTGAGAGCCGAAAATTGATTTGCATGCACAAGGTTTCGTGAAATTGACTATAGTAAACTACGCTAAATGAAGATTCGCGAAATTTCATGCGTGACAAAGCACTTGAGGCGCTTATCACAGAGTTCAAAGGCAAACTGGTAAGATGAGTCGATGAGAGCGATCGATAATTAAAATAAAACGCGTTACGCAAGTCGCATTAGCCAATATTTCGATTCATTGCACTTAAAGGTGTCGATAATACTAATAGTAAAGTGTTTGAATAAAAATGTTTGACCGTCGCAGATACATATGTATGCGTCAGTATGTAAAACCAGACACGTATCTCTGGGGGGGGAATGGGGGGGGTTTGGACCCCCCAAATATAAAAAACGGACTTTTTAAACGTTATTTTGTGCTATTTTTGCCCTTTTTGGGCTTAGTCCCGCAAAATTTGTGTTGAGTCCCCCAAAATAGGATGGCCAGCTACGTGCCTGTGTAAAACCAATCAGATCTGATACATTGCGTAGAGATAAAATAAAGGAGGCGTTAAGTGCGAGCACGTACGATACAAATACGTTTATGTCATGGCGTGATTGAATTGCGTGGTTGGTCTGAGGTGAGCAAGAGAAGCTTTTCGAGCTTCTCAACTTTTCAAACTTTTCAACGTTATTACTGACTCGTGCACGATTACAACTTATTTCTAAAATTAATTAATTTTTATTTGAAACTTTTTTGTAGGCAGGTAGCGAAACTTGTCTACTGAAATAAATTTTTATATTTATTTCGGAGAGAGTCGAATTAAAATCAAAGCAAGGCCAGTTGCGCGTAAGACCGAAATCTCAAAGCTGTATTGCACTGATATAAAATCTTAAAAATCGTTAAACGTTACAATAAGAAAAAATTTTCAGGATCGAAAACTGCGATTCATTTATAGAACTTTCGTGAGCTTTTTCGGCTTTTGGCTTATTATTTTGTTCTGCATTTCAGAACCTTATTCCAAATCACTATTGTACACGTCCTGTCATTCGTTTTGGATATATGTATACAGGAAAATTTTAAATATTATTAACCAGTGAATTTTATATTTAAATTTTTCGCCTAGGAAAAATTTTAATATTATTTACAAGTGAATGTTATATTTCGATTTTCCGTCAATTTCATACACGAAATCTAGAGCAGAAACATTTTTGAAGCAAACTCCACTTTAAATTGAATTCACCTCAGTTTAGCGCATTATAAAAAGTAAGATTCAATTGCTCCAGTCAGACCGTCTCGAAATTGATGGGCATAAAATTGGACGCAAGAGGCAAGAAAAACAAACGAAAGGCTGAAAAAAATCGCCATCGATATACAAAAAATTCATACGTTAGCAGCGCGTATTAAGAATAAGCAGCTCGATGAAAATCATAATAGACACATGAAGAAAAATGTTAAGGGCAGTATCAACAATGGATGCGGTCATTACAGGTATAACTCGTGCATTCATAAATGGACCATCATCCATTAAATAACATGCTCATATATTGCACATAAAATTAATGTAATGCTGCCTATTCACCAAGCACCCAGAAAAGTGAAAAAAACAATATTTGAGCTTTAGCTAGTGCCATAAATATATACAAGTACCAAAAACGATTGTAAAAATACGTGTTCTTGAGGAATTGCCCCCCCCGCAAAAGGGCTGCGACATCCCAGAATTGTCGATTTTTCGCAAATATTTTAAAAGCGTGTTTTTAAGCGTTCTTAGCTCCATTTAGGTGAAAAATTCCCAAATTTTCGGCGCTTCGCGATCGCGTCATATGCACATTTGTTGCCCATATTTCGTTCAATTTACTCAATTTTTCCAAAATGCTTTTGTCCTAGAAAGAACGAACATTGTTTGAAACGTCAAAAACAGTGTTTTTGACGTGCACCCATCGTTTTAAGTCCAAAAAAGGCACTTTTAAAATTTTTTGCTCGATACCCCCTGCCCCAAGAATTCCCATGCTGTAAATGTATGGTTGTAAAGGGTTGAAACAAACACGTCCGTATGTTAGCATAAAGATTTAAATGTTTTTAAACACGATAGCGTTTTAGCAATCAACACAAAATCGCATTTTTCGATACATTTACGGGGCGAACTGTCACTAGAAGAAAACCGTTGAAAGGCCCGTAGCTGGCAGTCCTATTTTGGGGGGACTAAGCCCAAAAAAGCCAAAAATAGCACACAATAACGTTCAAAAAGTCCTATTTTTCCGATTTTTCTGCATTTTGGGGGTCCGAACCCCTCCATTCCCCCAGAGATACGTGCCTAGGAATAATTTATGAACCAAGCACCACCTACTGCCGTCGAGAATCATTTGAAGCAAATTAGTATGCATAAATTCAGCAAGATTCGGCGACACGAGTTAGTATAAAAGTAAGGATGCTAAACGTCTACAGAAACACGAGTAAAATTTTGTACATGAAATATCGTACATGGCTAAAGAATTCAAAATAAAAAAATAAAATTGAACATGTTAAAAAATTTATTTAAAAAATTCGTTCACATCCAATGCAACTCCCAGGGGTCGCATCACATATGTACAGAAGAGGCTGTGTAACGGACGTCGCCATGATTCGAAGGCCACCTCCATCTCGAGGGTCTATTCTAAACATGTATACTACATAATATGAGACACGAAAATAAAATATAATATAAGGACGTGTCACACGCATTAACGATATTGGGGGTTTAGGGGGATTTTCAACCCCCGCAAGGGATTTCATTCCATCAGAAATCCTTTCACCCTGAATTCACGATCTCCCAGAAAAATATGTAAGTAAATAAGTGCTGTTTTAAGCATTTTCAGCTATCTATCCGTTTACTCAAAAAGCTAAATTTTCAGCGCTTCTTGCCATATACTCCTTTGGTGACTATATTTTAATCAATTTAGTCGAGTTTTTCTGAAATTTTTAGAATGTTTGTGCTCTGCTCTAGTAAGATAGAGCATCGTCAGAAACGCCAAAAAATGACGTTTCTGACTCGTATATCCACCGTTTTCGACACCAGAAAGGCACTTAAAAAAATTTTTTTGGTTCCATCCACGGAATTTCATGCTGTGCACGTCTGGTGGTCACACGCACAAATGAACGCTGGGAGTCTGCCCGGATTCCAAAAATTCAAGAGACCCAAATTTCGAAAGAACTTTGTTTTTAACAATGTTTTTAGATGTCAATAGTTAAAGGTCAATGAGAAACGTCATAAAATGGCGTTTTTGATCCTATCGTAAAAAAATATCGTCACTTTTTTGACCATTAAAAATTAAGGGAATGGTGAAATCAAGAATTTGTAATAATGTAGTGTTTAGGGGTTAAAATTCGTGTTTTGATACAGGATGGATTTTGTGGTAAAGAAAAATTGGTGTGCAGACAATTAATCGCCAACAATTAATCGCGCACAATTAATCGTGGACAATTAATCGCCGAACAATTAATCGCCTTAACAATTAATCGCCGGGACATGTAATCGCCTAATATACTTATATGTATGTATTTATAGTAAAAACAATACTTTACTTGAAACAAAAGCTGTCGTTGCAAAATACTCCGAATTTGTCTAAAAATTGAAACTGTGTGACAAGCCACGCAAATAATAAGTAATATCCAGCTCTCCGAGCTATTCACGATTCTTTGAATACGAGCTGTAAAATCTCTGTATTTTTCCTTCCAATGGGAGGCTGTTGGCCGGCCAAATACTGTTCAATCATCATTTCGTTTTTACTTTGTTCTAATCGTAGCGCCTTGAAAAATTTCCAAACTGTGGAGTGATGATTTTGAAGCGTTTTTAGCAATCAATTTTCTCGAAGGTGTAAAATTCTCGACGCTTCGCGCCATATTCTCATGTTTTGACTATATTTTGTTCCATTTGTTTGGGGGTTTCACCCTTCCCCTAGAAAAATTTTCAACTCCCCCAGAATTCGCGATTTTTCGAAAGTTTCCAGAAATTTCATGAAAATTCGCAGAAAAGGTGATTTTTAAGCGTTTCTAGCTATCTATTTGCTCAAAAGTGTCAAATTTTTGGCGCTTCGCGCCATAAACTCATGTTTTAACTACATTTTGTTCAATTTATTCGACTTTTTTGATTTTTTTTCGAATCTTCTTGTGCTGTTATGCTCTAGAAAGATAGAGCATCGTAAGAAACGCCGAAAAACGATGTTTTTTACGCGTACCCACTATTTTTAGGCCCAAAAAGACACCTCAAAATTTAACCCCCCCAGAATTCCTATGCTGTGCATGTATGATAATAAGCTAAGCTTTCACATCCACTACTTTCCTTTTTACACACCTTTTTATATTTTTTATACAGGTATTTATTTTTGACATGCTTTTGATGACGCTTGGTTGTTTACGATTAAATAGACCCACGATTAATTGTGTGCACGATTAACTGTTCTGCGATTAATTGTTGGCGATTAATTGTCCGCGATTAATTGTTGGCGATTAATTGTCATGTAATCAGAAAAATTAGGATAAAACTTCATATCACTGCGCATTCATTGTGTAAAGTCGCTAGGGGAAATCTTAATTCGAGTCGAAAGCGAACGATAAAACGTGACCTTTGAACTCTAAACCGGCGGGTATGCATGCACCTCTCAGCCCAATTCGAGTGCTAAAGTTTGATTTCAATAGTAATTTATTGAAAGATTTAATTACTTATCTCCATATATGTTACAGGGGGATGGGGAGGATCCCCACTAAAGGTTGGTCGTCCATCTCTCTCCCAAAGCCAGAAATTGTTTGACACCCCAATTTTTTTAACAAAAATGAATTTTTTAAGCCGTTTTCAGGTATTTTTTGGCCGTTTTTGGCCAAAAAATTGAAAGTTATTCACCCTCTCACACCTAAAAATGGCCGAGGAACTTCACCCGAAATTTACAGCCGTTACATGTGTGCTTATCATGTATAATATTTTCTCACCCGGAAATTTCCAGCCGTTACATGCATGCTTATCATTATATTTTCTCACCCGAAATTTCCAGCCCTTATATGCATGCTTATCATAATATTTTCTATCTGAAAATACGACTCTAGCATAAGATCTGGGAGGATTTCAGCCTTGGCGGAAAATTTTTCGCTCCGAAAATTTTTTAAGTTTTGATTGTAAAAAGAATCTTACAAAACAACCCGTTTTAAGCCTATGTCGTAATCTTCAATGTAGTTCAAAAGCACTAACCAGTTTAACAGCAGTCACTTTTAAGTATATTTTGTTCAATTCCGTTGAGGTTCTCTTGAAACTTTCTTATATTATTATCGTCCTGAAAGAAAGAGCGTCGTCAAAAACACCAAAATATGGTGTTTTTGACGCGTACGAGTCGATTTCAAAGCGCAAAAAGGCACTTTAGAGCTCCACCCCCAGCCGAAATTCCAATGTTGTCAGGCACGTAGCTGGCCGTCCTATTTGGGGGATTAACACCAATTTTGGGGGGACTAAGCCCAAAAATAACACAAAATAACGTTTGAAAAGTCATATTTTTCAGATTTTTTGAGGGGTCCGAAGCCCCATTCCCCCAGAGATACATGCCTGCGTTTTGTGCATGTTTATATGGACTCACCCTGATCAGAAATTGTCCTGATGGAGTTTGCGGATTAGTATACGCGTAAACGAACCAAGCGGCTACGGACAAAAGACTCGCCAACAGGAAAATCAATACAAAGATGCTGCCGGCACTCATGCCGCTTTGATCAACAGCTGAAAATCACATTATTCCGATTAATGCGGGCAGCACGAAAAGAACCTCAACCAAATAATTGAAAAAATATACGCGGCATACGTGAGACGAAAACAAATTTTCCCAAAATTAATTCCCTCATTCAATCCTGGATCAACAGGCTGAGTAATGATTGAGAAAAATTCAGACTTACATACATCACATAGATATGTGGTCGTAGTAGTGATATAATACACCAAAAATGCGCAAAAGAAATAGATTCACGCTTATTTCTATTGAAAAACGAAAAATTATCGGAGACGATAATTAGTGCATCATCTGCCTAGAGCGCCGCAAAATGGAGACGAGATTCCGTATTTTTTTACTCTAGATATCCGGATCAAAAAAAGCTAATTTCATTAATCACAATGACGAAGGAATTAGTAAAATAAAAAATCAATAATGAATGAATAAATAAAATCAGCAAAGCATACTTGCTGCTTTGAAAGAAAGATTGAAAGGTAAACAGATCAGAAACCAGGAAGTGCCACGTAAAACAAAGCGTATGGTGTTGTGTAAAGATTATATTTTTGAGTATTTCGAGGGATTAATTAGCTAATTCGGATATTCCAAACACTTACATCGTTTAGAGATCAGATAATGTATTGGAAATGTACATTAATCGTGCTCAAACTAATAAACAAGTGACACGATCGATGAAAATACATGCATAGTTTAGATCAGACAGATGCATGGAGTGGAGAATAAAGGAGGGTAGGGGATTGTTTGTCAACCCTAAGAAAGACGAAAGGCGAAATATTCTGGCGAACGTTAGGCAAAATTGAAGTCAAAAAAGGTAAAAAAATCTCAACTTTCTTGCAAAGAAGCTTAAATTGGTCAAAAACTTTGACCAAGGCTGTTTTGACGATATTTTACGTTTATACCCATTTATAACATCGATCTAACTGGAAAAGCTCTCTTACTGTCCCAGCCCCAGGCCCGCTTGACCTCTCTGGACCGGTGTCCAATTGCAATAGATCAAATCAGTCTCAAGAAGCTGTTGAGAAGAACATTATTAGACATCGAAAAAAAATTTTGGTAAAAAAACGAAAGTATTCTAATGAAGAGAAATACAAAAGTATCTCCACAAATATTGAAGAAATTAGGAAAAAATTGGAAAACAATAAAAACGAGATATCAGTGGCGGATCCGGGATTTTGTTACTGAGGGCGGAACCAAAAATTTTCCAAACATTGTCGAAAATTGTCCGGAAAAACCGTCCATTACGCTTAAAGTAACGGGTTTTTGTCGTCTTCTGACAGATAGAATCATTTGTGATAAACAAAATCATTTTCGAAAGTCATCTACGAAAAAACTCGCAAAATTAGTGCAAAAATCGATAAAAAGCGCTGAGAAAATACTCGGGAAATCATTGTAAGAACTGAAAAATCCTCCGTCTCTAAATAAACTGCTCGCCTGACGCAAAAATAAGCTTTTTACAGCGATTAGAAAGACAGTAAGTGTCATTAATGAGTACTAATCGGCGCGAAGTGTTGGAAAAATTTCGAAAAAGCATGATAAAAATCAGTAAAATCATCGGAAAATACGCATTTTTCTCTACCGCGCCCAACTTTATTTTGACGACAGGAGGGCGTCCGACCCCCGCCCCTCTAAAGCCGGCAATGCGAGAAATATACATTTCATCGACACGTCGCCGGGTCGCTGAAGCCCATTCGTCGGCGTTTCTTCGCCGTCGACCAACGGAGCTCGGGATGACGTCACGCTCGACGCCGCGTTCGTCGAATTGACGGGCGTCGCCACCGCCGTCGTTATCAACGACGACGACGAAGTCGGCGACGTTGACGTCGTCGATTCAAATCCGCTGACAAATTTGTCCTTGTCGAAGTCGTCGTCGCTGCTACAGTACAAATGGTCCGATTGTTTGTTGCACTGATTGTCAAGATAATCCTGACGACGGCGATTGAAGCCGTCCTGATCGGAGCAGAACGATCGAGCGGCGGCGGCGGCGTCGGCGCCGCCGCCGTCGACACCGCCGTCGTCCTCCATTTCGCACCAAGTGCAATTGAACGCGGTCAAATTGGACGATACGCAGGAACGACAATCCTTGAGCATGATGCACACTGCGCGGATAAATTTTCGATTTTCGGAAGCGTGAATTTACTCGGTCATTTTTGAGATAAGAGGACAGCAAACATACATGATCTTGGCGAGAAAGGATTTGGGGGTCTTTCAGTTTTTCAGCCCCCCTAGAATTCGCGATTTTCCGAAAGTTTCCGAAAAATGCGTAGAGAAATGCTATTTTAAGCGTTTCTAGCTATCTATTCGCTCAAGAGTGTCGGACTTTCGGCGCTTCGCGCCATATACTCATTTTTTGACACTATGTATTTTGTTCAATTTGTTTTATTATTCTCGAAATTTTTTGTTTTTTATGCTCAAGAAAGACAGAGCATCGTCAGGAACGCTGAAAAAGGATGTTTTTGACGCGTATCCACCACTTTTATGCGTGAAAAAGGGCTTTTAAAATTTCACCAACCCTCGGAATTCCCATGCTGTGCATGTCTGACAGCAGACCTAATTTTGATGAGACGGTAAGTAAAAACTCTCTGAAAAGCGAATATTGCGATAAGTCTGGGACGGGGGGCGAAAATCACGAATTCTGTTAGATAGGGGACAGTTAACTATGAGAACGGATGTCCCATCTTTCTATATGTACACTCGAAGTCGGAAAATGCTAACCCGGGATAATGCACACCTGCTGACAAGGCCGTTGCCTATATATATATATATATATATATATATATATATATATATATATATATATATATATATATATATATATATATATATATATATATATATATATATATATATTAGAGCTGTGCCGGGGCCGCCTTTTTTACCGGGGCCGGGGCCGGGGGCCGGGCCTAGGCCCCGGCGCCGGGGCCGGGGCCTGGCCGGGGCCAAGTACAGCGTGCTTTACCGTGTTCATAGTACGACCCTACCCTACCCCTTATACCTATGTACATATATATTCTTGCTAGTATATATGCGCGTCAAGCGTTAATATTTGTTGGGATTACAAGATATAACAGAACATGGGCATTGGGAGGCTTGGGACGTGGGCGTGGGGGTTAGGGATATGCATCCCCAGAAGTTGGAATACCCCCAGAATTCAATTTTTGAAATTTTTTTGCTATTTTAGCCCGATTTTTTAATGCCAAGGAAGAGTGCTCAACGAGAAACGTCGGAAAATGGTGTTTTTCACCACCACCCCCCAGAAATTTTTTCACACTCCCAAAATTTCGGTGCTGCCCACCTATGGTCTAGACCCCAGAATTCACACTCTCCCCCCAAAAAAAATCCGCTAGACGCCCCAGAAATTGATTTTCAGAATTTTTTGTCTTTCTGCGATTTTTTGATGCTAATGGATAGCTCTCATTGAGAAACGCAAGAAAACGGTGTTTTTTCGCCCTACCATATATTATCAGGCGCTTTTTGACTTCGAAAAGTTTTGGAACCCTATAATTTTTGAGCGGCCCATGTATGGATTTAACTCCTCTGACTTGGACGCGTTTTTCAATTAGCTTTACTTCGCACTTTTTTAGGCTTATTATTCTATTTGTTCTGATAGACGTAGCTGTCTGCTACCAAGCAAGCTGGAAAGCTCGGCTATATGAATTGCAATTCAAAATATGTCAATTTTGATTATTAACTAGAAATTTGCACCAACCTGACATAATAAAATAAAGATTTGAATTAGCAAGATGTGTGGTGTTGCTTGAAATTGAGCTTGAAGGTAAATCTGCTCAAAACATTATCAATTTTCTACATTATAATCAATTATAACACTGGCCCCGGCCCCGGTGCCGGGGCCAGCCCGACCCGGCCCGGGGCCGGGGCCTAGGCCCCGGCGCCGGGGCCGGGGCCGGGGCCTGGCCCCGGCACAGCTCTAATATATATGTATATATATATATATATATATATATATATATATATATATATATATATATATATATATATATATATATATATATATATATATATATATTAATGTGTAAATGCACATAGTTAATGCATACACTTGGATACTGCACTTCTTTAGCTTTGGTTTCAAAGAGGCGCGCATTATCGAATTAGATCCCTATTACATCCATTCAATACGCAGGTATGCAAGTCTTGGAAATTGAACGTTTTCGAAATATTAGCAGTTTTTAGCTAAAACGAGGGCCTAAGACGGGCATTTTGGATATAAGTAATCGCTTTTTAGTTATATAAAATATAATTTGCGTTATAAATTTGATTTATCTAGAAATATACAAAATCTATTGTCTTCCGAAACCGAATTTACAAAAAAGACTGGCACATAAAATTAGGGAAAGTCCCGCGCTCAAGCAATATATTATAAATGTTCAAAGTGTCTCAATATTTCGTCACCTATCTATTCTATTCATTGTAGTTACCAAGTAATGGAATTATTCTAGTGAATAAGTTTTTCGTCATTTCACTTTCATACATAATAGAGAATGGCCCATAAAAACGACTACATTATTTAATACGGCAATACTTTGGCTGATGTGAATATAAAACTTTAGGACCAACTGCAATAGATAGGTAAACATCTTTTTGTTTGAACCACATTAGAAATTTTGACCAGCTGCCAGTGGTTCCTCCGCTATGACAATTTAATTACATCTCACTTTGACATTGTTTAAAACCCAGGGTTTCTGCATTGTATGACAGCACTGCGTATGTAGGTATCCTTTTTGTGACATTTTTGATTATGTGCGCTGTCTTAAAAAGTAATTAGTACGTTTTTTATACACCAGATTAGATACGCGTCGTACTGAGTGCAAAAACTTTAGAATATCGTCAAAGGAGGATGTAAATTAATGGAAAGTTCAATGACACTATTTGTGTTTAAAAAATATTAAAGTAGGGTGTCAACAAATTGCGGTAGCGCCCGAACCGATGACTGACATCTGGCCAAAATTTTTTGTACTGTCTGAAAGAAGACACTTTTATCTATCTGAAGCAACCAGTTTCAAAATCACATGCTCACAGAAGCCAAAGTAATGACCTGTCACATTGGCATGTGGCCTTTTTTATGGGCCACCGGCCACCGTGTATATAAGCTAGAACGCAGGATATCGTTATACGTAGATAAGCGGTAAGCGATACCGTTACAAGTGTCGACAAAAATTTTAAAAATGAGAGATAACGAAAGCCTAACCAAAATTGATCGATCATTATAAAGGAATTTAAAAGCCGTTTTTTGTCAATGCTTTTTGTACTTAAAATATTTCCACAGATAATTGAACAGTTTTTCGATAAATTATCTGGTGACAATCGAAAGATGGGACGAGTAAAAGAAAATGATGACATATACAAAGGAATATCGGCTTAAAAAGTGGAGACGGCGTCTTTGGACAAGGTAGACGCGACCACACACTGGCAGTAGCCAAATTCTGGGGGTGTGGGTGGAGCAAAAACTGGAAAAATCCCAAGAAACATGCCAAAAATTCAAAGCCGGGGAGTTTATCGATTTTTTGGGGTCTACCAGATGCTGGGGTGTAAACCCTCACGCCTACAGGTGGACGCGACGTTAGGCAAGCTCATCATTTCGATTAGTAGACGTAAAAAAGCAGTTTACATCACAAAATCTAAAGTCTGAATCGATAAAAAAACTGAACGAATAGACATTGTTTGCACAGACGACCAAAATAGATTAGCTTATGAAAATTTAGGGGAAGAATAAAATGAAGACTCAAATATTTTACAGATATTCACAGAGCTGACAGAGAAGCTATAAATAGGTTTTATTTCTTCATATTCTTTACACTTAAGACGTTCGAGACAATTAAACGTGAAGAAAATCACTAGAATACAATACTAACTATTTTACCTGGCTGTGCCTTTAAAACGACCACAGAACCGCTTTTTATGAAATCGAGGTTGACCTCGACACGATGATACTCGTAAATAACTCGGCGACTCAAAGCTGCAAAACCATTAGGAAATACTTCAACAAGAATCATGTATGAAGGGAGTAGGAATAAAATTGTTTTGAACTTTTGTTCACGACAGCTTTATTAAACCAAATTTCAAGGAATTGTAAGGCAAAATGCAAAACGCAGGAAGAAATTAGGGTAAAAGTGCCGAACAGTTGTCAGATACAATGAACGCGACATGGAACATTGGGGTTTTGCAAAGCCGGCGTCCCTGATCCGTACATGAGCAGCAACCAACTTTTGAAGGGTATGGATGGGGGGAGGAAATCGCGAAAAACAGCCACAAATTAAACCCTAAGGAGATTTCACATTCTCATGGGTCTAATTCCCCCAAGTCCATGTGTACACTGAACCAGCAGCGTACGAACTGGTTGGTTATGAGAAATGTTAGTTATATTACTTTCAGCTTAATAAAACTATAAAAATCACTAGGATAAGCATAATAAATGGTGAAATATAAAATAATTAATTTCTAGCGATCATTAGCAAAATTTTGTGAGAAAAAAAGACTTTCTAGGTTTCAAGCAAATCGTGTCGAATTCTCCCGAAAAATTCTCAATTTCCCTTGTATTTAAAGCTGTACAACATTAGCATGTTTAGGAATTGTGAAATTAGAAGCTCAAAAGAAAGCAGCAGACTTATTTCTGCTAGAGCGTGCAATATATGAAGGTACCGAATAGCGAATTATCACAAACAGTGCATCCTCATTTTTCATAATAATCTGGTGCAGCCTTATATATCGATAAAAATTAAATAATGATTTTTTTCTTTCCTGCTACCCTGACTGACCGATCACAATGAACACTTTAAGAACAACTCAGTATCCCAAATTTTATGATTTTGCGTACAGAAATGCACGTGAACACTTCAATAAATTTTGAATCTCTTAAAATTTTTTCTTCGCTAACTTTCTTTATTAGAAAATTTCATCTTTCAACTTAATCAATGAGCGTCTATGCTTCTTTCTGACAGTCGGCAATCGGACCGAAAACTGACTTCGAACCTAATGCGGAAAAATAAGCTAAACACCATCCCTAAATTAATCGCTAAGCTTCATCTTCAAAGGCATTTTTTACGTGATCTGATCTTTAGAGACAAAAGTTGAAAGGTCGCCAGCATACATGCACATAGGGGGGGTGAGGGGGTACAGCCTTTCCGGAACAGTCAGCCGGACAGGTACTGTCCGGCGATTTTTGAACTGATGGAACGTTTTTCGCATCATTTTTGAGGTCAGAAGCAGTAAAATTGTCAAAAAATTTTCCGGCGCGCCGGATTAGTACTTTTAAGTACTTTTTTGCTCAAAAAGCGCTCAAAATTGATAACTTTTTGCCTTTTTTAGTGTTAAAAGTGTTATAATGCAGTCAAAATGAAATAAAAATGCTTTTAAAATGCGATATTAGCACGAAAAAACGTTTTATAGGCTATCTCTGACCATTTTGATCGTTAAAACAGCGAAAAAATCGTGAACGTTAAATTAACTGTTTTGGATTTTTGGGATTTCACCCCCCTGCCGACCCTGACCTTGTGCACCTTATTTGATGTAACGGGTCATTCCTTCGATTTTATTGCAATTTGTTTGCATGCAAATTTAAGCACAAATATTCATGAAGAATAAAATGCAACGAATTAAGTATCAAAATTTAACAGCTAATAACAAGCTTAATTACTCGTTAACCCGTCAGCTGTGAACCAATAACTTGATACACAAAGCACATAAGGCTTACTTAAGATCGTGTGCGTAAATAAGTACGCATCGGATAAGCCAACTTTCCTGGGATGATGTAAATCACTGACGTATTTAACCTCGATTGGTATCTACAAAAAAGTGAAACTTAAGAGATCAATCAAAATCTGAATGCCAATTTTCTTTTACGTTCTTGTATACGAACCAAATATCTCCGTTTTTATGAAGCGAAACTTGAAACGTAAAATTTCCTGCCTCGGCCTGATGACGTAGCACCACTTGATTCCATTCGACGACAAAGAATTCGCCTACGAATAAATGGCGGTCGATGAAACCAAAATCGAGCTATCATGACAGTAATCAATAAGATTACGAGTTGGCATAAGAAATAGTATGAGTTGACATTGTCCATTTTCGGCCATAGCCAAAATTTATAATTCGATGTCAATTTTACGCTTTATCCGAAGATGAGCTGTTTTCAGATTGTAAATGATGATAAGAAAAAAAGTCGAAATGTATATGAGAATAACACAAACAAATTAAACAAGCTCAGGGCTTTTAAAGAGAAACTGTACGAATATTTTTTTTACATTCTAACCATTATCAGCATATAAAATATTCGAATCTTCGCTAGATGTCGTATCAAAATTTGCCATCAAAGGAGCTATGTACTGTGTTGCGGCGAGCCAACTGTGCACGTGATCACCAGCGTAAACGAAACCTTGAAAGCATCGCTGACCGTAATCGTTTAAAGTCTTTGAATTACTTATCAATACGAAAATGAATACGTAAAGTGCATTATTATGCAAAGGCTCAACATTTTGGGTGCAAGTTTTAATTTTTGAAATTTAATCAAAAGCAGTAAAACGCATTCAGCTTAATAAAAATCAAGCACTGAATGGGTCGAAATTGACCAAAAAGGACTAGAGAATGCTCTCTTACATACATCAATAAAGCATTTCATATATGTTTTTCGCATTTGACTTGTAAAAAACCAAAATTTACTTATCTAGAATTTTTGCATTTTACCCTTCGTTCATTTCTCAGGACCTTAAGAAATATGAGAGGTATGAACATGAACCAATCTGCCTATTATGCGTGCATAAATGCGTCACTACGATGAGAATATACCTCCAGTGGCGATTGTGACGTTCTCGGTTTCGTGGCCATAAAACGGAAACTTGAATGTCAGCTTTTGGCTCTTCGAATAAAAGGAGAAAAATGTAGTAGGTACAACAAAATACGTACATATGTGATTGCTCCGACATTTTTAATTATACTCATTAGAGTAAGACTAGTTATGTCATAGCACCCCTGCCACTTAAAAAATTCTTCATTTTATTAAAATTAATCAGTTTGTACACGAAAAATGACTTCTCCCTCAGTATGGGTATAGTGTAAATATATATATATACATACATATCGTATGGAAATATAGCTAGCTTCTGCATTATCTCGTAAGTGTGGAACTTAATGTATACTTAACTTACGCAGGAAATAGATTTAATGTGAAGCAACAAAGCTGATAATCTGTAAAAGTATTATATTAGTTAGTCGGCAACATATGGCACAAATAAAAAATATGAGCTTTCCAGCTCCGATGCTTTTAGTTTTCATATAAAAAATTATGAAAATCATTGAATTTTATTATCATTATTATTCATCCTATTAAAGTACTATATTGCGCTTCATAAAAACTGGCGCTTTTTGCTGACGCTTTGAGCATTTTTAATGATTTGCGTTTCGCACGTAACGCAACGTCTAGATGTGATAAAATAAATCATAGTAAATAAATAACGTACGCCACACAAACAAACGTGATCCTCAAAGACCACCACGAAATCACTTCTTTATATGTTAAACAGGAAAATGCTTAGAATTCGATTGTTCGATTATGTTTACATTCTCCTCACCACGGCACGTCGGTACGAGTTGGCCAGTTGCTTGTGCCTTAATTCGCCTTTCATCGTTTTATTATTAGTTTGCAGCAAAGCTGGAATGTCGATCCAGTATTTTGAAAACTGTTGGTTTTTTTCCGCCGGCGTGTAAAGATTCAATTCGTAATAGCGATAATCAATCTGTAAATACACTGTTTCCTTCAATCAATAATGATTTACTGAGCAAAATACTACGTTAAGTATCCCTGACGCAAGATGAAGATTGAATAGATCAAAGAGATTTAGACATCATCGTTTCATAAATAACTGACTTCAATGGCAGGAGACTGAAATTCAAATGTTAAACGCCAAAAACTGTCGCAAATTAAAAAATTAAGCATAAAATATATATAATATTAAGTCATTGAATGATAAATCTTTACCATTTTGATCTTATACAATTCACAACTTATCGATCTTGAATTTTCTGCTATAGTAGTCGAATGACTAGGCTGTAAAGGTCAATTGCACTTAAAAGAGCTACTCATCCTACTCGTAACACCGAGCAGCGGGACTCGTAGATTAAAACACTTTTCAGCATTGCTTACAGTCAAATATAAAGCGCCACACACTTATTGGAAGCAATCCAAAAAACTTGAAGACACGACAACAGATTCAAGTTCGGGTAAACGACATAAAAACCTCATATCAACCCCTAAACTGAACTCAAACTTAAAGAAAACTTCACCGGAACTAAGCATCTTAGTCATGTTTCCCGAAGAATCTTAATTTTTGAGTGGATGTAAATCGATTACAACAGCGGTTTAAACTGAAGCAGTAACGAAGCTTTAATATTTAAAATTGTATTACCATAAGCTGCATAGAGGCCGCTTTTGTAGCTGCTCACTAGATCTCATGCACATGGTTTCTTGAAAAAGACTACAGTGGACCAATATTTTGCTTGGATTGACGTCAGTACAATTGAATATGAATGTAAATAAAGAAATTCAATGCATTAGTCTTGCCATACATTACTTATTAAATTTGGTAAAAAACGCAAGTGCGCTTTTGAATTTTTAATTATAATCTAAACGTAAACAAGCTGATTTCATTTTCGATTAATAAACAACACTGCTCAACTGTCATGCAGTTTTTAATTTTTTGCACTTTGTTAAAAGCAGAAGAAATAAATGAAAACTATGTTTTGTAATCCGTTTCATATAAGCTTACGGCCTTCGTTTACACTATCAGCTGTTGTAAACGAAAAATTTTGTATTATGCACTGAATCAATCTATATTTACCGTAAGTTGTTAGATTAAAGAGGAAAAATCCTCAAGAGAAGACAGCAAAAACTATGTTAAACAGACTATCAGACTATGATAGTAGAATGTTTAAACCATGAGCATGAGCTAATTAGATAGTAATTTCGGAACCTTTGCTAAAAAATTTACAGAAAAGCGTAAAATTAATATGCTCCTGCTTTAGAAATTTTGTACGTTAGCACGTAGTGCCGACGGCTGGAAATTTCATTAACACCACACAGCTTTCATTAGCAATGCGCTGAAAAGCCGTGTCATGCATACTGATTAATGTTTTTTGTACAAGGTCCGTTTGTACATGTACAAAGTTGGTGACCAAAAGTTTTTGTACATTTTAAACACGCAAATTTTTGGGTACTATAATATAGCACACTAGCGATTTTAGTGTGGTAAAAAACAGAGTTGTTCGACCTTTGGTAGTGTATTTTAGCTAATGTCTAGGTCTCTGAGGACAGAAATCACTAAGAATCGTCTTAAAACAGCGCGAAGCGCCAGAAACTTTGACATTTTTCCTTTCGAAATGCAATTTCTGCTATTATAAAGATAAATAGAACACACGATTAATTACTCATTTCGTTTTGCGAATTTTAGACCTTTTTTGCAATTTTGTCTTCCGAAACATCTTTGTACACGTACAAAGACGGTCCCGAAAAGTCTTTGACATCGGGAAAAATCCTTGCCGAATACAAAAAACCGTGATACTGATACAAAAAAATCTTAAAACAGTGGCCTTGTCATTCGAAATTGAAGATCAACAGGCGGTAATTCTTATAGCGATGAATAATAAAGTAAATGACGATTCGACATTTCACAAGCAACAAATCATTTGATCTTCAGCTTAAAAAAATAAAAGTATATTATTATCGACCTGTAAATGAGAGGCGTTGGTCCACCAAACAGTTTCATTGGGTAATTTTAAGCCATCTTCCGTTGACTCCTCATCCTCTTGATGAAAAAGCACCGCGCTATTCGTCTCCCTTTTGCGTCTGAGCAATTTTTCTAATTTGCTACCGATAGGGAAGAATTCATAATAATTTCCGGGCAACTGACTGGTGCTAGTAGAGTATGTTACGTCATCTGAAACATAGCAAACACGAGGTGTTCACACATTATAAAACTGTCAAATGCCACAAAAGATTATGATTTTCCATCCTCAGTTCCACTTCTATGAAAATACCTTTCTTTAACCCTCCTTTACCGTTTATACTTCATAAAATTACAGTAAATATTATTACTTGCGCTTGTTTATATTTCAAATAGATGCCACATATACCATTAGAAATCAGGCATGCCGTGGGAGTGTGAGGGATTAAAAGGTTTCTGAGAAGCGAAATAACAAATTTTTGCCACGCTCCCTGACACAAACTGGAAACTGTAAATCAAACTGGGTAGTTTAACACTATTTTAGAAATTGTACCGAAATTTCATGTTATTTTAGTTTATTGAATATCTCCGGTCAATACCCAGACCGGTCACGCTCTGCACTTACATATATTCCCGAAATAATTGCGCTCATACAACATGCACGGCATTGAATTCTGGAGTGGAATAAAACCAAAAAGAATTGATATGCGTCAAAAACACAATTTTTTATAATTTGAATGATCTAAAAAATAAAAGAAAAATTTATGCGCAATCCGGTTCAAGGTTTGAGATGCAATATAAAAGTGATAAATTGCAAACATGTTGATGGTTTAAATTCAGCTTCTCCAGCTTAATTTTGAATATCCCTCATTCGTTCAAAAGTAAAGCGAATAGGTACGCTGAATTCGAATCGCTAAAGTTAGATACAAGTCTTAAATTTTTGATACAGAAACGGTCCGACTAAAGTTTTACTCAGTACTAACATAATATTTATATTTATATGCTTTTTTAGTATTAAAGCCTAGCTCATCCTATCAATCATGCTTATAATTAAATGCTCACAATAACACAAAAGAACTATATTTCTTTGAAGAAATCTTACCATTGAGTGACCGCACAACAACAAAATACAAGGTAGCAAAATATGCAAGATAATTGAGTAATGATCGCATCTGAAAACGAAAAAGCTAGATCTGACAAAGAATTAGCGCTAAACTAGTATACTATATATATATATATATATATATATATATATATATGTGTATATATATATATATATATATATATATATGAGATGATATATAGTGAGAGAGAGAGATATATTAGAGGTGTGCCAGTTCTCGGCCCGACCCCGCGCCGGGGTCTGTAAAAACGATGAAAAATTAATGAAAATCGAACAAAATTAATCTTTTTTGCCTAATTACGCAACATAATATTTATTTATTCGCAAAAATAAGCTAAATTTCGTTAAAATTAAGCTTAGGCTACTGTTGTGTTTCGCTTCAAGTAATCTAATAATCAAGATTTGAGTGAGCATTGAAACAATTCGATACATTCTTGAATAGCTTAGCTCTATTAAGAATTTTTATTGCGAAAATAAGCACGTTTGACCGATAATTCTTAGACAATAAAGTTTAAAATGCAAGGGACTTCCACCAGTGTCTGTAAAATTGTTTTATAAATCGATGTATGTACTTATGTACCTTAAAAAATGCTAGGGTGCGGCAACTTATTTTATCACCTAGATAGAATTCGTTTGCTTTAATATATGCGATTTTTCACTAATTTCGGGCGCTGTGCGCCAAATAATAGAGCAAATGTCTTCATTTTTGTGTGGTTTTCAATTAATTTTTTAAATATTATTTTAATTTGATTATGCATGTTCCCTTATCTTGGTAAATGATTTTTCGTCGTACAAGCATTTTTCGCCCCTATGATTTTGTTGATATTCTAGAGATAAATTTTTCAAGCGTGTAGTTAATCTCTGGGTTACTTATTTGTCGTGCAATGTAATCGTAATCTTTTGTATTGTACTGTTTTGATCGTCTATTTCTTTCATCGAATCAGCATAAATACTATAGAAAAGTCATATTCTGTTCAGCTTAGCTTATTGTTTTCTATGCCTAACAGCTATATTCACAATTATTTATTAATTTTTTGTTTATTTCTCTTTTATCTGCTTATTTTTAAGTCTTTAATTCATTAAAGCAATATGTAATTGCTTACAATAGTAATACTAAGATGTTAGGTCAGTATAGAAATAATGTGGATGCTTGGTATAGCTTAGTAAATATAGGGTATATGTTTTGTACAGGCCCCGGCCAGGCCCCGGCCCCGGCAAAAAGAGCAGCTCCGAACATCTATGATATATATATATATATATATATATATATATATATATATATATATATATATATATATATATATATATATATATATATATATATATATATATATATATATATATATATATATATATATATATATATATATATATATATATATATATATATATGGACAGCGTGAACAACGAAATATAGATTAATGTTTTACAACTTATTTATGGCCATAATCACAGTGTCAAAAATTGCTCGTCCAACAATTTTTCGACTAATCATTGCTCGTCTAGCTTTACTCGTCGGCAAATTATTTGCCCAACAATTGATTATCAGCTATTGCCCTCCGAAAAATTTGCTTGCAGATCAGGCGGATTGCATTAGGTAGATATATTTCAAAATGTAATAAGATTGACTGAAGAATCGAGCATTCAATTGCAACATTTCATGCAGAAATTGACTTTTATTTGCAGTATTTCATAATGTTTTGAACTATCTGAAAAGTAAAAGATTACAATCTACTCAAATACTTCAGGTTTAATTAAACTTGTTGCAATCGATTTGAATTTAATGCTTAATTCAAAACATGAGAAGATAAGATGAATAATTTCAAATCGTAATTTCTGCTCCGTCTTTTGAGTTTCTTCACTTGTTCGGCGGGAACTTGCTTCGCGATAAATCATCAGGCGAACAATAACTCAACGAGCAATTTCTATGTGAGAAATTGCTGGGCGAGAAATTATTAGCCAGCTATTTCTCTGGAGTCTCCAATTAATTTCAGGCTACTTGAGCCGATTAAATCCTCGTTTAGATCGACATAGGTATACACTAGAGGCTTAGGTCAATTTAATGGCGTTTGGACAGAAACTTGCATAAACTAGCCTTAGTAAGTATTCATTCATTCTTCTATCATAAGTAGGTATTAATCTAAAAACAAGGTTGTAACGAAAACAAGTAGTTTCTCCGGCATCAACATAATTTTTGGCTAAAGTGAAGCAATGTCCGGCCTGGAAATTCAATTTTTGCAAAAGTTTTTTGGCTTTTCGACAAAGTTGTCCAACAAAAACGTTGAAAAAAAGCAGACTAGTAAAAAAATTTCAAATTCCTTTTCAATTTTTTAAAATTTGTCCTGTTTACGAAAACAATTAATAGGTACCTAGTTCAACAGAATAGAAACTATTTTGACGTCATCAGCAATGAAAACGATATTTAATAATTGTGATAGCCCTATTTCTTGCAACACGATGGCTTCTATCATCGAAGGATCAAAAGTGCATAAAAGAATTGCTGATGCCAATGAACCAAGCCTAAGCCTAAGGATAAAACAGAGCAGGTTATTTTGACAACGTAGGCATTTTATGTTCAACAAGCAAAAAGCTATAGCGGCTAATATCTCTGTTTACGGCTTCGTGGACGTCACCGTATTTGGCAATTAAATATATCTGCTTACTTTACCTACTACTTTCAGCAGGCCCGTATTCAGGAAGGCAAGGGGCCGCCCCCGGAAATGAAAAACATTTTTGAAACACACAAGGGTCCCCCAAAGGGAAAGATGAAAAATTCTCGGCGTAGATAGGTCTAAAACACCACCAAAACAGGTTTTTATCGTACTTTTGAGCTAGTAAACTCAAATTTTCCGGCGCTTCGCGCCGCATTTATTGTTTATCTATAGTTAGTGTCTTGTAGCCCGCCCAAAACCACTCAAATTTGAGTAAGACATGTAGAGCATGTCGAATTTTTTCGGCACTTCACGCCGAATCATGCATTTTCTGTATTCTTTTTCTTTGTAAATCACAAAGATTAAATACAAAGACAGAAGCTAGGAAATTATTTGTCGACTTGGCAAATTTTGCTCGTCGGGTTACGAGTAGGACCTTAGACAAGGAATAATGTAAGTGAAACTCCCTCCTTTGGGGTCAATGGTCTAGGGTGGCGCGCTCAAGTGCCCTCAGCGAGGAGCGGGGCAGAGCCCCGGGAAAATTTCGCAATATAAGGCACTAATATCATGAATTGTACTGTTAAAATTTTTACATAATCGGCTGAATCATCGTTCTGAATTCAGCCAATAAATAGGTAAAATAGATCGGCGCGAAGCGAGGAAATTTTCTGCTAATTCCATGCCGGAATGGCTAAAACAATGCATAAAACGCATCAGATGCGAATATTTGAGACACTGTTGTCCAGGCCATTATGCAGGATTTTGTTTAGGGGAGGGGGCAAGACCAAATTTTTTAAAACATAAGGGGGACCAAAGGATGAATTTTGGTCTGCAAATTTTGCTACCCGGATACCTAAGATATGGTTATAAACCAATGGAACCCATCTCTCTCAGGGCTAAAAAGTCAGGGGTGGCATCGCTCAAGTGCCCCTTAGCGGGGTTCAGGGCAGAGCTCGGAAAATTTTGTAAAAAGAGAATTTCAATTTTGAGTCGTAAGGTTAAAATTTTTACAAATTCAGCCGAATCACGGTTCTGAATCCATCCTAAAAATGGTCAAAGTTAAAAAATTCATAATCATCAACGAAAAATTGCTGTCAGTTTTGCTTCTTGAACAAATCTCATTTTCTGCATGAAGCATATCAAGAACAGAAGATATAGTTGAAAAATACGAAAATGGCGTGTTTAAACCGTGCGCGTGATACTACATAAATCGACTCTAATTTTAATTGTGTGATTCAGCGATGTGAGGTTTTCGTGTGCGCTGATTCCATCGGTGACATTTTTAGACTGCAAAGATAAGTGCATAACCGAGTAAAATATACTTAACTAAGCTTGATAAAAAAGCAACTTTTCTTTGTGTGGGCTGGGCCTGACGAACCTGTCTCCGGGATGTACCTACCTTTACCAATGTCCTAGGCTTAAGCTTAGTTAAGTGCATTCACCTTGATGCCACGCCATGGGCTAAGCCTGAGATAAATGGGGCGAAAACTGCGGAGCGAGCGAAGCAAGTTTGCCCCATTTATGCCTTAGGCTTAGCTCATGTCTGGCACCAATCTGAATTTTCAAGAAATCCCAGAAACTTCCCTAATCGATTGTTTGTGAGACATGGTAAACATAAACGGTTCACTTATCATTTCGCTACTTACTCTCAGAATCAGGTGGCGTAGCCGATTGGTGAAAGCAATGCGACGTAGAGTAGAGTGAGAGGTCTGAGGATCGAAACCTGGCAACTGCTTATGAGCTTATCCTTGCAGTCTGAAAATCTTGGAATCAGAGCACGCTTAAACCTAGGAAAACCGTGACCAAGCGCAACTGTGTAACATGTCCAACGATTAAGGGTAGGTGTCAACCTATTATATTAATACTCGCATACAAGAGAATGGGGACGTGAGGGTGTATACACCCCTGAGCTTTGAAAAACTGATAGCCATACATGCACAGCATGGGAATCCTGTGGGGGTGAAAACCTAAAGTACCTTTTTTGGGCCCAAAAATGGCCGGTACGCGTTAAAAAACATCGTTTTTTGGCGTTTCTGACGATACTCTATCCTTCTAGAGTATAAAATCATGAAAAAATTTCGAAAAAGTCGAATAAATTGACCACTATATCGCTTAAAACACGAATATATGGCGCGAAGCGTCGAAAAATTTGGCGATTTTGAGCAAATAGATAGCCAAAAACCCTTAAAAGACACTTTTTCTAACAATTTTCAGGTAAGTTTAGGAAACTTTTGAAAAATCGCCAATTCCGGAGGGGTGAAAAATGATTCTGCGGGGGTGAAACCCCCCTCCAAGATCATGTATGCTGATAGCTACATATGCAGCGATTTTGCTTGAAAACCATTGCTGTATAGCTTTCTCTGGGCTGAGAAAATTAGCTGAACAGCCTTTTTGGGCTCAGAAAAACTAGCTATATAGTCTTTTTTGAGCTCTGAAATACTATTTAATTGTTTCATTTTTCAATTTCATTTTTCAAAACTATTTGTCTTTTTGAGTTTCAAAAGGATATAAAGCTATTTTCTTGACCCCAAAAAGGGATTGATAGCTATTTCTAGTCCAAAAAGGCTATATAGCTATGTTTGTGAATCCTAAAAGACTATACAGCTAGTTTTCTGAGACCAAGAAGTTTAATTAGCTAATTTTCTGACCTCAAAAGGGCTATAGAGCCCTTTTAACGAAGCACATAGCTATCTATCAATTTATGGTTTTCATCCCCCTGAATGTTTGACCTTGCGCACCTATGTTACATAGGCAAGGTAGGGGTAGCTAGAGGGGGTGAAATCCAAAAATGATCAAACACTAAATTGTGATCATTGTTCTTGCATAGGGCCTGTTAGCACTAGTGAGGTCCCTATAAAAGCCAATTCGTAGGTTTCTAATAATGAAAAACACAAAAATTTATCAATGCGGCGCTTGCGCCGCAAAATTTGGATATTCTCACCGTTTTTGAATTCTCAGACTTTTTTCGCAGTGAGCTCAAAAATTGTCTTGTATCACCTTTCGTTTTCTCAAAATCATCGTAAGGATAATACTTCCCTCTCACCCCCTATGCCCAGGTGTAAAAGGGAGAGTAGAGGAAAAAATCATTCCCAGATTTCATTTCGTGAGAGGGCACGTGCCATTCCTATCCTCCCTGGATACAGGCTTGCTGTTGTCATGTAATGCTATGCAGCTTTTATGACGCCAAAAGCTTTGTGGCTCTTTGTTGTCATTAAGCCAAAATGACTACCGGCTAAAGTGCAGAATACAGATTTTATCGAAATTGCTAGAAATTAGTCTGGGAAGTTCGGTTTTTTACAAAACTTGCAGAAATGTTTAACGCAAGGCGCGGAAGAATAGTTTCATGAAAATCCTTCCAATATTGAGGGAGCTATAGGGCTCTAAAGTTCACAATTTAACAATGCTTTAGAATAAGCAGTTGAACTGAACTGATCTGAAATAATTTATTACTGAAAACGCGATAATTACGAAGGATGTAAAAGAGTAATAAAACGTACGGTCAATAGAATAAAAGCGTACAGCAACAGGCGACGAGCGAGTCATGAAAATGACGATTTAAGCCCGCCCTCTAATAAATTTGGATAAGTCGACATCAATTAATCTAGATTTGAATATTTTTAAGTTAGGGGAAGAAACTACAAAATCAGGTAGGTGATTCCAAACAGATATACTTATAAAAAAATCGAATTTTTGTAAATTAGAACGGAAAAGAGGTACAACTAGCTTGAAACGATTTGTGCAGCGAGTAGTATTTTTATTAGGCACAAAAAAATCTGTCATGGAAAGACAAGATTTTTGACTAATAATTTGATACATCATACATAAGCAAATATGCAGGCGACGTAATTCTAATCGACACCAGTTGAGTTGGTTAAGGCGTTCGTCGTAAGAAAGAGGGCTATGATATCCAACTATGTATTTAGTAAATTTACGCTGAAGAGCCTCCAGCCTGTTGATATCACTAACATAAGAGGGGCTCCATAAAGCACAGGAATATTCAAGGGCCGGTCTGACGTAAACAATGAAGGCCTTAACGAGATTATTTTTATCACGCGAAAAGAAGGATTTTCTAATTAAGATGGATCTCAAGAAAGCTTTCTTGATTATACTGCTGCAATGCTTCTTAAATTTTAGGTTTTGTGAAATTAGCACGCCTACTAAATCGCGAACATAGACAGAATCGTCCGTAATAACTTGTGTATTGAGTGTATACGACAATTCAGGATTATTTATATTTATAATATTTATATTTATAATATGATATTGATAAATTTATAATATTGTATATTTATAATATAGTGCATCAGCTCAAAATTTTGGGAGAAGGGATCCTCGGCATACATGTAACGGCTGGAAATTTCAGGTAGGGGTTCCTGACCATTTTTAGAAAGAAAGGGGTTAGCGGCTCCAATTTTAGGTCAAAAATGGCAAAAACACTAAAAAATAGCCAAAAAAGCGAAAGTTTTCGCCAAAAATGGGGGGAGAAGGTCAAAACTTTTCTGACCTTGGAGGGGTTTGAGGCTTAAAACTGTGGGTGAGGGATGGCCCGAACCCCCAGTTACATGTATATTTCTCGGTTATTTTTAGGGGGAGGGGTAAGCGGCTCCGATTTTTGGCCAAAAGTGGCAAAAACACCTAAAAATAGCCAAAAAGTGCAAGTTTTCGCCAAAAATGGGGGAGGGTGGGTCAAAATTTTCTGACGTTGGGGAGGGTGGTGTTGGAAGAACGTCCAACCATGGGTGGGGAACTCCACAAAGCTCCTCCCCTGTTACACGTATACTTTTCGGCCATTTTTAGGGGGGGGGGTAAATGACCGCCAATTTTCGGCAAAAATCGCAAAAACGCACCTAAAAATGGCCAAAAATGCAGGTTTTCGCCAAAAATCGATTTCGACTCGTGCATTTATTTATGGAGTCATTTTTACACAATGTTAAAATACTTTCTGGGGCAAAGTGATATTAATTTCAACGTTTTTTCAGTATTTTTGAGGAAATTCCAAAAAGTTTCGGTGCTTCGCACAAAATATCGCTAATATACTGTATTTAGATTCAAGCAGGGGTATAAACACTCAAAATCAATCTTTGTGCAATGTAGGCATCTTTTTGTAGATTCAAATATTTTCCGTATCTATTTCTACTGTTTTTAAAAATTTTATGCAAAAATCAATATCATTTAACAAATTTGCACTTTTTTGCCGTTCAAAGATAAAATTGACTTATTTATCTTGATGTTGCATTGGATTTATAAGCGCATTGGTGCTTATTACAAATTTAATTAGCATATTACAATTTCTGTAATATTTCTGATTTAGCAGTACAAGTTGTTTTAGCTTACTAAGTCAAATTTATGTGTAAATTTCATCAAAAGCTCATAAAAATTTCGGTGCTTCGCGCCGAAGTAATATTATCAACTAAATTCAGGCCAAATTATCACAGGACCACGGTTTTCTATGTAATCGGCAATATTTTTCCCGATATACAAAGACTTTTCAGGACCGTCTTTGTACATACATGTACAAAGATTTTTGGGAAGACAAAAACTGTAAAAAGGTGTAGAATTCCCATAAATTTTCGGCGCTTCGCGCCAAAATTAGTAATTGATATATCTTTAAAATGGTAGAATTTGCATTTAGATTGGAAAAATGTCAAATATTCAGAAACCCAGAAATTAGCTAAAATACACTACTAAAAGTCAAAAACCCTGTTTTACCACACTAAAATCGCTCTTGTACTATATTATAGTACACAAAAATTTGCATGTTCAAAGTGTACAAAGACTTTTGTGTACCTTTTTGTAAATGTAAAAAGGTACCTTGTACAGAAAAAACATGCTTAGGACTGCATGCCGGTCGCAGGTCACACACTGGTAGTATGTAAAAGGTGTATGTTTAAAAATATATTTATATAATATATCTACAAAAATTTGTTCGCTCATACAAAGACCTTTTCGGAGATCTTTGTACATGCACAAAAAAGCTCGTATATACAAAAAATAGTGTCGGCTAAAAATAATACACCACTTAATTTACTGGTCCCCCATTTTGGGATTTCACCCCTCCCTAAACTCTGGACCTTGGGAAACTATGGGTGAAGGGATGGGTGCGTGCCCCTCTCCTCCTGGATACGGGCCTGACTACATAGTTAGGCATAATTCTTCTGTCTACAACTAGAAAGCATGTTGATCAGTACTAAAGACAAAATTTTTGAGAGTTCAAAGAAACTTTACTAGAAGGGTTTTAAATTTTCCCGACTTGAGCTATAGGGAACGTTTAGATTTTCCTAAATTAGACTCACTTCAGTTGCGTCGAGTTCGTCATAATCTATCGGTGGCCTATAAAATTTACCATGGACTTATAGACATAGATTTTAACGAGTTGTTCACGGTGTGTAATGGCATCACTCGTTCAGTTAACTCGGTGAAGCTAAAAATACCAAAATCTCGCTTAAATTTTAAAATGTAATGTTTTACAAATAGACTCCCTCCTCTTTGAAATAGTTTGCCAGAGGGAGTTGTAAATGCCCCGAACTTTCCCTTCTTCAGCAGTCGTTTAGAGAAAATTAGTTTTACATTAGACTATAAGTAAGTGCAAACTGCCTTTATAGTCTTTGCGCAGGTTATTGATATTACACATTCTCTTATCACAGTAATTTATAGTTCAAATTGCATTGCATTGACGTCATTTTATTGTATTTACTTTAATTTTTTCTTTTTTCAATTTGACCGAATTTGTATTGTTTTAATTCTGTCTCTATCGCAATAAACTATTTCATTGTTTTGTTTCACAGATCGCAATCCATGTGTTGACCATAGTAGTCTAAACTTTTTTCCAGGTTTTGAAATTTTGGTTTTAATTTTTTGTCTTTTCGATTTAAAAATAAGAAAATCGACCAAAAACAAAAAAAATTCACATTCTAAAGTAGGGATGGCGCAGGCACCGTGCTGGTACCATACGTGGGCAGCAAGAAAATTCTGGGGGGTGCAAGATTTTTTGAAGGTCAAAAAATGGCCTTAAAAATGGTGGTATGGCGATAAAAACACCATTTTTCGACGTTTCTCATCAAGCACTATCCATTGGCATCAAAAAATTGCGAAAAAAACGAAAAAAATTTTCAAAAATTGAATTCTGGGGGGGGGTTATTTTGATTTCTGGGGGGGTATTTTGATTTCTGGGGGGTGCATACCCCCAAACCCCCACGCCCAGGTGTGGCCGGTACCAGGCAGGCACCGGCGCTGGTGCCAAAAAAAGACAAAAAGTGACGCTAATTGAAGACATGTGGTGCATTACTTCCTTCTTGCTTATCTAACACTCAAACAAAGTTTATTTTTCATCAGTTTATGAGAATGCAGTAGTGATCGACCAGGCGACTTTTTTGGCCGGGGCCGGGGTGGTACTGAGGCTGAAAAAATCCCCGGCCAGGGCCGGGGGCCGGAGTCAGACAAGGAAAATATTATTGCATGACACATACTTGGGGGTGGGCAAAGGAAGAGAAATAATGAGCGACTACTCCATTCAGTAGTAAATGACAAGCGCAAAGTTAAGTGCGCCTTTTCAAATCAAGTTTTATTACTATTTATATCACAAGAAACATTTAGTCCAGTGTTTCATTGTCTGAATCATCAATAAATTCTATGTCGCTGCTATTATCACACTCAATATTATTTGAATCTTCACTACTGCTACTGCTGCTGCTTGCGCCGCATTCTACATGTTCATCAGCCTAAGTGCTTGAGAGCTTCCACGTATTGAATCCAATTGCTCGAAAATTATGCTTTAGAAATAAGAGCTTTTGAAGATTTTCTGGCTTCAATCGAATTCTTGAACCATTAGCTAAATCACGAGTTGACTTGAATTCGCGTTTGCTGGACACAGATTTAATGGGCGGGCTGAGGTATTTTTTGAGAGCTAGCTTATAGAAGCGAGCATACATGATCATGGGGGTTTTCACCCCCCCCCTAAATAAAATTTTCACCTTCCGCAAAAAATTTTTACCCCCCCAGAATTCACTTTTTTAGAAAAATCATAGGAAGTGTATAGATTTGAGCGTTTTTAGCGTTCAAATGGCTCAAAATTGTCAAATTTTTGGCGCTTAGCGCCAAATTGGCATTGAATAGTCACTTTTTGACTATATTTTGGTCAATTTGATGCAAGTTTTTCGAACTTTTTTCGTGTTTAGTCAATGCCCTAACAGAGCATAAATTTTTCAAGCAAGTAATATAAGAAACTAAGACTTTGGATATAAATGAGAAAGCTCCTATGAAAAACAGAAGTAATAATCGTTATTAACAAAACCAGAAACAGAAGTAGTGGAATCACAGAGATGTAGCAATAGGGCGGAATAGGTATTGGACGTAATAAATGAGACATATATAGTTTATCGGATCGAACGCAATTCTGCAGCGCAGTTTACATTCGCCTATAATTAAGTTCCGTCCTAATAACTATTACACAAGAAACGCGTTTTAAAGCAGGCAGTTCCTATTCAATTAAATGTAAAAGTGTTGTTTGTAAAATAGTTTTTTGAAAAGGTACAATTTCCACCTAGAAATAGAACGTATTTGTCAACTCTAAATCCTTTAGCCACTAGCTACGAATAAATGAGATAAAAGCAGCATTTGGTTTGATTAGTTAAGTGAAGGAATCGAAAACATGCAGATTGTCCTGAACATTTATTCAGTAAAGGCTCATTTATACACAGTAGCAAAGATATAACAAGGACTAAGTATACATGTGGTCGAATAAGTACAGTTCTCAAAATTAACACTTGCCCATTGATAAATAACTGGCAGTATCACATCCTGTACAAAATACGAATTTAACTACATTTTCCACCGGCCCTGGCCATTTTTTAACCATGCCCCGGCCGAGGCCGGGGATGCTGAAAAATGGCCGGGGATAGCTGGGGCCTCGGTCGATCACTAGAATGCAATCAAATAAAAAAACGGCTTATACAAATTTCACGCTTTCATTCACAATCTATGTTGACTACAGGCAAGTTTTTTGCCAAAAAATAGCATTTCAAGGCGTTCAGGCAAAAGACGGCTACTTTTTTCGGAACATATGTCCCCGCTTGTACTAAATAGTCGTTTACTTGGGACTGAAGTTGCTGGTGCACATAAATACTGGCGAGCTAGTGTTGCCAGTCTAGGATAGTCCCGACGTCTGGCACGCCATAAGTCCAGTGGATCGTCATATTTGCAGTTATTATCGTCGCGCTTTTCCATTTAAACACTTGTGTATTAGATATTTGTTCTTAATTTTCAATTTTATATTTTGGAGCCTAAAATTCACTTGTGCTGAGTTTTCTTTAATTTTTGTAGTACAAAATAATATAAAAATTTCCTAAATTTCTAATTTAGAAAATGCTACTACGCAGGGACTGTTTCTAAAAGAGTCATTATTTTCTTTAAAATTGAGGAAGTCAGAACAAGCACAAGCCATCGAATATTTTATGCCATTTAGAACACGATTAAGGAAACAAGAAGGTATGTTTCATAGAATAGGACACAAAGCATTTTTTGTACAACAGTGTAATCTTTGCAGATGGTTAGGCCTGTGTTCATGGCATATATTGTAAACAAATGTCGGCAGTCAAACCGACAGCCTTCCTGAAATAAATATAGCATTACAAAAAAATTGTCCCAAAACAAATGCGGAAAAAAGCGCTAGCCGATGCCGGCTAAACTTAAGAATATGGCACTTTTAGAAAAGGAGCAAAACGAATACGGCATGCCAAAAATTTTTTGCCAAACTGGTAGAACATGATAAATTGAAGCGCGGAAAAAAATTTGGTGAAAATCTGAGCCATACTTGCAAAGTTGCAGGCAACTCTCGATTTGAGTGCTGGGTGGGACAATTAAACGGCTCGATCCAAGGACTTACACATTTGTCAGAAATAAATAATATGGGCTGAAATTACGGAAGGAAGCATAGCAATAAAGGAGAAAAAAGAAAAAAGGCGTGGAAACATGTTCGAAATTTCGAAAACTTAAAAAATTTTCATATTTTTTTATATGTTTTTTTCAGTTTTACTTGATAAGATATAACAAAAACTAAGTTTTTGCTTCTATTATATTAAGGCTTAGGCTTAGTATATCTGAAAAGGTGTTTTAAGCTGCTTAGGTCGAGGTCGCTCCGCTCAGGTTGATGTATTAGTGCTTAGGTCGATGTATAGATGCTTAGGTCGATGTATAGATGCTTAGGTCGACGTAAATTGGGTATCTACATGTGATTCTGCATTCAGCTGTATGAATCTTTAAATACTTAGGTCGAGAAGATGCTTGCTTAGGTTGAGAAGAGGCTACTTAACGAAACCCATAGCTTTTGTAATATTGATCATAGACGGATAATATTTTTCTTCCGCGCTTCCTTTCAACATGTTCTAAGTACTGAGCCGAAAAATCCGCTCTTCTGAAGTTTATTTTTTAGTATTTTGAAAGTACCATATTCTTAAGTTACTCCGCCAATGCCAAGTGCTCTTGTCAAAAAACTTCTAATTTGTACTTCAAATTGCCTTAAAAAAACCCCAAAAAATGGTTAAGCATGGGCGCAAAAAACACCAATCGCTAAAAAATGCTTCCAACGGCCTCAAAAAACCTAAAAATGGGGGAAAACCCCTGTTTTTTCCACTTTTTGGTCTATTTGTCAACCAAAATTTTGGGAAATGAAAAAAATTTCTGGGCTTGGTTGGCATTTGTGGAAAAAATTTGTAATGTTAAAAATGCGTTTTAGAGAGTCAAAACTTCAAAAATTTTTCGGCGCTTCGCGCCGAATTGATTTAATTCTTACTAATTATTAATCTTTAAGCCGCGCCACGTCAATCGCAGCATTTTTATCGACAATCTGGTCTAGAACTTCACTACGATTGAAAATCCTTATCTTCTGCACGGATTTGGTTAGTTTTTGTAATGCAAAAATGCGTTTCAGAGAGGTGAAACTACAAAAAATTTTTCGGCGCTTCGCGCCGAATTCATTTAATTCTTACTTGTTATTAATGTTCAAGCCGCGCGGCGCCAATTGCGGCATTTTTATCGATAATCTGGTGCTACAACTTCACTACGATTGAAAATCCTTACCTTCTGCATAGTTTTCGTAATGCAAAAATGAGGAGTTTTTGAAGAATATGGTGTGAACCGATTTTACGCCATTCCGGCAGAACTGCCATACAATCGCGCGAAAACGATACTTTGTGTCACTAAACGACGCGGAAAAAATAATAAACCAAATCCATACAAAACTCACAGAGTTACGGTACTTCAAACATCATACTTCGACATTCACCATTTTGAGCCACTTTAAGGAATTTTAGCAGTTTATCAAAGGTTTCCAGTTTTTACTAATTAATATTTTCCTGCCATTTCCAAGGTCGCAGATTACAAAAAATTAAGTTATACCGCGTGGAAACCAAGATTAAAGAAAAATTTTTCTGTAATTTTTTGCCCAAATTTTCAAGAAATTTTTTTAAATTTCACTATTTTTAGCATTGTTTACATCCAGTTAAGGATTTCTACTTGAATACGATTCAAACAGCATTTTTGGATTATCTTAAAGTTCCAACCATTTGAAGATTCAAACAGTGGAATGCAGAATAACATGTACCCAACTTAGGTCGACCTAAGCATCTATACATCGACCTGAGCATCTATACATCGACCTAAGCATCTATACGTTGACCTAAGCATCTATACCCAGGCACGTAGCTGGCCCTTCTATTTTGGGGGGGACCAACACCAATTTTGGGGGGTCTAAGCCAAAAATAGCACAAAATAACGTGTAAAAAGTCCTATTTTTCCGGTTTTTTCTGAATTTTGGGGGGTCCGGACCCCCCAGTCCCCCCACAGCTACGTGCCTGTCTATACCTCGACCTAAGTGGGAGCGACCTCGACATAAGCAGCTGAAAACACCTTCTCAGATAAACTAAGCCTAAGCCTAAGCGTCATTTAAGCAGAAACTTGAATTTTCACATTATCTAGACAGAAAGAACATGCAAAAAATTGTTTTTTTCAACTTTTCAAACAAAATTTTTTTTCCGTAAAATAAAAGTTATTTTTTCTTAATCAGCGACCTTGAAAATGTCAGATACATATGTCTTCAGCCCAAATTCGAAACCTGAGTAACTCTTTCTTTACCAATATTGGTCCGTTTTTCATAAAAATTTTTTTTCCGCACTTTCTTTATGCATGTCCTCCTCATTTCATTCAATATCGTTCCTTTCCACGTACATCTGCAAGTTTTCCGTTCACACCATATAGTAAAGTTTAGCCCAAAAATGATTTGGAGCTAAAATTTCAAAATTTTCTGGCGCTTCGCGCCAAATTGGCTCAAATGCTTTACTGAAGGAAGGAAATTCAAGTTTCAACATAAATAACGTATACTGATCGTGATATTTCTTGTAGGGCGCGAAATTTTTATACGAAAAGTGCATCAAACACTGCTATTGCATTGCATGTGTACATAAAATTTTCTACGTAAAAAACACTGTTTTTTCAACACAGGCGCTCAATTTTTATCGTTTTCAGACCTCCCAAAAAACGTGGAAAAAGGTCGGAAAAAGTGGAAAAAAATTTTGGGTCTGGGGCCTGTTGCACCAATTCAGTGGTTCAGTGGTTCAGTGGTGCGCTTCAGAGGTTCAGAGGTGTTCTGTTGCACCAAAGACTTCTAGAAAGGTTGGTGTTTCAGTGGTTCAGAGTAGTGATCGACCGGGGCCCCGGCCCCGGCAATCCCCGGCCATTTTTCAGCATCCCCGGCCCCGGCCGGGGCAAGGTCAAAAAATGGCCGGGGCCAGGGAAAAATTTAGTGTAATTCGTATTTTGTACAGGCTGTGATACTGGCACTTATTTATCAATGAGCAAGTGTTAATTTTGAGAACTGTACTGATTAGACCATATGTATACTTACTTAGTCCTTGTCATAAGTTTTCTACTGTGTATAAATGAGCTTTTAATGAATGAATGTTCAGGAAAATCTGCATATTTTCGATTCCTCCACTTAACTTATTTAAACTAAATGCTACTTTTAACTCATTCATTCATAGCTATGGCTAAAAGATTTAGAGTTGACAAATACGTTCTATTTCTAGTTAGAAATTGTACGTTTTTAACAAACTATTTCTACAAAAAACACTTTTAAATTCATTTGAATGGGAACCGTGTGCTTTAAAACGCGTTTCCTGTGTAATAGTTATTAGGACCGAGGTTAATTATAGGCGAATATAACTACGCTGCAGAATTGCGTCCGATCCGATAAACTAAATATGTCTCAAATAGTTTCCTAGGGTCCAGAGTTGAGGGAGGGGTGAAATCCCAAATTGGAGGACCAGAAAATTAGTGGCAAAACAGGGTCTTTTGACTTTTAATTGTATATTTTAGCTAATTTCTGAGTTTCTAACGCCAAGAATTACTAAAATTGTCTCAAAACGGCGCGAAGCGCCTAAAAATTTGACATTTCTGCATTCTAAATTTAAATTTTGCAATTTAAAAGATGTATAGGACAGACAATTTTTCATATCGGAGGGAAATGCCGAAAAATTTTTGGAATTTTATACCTTTTTACAGTTTTTATCTTCTCAAAAATCTTTGTACATGTACAAAGATAGTCCTGGTCTTTGTACATCGGGAAAAATCTTTGGCGAATACAAAAAACACTCTTTTGTACATGCAAATTTTTGTATACTTTAATATGGTACAGTAACGATTTCAGTGTGGTAGTAGAACATAGTTTTCCGACCTTTAGTAGTGTATTTGGCTAATTTTTGGGTTCCTAAATATTTGACATTTTTCCATTTTTCCATTCTAAGCGCAGTGTTGCTTATTACAAGATTTAATTCGCATATTACAATTTTTGTAATATTTCTCATTTTTGTAGTACAAGTTGTTTTAGCTTTCTCAGTCGAGTTTTATGCGTGAATTCCATCAGAAGCTCATAAAAATTTCGACACTTCGCGCCGAACTATCAACTAAATTCAGGCCGAATTATCACATTTAGAAGCACGGTCTTTTTGTATTCGGGGAAGATTTTTGCTGATGTACATAGACGTTTCAGGACCGTCTTTGTACATGTACAAAGATTTTTGAAGAACAAAAACTGTAAAAAGGTGTAGAATTCCTTATTGAAAATTCTACCATTTTAAAGATTTTCAAAGGGGGGGTAAGCGGCTGCAAAAATGGAGCCGCTTACCCCTTCCCCTGAAAATAGCCGAGGAATATACATGTGACAGAGGATTTGGGCCATCCCCCACCTCCGCTTTGAAGCCCCGAACTTCCTTGAAAGTCAGAAAATATTTAACCACCCTCCCCCATTTTTTGGCGAAAGCCTGTGCTTTTTTGGCTATTTTTATGTGTTTTTACCATTTTTGATCTAGTCGCTAACCCCCTCCTTCTAAAAATGGCGCGGGACCCCTACCCTAGATTTCCAGCCGTTACATGTAGGTATACTGAGGGAACCTCATAAAATTTTAAGCGATTACATGCATGTTTTATAGTGATAGTTTATCTATTTACTCTAGCTCACATAATAAAATAATGTATCACTTCGTGAAATTCTAATAGTTAGGTACACTTTTGCCATACTAAAAAATTAAGTTCAAAAAATTCAAAAGGTTTTCACCAAAAATCGTCTGACAATGACGTGTGTCTTGGACCCTGAGGGGGTAATACCCCTCCCCCATATGGGAATGTGTGATGTCTCATTTATTACATCCAATACCTATTGCATCCAATTGCTACAGCAGCAGTAGCCGTAGCTAAGATTCGAATGATACAGAGTGTGCTAATAGCAGCGACATAGACCTTATTGATGATTCAGACAATGAAACACTAGACTAAATTTGTTTCTTGTGACATAAATAGTAATAAAACTTGATATGAAAAGCCATTTACTACTGAATGGAGCAATCGCTCATTATTTCTTTCCTATGCCCCCCACCCCAAGTATGTGTCATGCAATAATATTTTCCTTGTCTGACCCCGGCCAGCCCCGGCCCCGGCCCCGGCCCCGGGCCGGGGCCGGGATTTGTTTCCAGCCCCGGTACCGCCCCGGCCCCGGCCAAAAAGTCGCCCCGGTCGATCACTAGTTCAGAGGTACTTTCTAGAGGTTCAGTGGTTCAGAGGTGTAGATATTTCTTTAATGCGCACAATGTAGACGAATAATAAAGCGTTATGTACGCATAAAGAGTTGTTTCTTTCAATTTTCGTCGGATTTTCTGCAGAATTCATCAAAAAATTCACTAGGTACATGCAGATATTAAAATCGAAAAGCGCACGAATTTATGTTGGGGTCATTTTTATCAACAATCACAAATGAAATAAAAATTGAATGTGGAGCGATTAAGCTTGAGCAATCGATTTATTCATTCTCCGGTAACAAGCTAGAAATGCTAAATTTCATACTTGTTTTGTGAAAACATCTAATCAATGTTGTTTTAGCTAGAAAATTGTTCATTAGTGGAGCAAATCGGCCACTAGAAATAACTACACTAAGCGCCTCTGAACCTCTGAACCTCTGAACCTCTGAACCACTAGATTTTGGTGCAACAGAAACCTTTCTAGTGGTCCTTATTGGATCTTTCTAGAGGTCCTCTGAACCTTTCTGGAGGTTCAGTTGTGTAGATGTTGGTGCAACAGAATTTTTGCGCCTCTGAACCACTGAACCTCTAGAAAGCTTCAGAGGCGTTTAGTGCAACAGACCCCTGGTCTATAATGTCAACCAAATCGCTGGGGAAAAAAACGGTGGGGAAAACCATCCATCCAAGTTGGCGTGGCAATTGGCTCTTAAACACAGTAATTCTTCATAAAACGAGTGTTATTTTTAATATGCGTAAAATACTATCTTGTACACCTATGTGAGTTTTGTGGACAAATACATTGAATGAAAAAAGTTATTTCAGTCTGTTCCATTCCAAACAGCCCATTTTTGGCTCAAGTCATATTATTGTGTTATATTTTCACTGCACAAATGACATTTTCAGTTATGCTCTCGTAACAGCTAATTGCATAAACTCTACTTACATATGTATTAACGTTTGTGCTTTTAACAAGTGGCGCATTTAACAGACTGCTGCAGCAACCTAACTCGTAAGATATTCTGCTACATTAATGAGCCGTAAAGCAAAAATTGGTCGATTGGAATGGTACAGACTATAGTCCTGAGCAGACGTGTGCTTGGAGGGGGATTTGGGGGCTTTGACCCCCAGAATGGCACATGACTCCGCGCAAAATTGCTGCAACTCCCCCCAGAATTGTCGAGTTTCCGTAAAAAATGGTAGAAGTTACAAAAAGTGTGCCCTTCTAAGCTTTTTAGCTCATTCTTAGCTCAAAAATCCCAAATTTTCGGCGCTTAGCGCTGTAACTATACGAGAGTTACACGTGTAGGCGCACTTGCCTTAGCAGTTCGCGTTAGCCACTCACATAGCCAATACTAGTAGCTATCCACGATAGTGTACTGTGGGCTATGCCTTCAGTCTTCCCACATTTTCCCCAATTTTCAATAATAAAAAATGTAACGGGGGCGCCGCCTCCCACCGAGCAAAATTTTACCCGCACCGGTTTCCCGGATCTTCCGCTCTGATTCGCGTGTGTAGTACTAATCGACTACTCAGGCTCTTGCTCACAACTGCGCAAAGTATTGAATAATATTGAGAATACATGAAACATCAACGTCACGGGTTAAACTTCAAAGTAGGCATTTCTAGCCGTGTAGTAGCACTCCTGCTACACTCCTCCCCCTCTAGGAGAAAGCGTAAGCGCAGACAACTCCAGAGAACGAACTCTGCGACCTCCAATATGTAACGGGGGCGCCGCCTCCCACCGTTACGTGAGCAGAATTTTACCCGCACCGGTTTCCCGGATCTTCCGCTCTGATTCGCGTGTGTAGTACTAATCGACTACTCGGGCTCTTGCTCACAACTGCGCAAAGTATTGAATAATATTGAGAATAAATGAAACATCAACGTCACGGGTTAAACTTCAAAGTAGGCATTTCTAGCCGTGTAGAGCACTCCTGCTACAAAAACAATAAGATACTTGTCCGGTAACATAGAGTTAAGTATATGATAATAGTAATCGTTTCATGCATACCGCTTGTATTAATCTAGAACATTCGTTGTGATTTAAAAGAGTTCCAGTATTATGCTATTTTGACATTTGTTTAATTTACTGTAATGGTCCTATGAGGCCATCGTAGTTAGCCTCGTTGGCACTTGCTCGCTTGTATAGTGGAGAGCATTTTGTTTTTCTTTTGCGTTATTTTGTTGTCCGGCAACTTGGCCGTGTATTCTACGTTGAAATAAACTAGAAAAAACCTACCCAGGGGTTTCGGATATACCGAGGGTTAGGTCGGAATTTCCAACGTCGAGGATTTCGACTCTCAGAGTGGACGGATAGGTAATTTCCATATGATTGCTATTTTTATTCGAAAGTCTTAATTCTTTTCTCACACCTAAATTGATCAAAAACATTATTTAATCTTTGAGGATGATTGATCATTATAGAGCTCGTTGTTGTTGTTTTCAAAGTTTATTGTGCTATACACATTAGGAACCAAAAAACATTTCTGTTGGAATCGAATCTTGAAAATAAGTTAAACAATCAACTTGAGCTTTGAGATAGGTCAACTGACCTCCGCGGCAATTCCGAAACTAGGTAGGTAGCCTTAGGTCTTAGGGCGTAGCTGCTGAGATCACCCGACGAGAAGCGGTCAGCAATATTAGGACCGAGGGGATCGAAGCCGTAAGGTCTGTGAGGGTCCAAGGATCGAAGCGATCCCAGGCTAAGCGATCGGGGCCAGCGCTAAGTGCAGATCTAAGTACCTACGTACCTAAGTAAGTCTCGAAGGCAAATACATCCGTGTCCTAAGCTGATTCCATATACATAGGGCACCCATGTATTTACAGCGCCATATACACATATTTTGACTATATTTTATTCAATTCACTCGATTTTTTCGAAAATTTTTTACGTTTTTATGTTCTTGAAAGAACGAGCATTGTCTAAAACGTCAAAAAGTTGTTTGCTTGTTAAAGAGTGGACAAATTGCAGAGATATACATAGTCCGATTCACGTTTGTCATAAACCAGTATTAACCGTATGTAATTGCGTGGTTCGCGTCGGCTTACTCTTGTAGCCTATTTGAAACAGACGATAAAAAATCCTCTAAAAATTGAAATAACATGAAATTGCATACAGGCACTGGTTAATTTCAAGAATTTATGCAAGAGATCTTTGAATTTTTCCGATATATGCAGTTACATAGTTTAAAATCACGTATATTTACACTAAAGAATGGAATATATTTTGTATTACTTACCTATCTAACATTACTTCCGTCTTACGTGGACTTATCCTGATTAAATTTGTACATATACCTATCCTACTAACGTTAATCCTGGTTGAATGAAGTGTTGTTCGCATTGCGCTGGTTTGGCTAAAACGCCTATTGCTCTCTTTTGTGGCCACATATACTGCAAAACGTGTGTTTTTTATGTTTCAGCATGCAAAACCTGTTACCCAGACGTTGAATACGGCGCGCCATTAGAATATAACGTCGAAGGTACGTGGGATCAATCCAGTACAATTAATTGCACAGCATGGCCAGCCCGTGATATTTTATTGAACTTGAGAGCTCTTGTACAAAAATATGGGGCTTAAATTTAGTTAGCGCATATTTTTCGACTAAAACACATTCTAGGCAAAGAAAGCAAGTGAGGAGAATCTGAATGAAAATTAATTATTAGCAGACAGGAAAATTGAGTGAGAAGCATTCGACTGGAGTTCGGTTTTATCATTTTATTGTTTTCTTATTTTTTTAGTTTATTATCCTATTGTCAGTGGCGAATCCAGGAATTTCTGACAGGGGGTGGAACCAAAAAATTTCCAGAAAGTGTCAGACATTGTCCAAAATTTCATATATTTTGCTCAAAGTGCCGGTTTTTTTGCTGTCTTTTGATAAGCAAAATTTTTTCTGATGCAAAAAACGTAAAGAATTTCAGAAATCTTCCAAAGTTTTTTTATGGAAAGTTCGCAAAATTAATGCAGAAATCGACACAAATCGCCGAAAAAAACACTGAAATCTTTGTAAGAGCTACAAAATTTTTGTTCTGTACAAAAACCACTCTTCTGACGTCAACTTAAGTTTTTTAGAGCGCCAAGAGTCAGTAAATGTCATTAGTCAGTACTATCCCGGCGCGAAGCGCCTGAAAAATTTGAAAATTCATAATAATTGACTAAAATCATAAAAAAAATTTACATTTATTCTTCATTGCGCCCAAGAATTTTTTGACGATAGGGGAGGGCGGCCGCCCTCTCCGCCCCCTCTAGATCCGCCATTGCCTTTTGTATGTAGGTATTGTACTATTACCAGCCCATATCTAGGATTTATTCAAGGGGGAGGTCCAAGATAACTTGGTATATATGTATGTGTGTATATCTCGGAAAATTTGTTATGTTGGTAGCCAGTAAAAACCACATTTTCCGACGTTTTTCAACACTTTATATCCATTAAGATAATAAAGATAAAAATTTTGAGAATAATTTTCTTTCTTGTTATATATGTACTCAAGGTTTTTGTTGTATTCGGCAAAGGTTTTTCCCGATGTACAAAGACTTTTTGGGACCGTCTTTAAGATTTTTGGGAAGACAAAAAATTTCAAAAAGGTCTGAAATTCGCAAAAATTTTCGCCGCGCGCGCTGAAATGAGTAATTTTGTGTTCTATATATCTTTGTAATGGCGGAAATTGCATTTCAAAAGGACAAATGTCAAATTTTTCGGCGCTTCGCACCGTTTTAAGACGATTCTTAGTGATTTTTGCCCTTAGTGACCCAGAAATTAGCTAAAATACACTACCAAAGGTCGAACAACTCTGTTTTTACTAGACTTAAATTGCTACTGTACCATATTATAGTACCCAAAAATTTGTGTGCACAAAATGTACAAAGACTTTTGAGGACCATCTTAGTACATGTACAAACGGACCTTGTACAAAAAAACACTGTATGTACTTTTTATTTTTCGTCGCAAAAACATATTCATCTAACTCTTCTTCTTCATAACAAAAAATTCGGTACTAGTCGGTTATACCCCGTTCCAGATTTTCAACATTTTTCTGCTCAAATATCACCGTTTTTCCTAAAATCGAATCTAGGATACGAAGGTCCTAGGTTCGAATTTCAGTCATTCGAAAAAAATTTTGGCAAAAAAACGCAATATTCAAGTAGGAAATTGCTCATTTTTCTAAATTTTTTTCTGCTTTTCCACCTCCTTCTTCATCATCTAATACTAATACTAATAATAGTGATACTTTATTCGGAAAAAACACAAGGATAAGAAAATGTCGCAAGGAACATAAAATAGCATAGTGTAAAATTCGAAATGTCCTGGACACATAAGCAAATACTTGACAAAAATGAGACTTGGCAGTAGGCACTGAATCAAATTCTTCCCAAGTTGGCATTACCATGAAGAAGCCTAGGAGACTGTCAAGAAAATTTTCTTATGGATTTTAAGTATTTTTTTCGAAAAAAGTTGTGATTTTTCCGTTTTTGACCCTAATTTTGTCGTATTTTGCCTTATTTTTCAAAAGAAAAATTTTTATTTTGCCGTAGGGGAAGGTCTAAAGTGCCAGTGCAGACCACACATGGCGTGGGGAAGAATTGGTCTCTTAATTTTGAATAAGATCCCCGCAGACCCCTAGAATTAAATTTTTGGATTTTTTTGTTTTTTTCAATTGCCTGATGCCAACGGATAGAGCTCGATGAGAAACGTCGAAAATGGAGTTTTTCGTCATCCCACAGCGTTTTGGACAATTTTTTGACCTTTGAAAAGTTTTGACCGTTCTGAAGCGTACGACTGATCTGTTGGCTGTCAAAAACCCTAACTGATAACAAATAGCCTTGAAAATTTGAAACTGAGGTTTTGATTCTTTGTCCATTGCTGACCGTCATTTCCCTATTTTTCTAATCAAATTTTACCTTCCCTGTCTGGGGTTTTGAATATTTAGATTCACAGAATAGTTGATCTGCAGGATCAGTTTGGTCGAGACAGATCAATAATCTCGAATAATTGTTGTGAAGAATAGCGCTACAACTATTATAATTAGCAGTTTTTAGATTGCGTTTTCGCAAAAGAACCATTATTTTTCCCCCTTTGCGCTTGATTTCACATTTATGTTTTTCAGAATAAGTAATATAACAATAAAGAATAAATAATCGAATATGTAACTTTTCTATCGGGCTAGATTTGAGACGCTCTGTTCAACACCAACACGTGTATATACCTAACATACCTGGTCTTGGCGGGCGGGGGAGGAAGAATTCACACCCAACTCGAAAACTTTTAACCCTTACCCCAGAAAGTGAGATTTTCCAAAAATTCCGGAAAACTTATAGAAAAGGTGCTCTTATAAGCGTTTTTAGCTACCTGTTTGCTCACAAGTGTCAAATTTTCGGTGCTTCGCGCCATAGTCTCATTTTTTACTGTATTTTGTTCAATTTAATCGACTGCTATTTTTCAAAATTTTTTTATATCCGGTAAGATAGAACATCGTCAGAAATGCTAAAAAATTAGGTTTTCGACGCGTATCGACCTTTCTTAAGCTCAGGAAAGGTTTTTCAAAATTTTCCACCCACCCCCTCTCCCCACAATTCCCATCCTGTGCACATATGGTAACCTTCATAGGTGAGCAGCACCGAAATTCTGGGGGTGCAAGATTTTTCAAAGGTCGAAAAATGGCCTTAAAAATGGTGGTGTGGCGAAAAAAACACTATTTTCAACGTTTATCATCGAGCACTATCCATTGGCATCAAAAAAATGCGGAAAAACAAATTTAAAAATTGAATTCTGGGGGGGTATTTTGGTCTTTGGAGGGGGTATTTTGGTTTCTTGAGGGTAGATGCCTACCCCCAAAACCCCCTCCCCACGCCCAGGTGCGGTACCCGCTATCTGGCACTGATCCACTTACCTACACATGGAACTTATAGGATTACTATTCGATAGTATAATCATAATCCGATCTCTGCAAAAGAAGATCCGCGCGTACTATGTTAAATAAGACAAAATTACTGACAGAATTGATCAGAATCAATATTTACTCACAAAAGTATTTTTGAATTTTGCACAAGTCTGAGAATCCGCTTTGACAGGTCGCGCTGTGCATTTACGGTCATGCATGATTCATGAGCTTTAAGTGAAAAGGAAAAGCTAAGAAGATTAAAGGGCCAAAATGACAGTTGCGTGTTTTATTAATTTTTTTGAAAGCTAAAGGTGTTGGACAGAAAGCACAAAACGACTTTCTTCGGATTGCTCGGCAAAATAGTCAGATGGCATTTCATTTAAGGCTCCATGGAACCGGTCGTACAAGCTGAGACTGTCCTTACCCTCTGCTTTCGACAACCATATTGCCTGTTCCTTTATGAATAAATTGCTGAAAAATCCACGACAAAGTATAAACATGTTTTCTTTAAAGTCATTCCAAAAAATTATTTTGTGCGCTGGCGCATGATTTTTTAATGTAATAATTGCCGTTTTCTTTTTGACTTTTTGTTTTCTCATTCCTTTCAAAGATCTGTTGTACGAGTTTATACGCACACTAACTAGAACTTAATTATGCAGATTATATGGTGGAAGAAGATGGCAATGCGCTATCTGTGTGCCCATTGTGTGAACGATGGCCAATTGATTACAAGAGTAAGGTGCTTTTTGCGGACATGCTTTCTGTGGTCCATGCCTTATGTGGTATTATGAACGACGGCACATAACCCAATTTTTGATCTGCCCACAGTGCGGCTCTGAGTCGATAATACCATTCGAATGGTGGTGCGATTATGATATCAAATACAGAAGAACAACGCGGAGGAAATCATCTGTTACTGCTACTGAAACAGGTAATCGTCAAAAACGACTTTTGTTATCTTCTGCGGCGACACTTATCCTATTAGAAAAATTCCAATGCTCATGGCTTTTATCCTTGATTTTACGGAAAATTCATTAAGAACTCAGAATTTAGGATCAGAATAACCAATTATACGGTTATTTACAACTCTCGCTTTGGCTTATTTTCATTTGGGGGAAGCATGCAGTCTGTCATAAAATTGGCCCTATGCGAAGATCGTGTCCCTATTCGCCGACCGTCCCGATTCTCCGATCGTCCCGGTTCTCCGATTTTCACGACTCCGACCATCCCACCGACCCGATCCTCCGGCTTTCTCTTTCTCTTCTTATAGACTAAAAGGTGACAGGTAGCACCAACCACACGCCAATAATGGCATGTCCATTTGCTTTGAAGAGTAGGCATAAATGATAAATAAGGTAAAAAGTTCGTCTATCGTATTGATTAGGGATCTAGTATACAATTTACCCGCCACCGTTTTTAGCCGATTCAAATAAGCTACAGTGACCAACACTGTAGATTCAAATAAGCTACAGTGACCAACACTATTTTTATTGATGCGAGTCAGAACGTGTTTGATAATTTTTGTGGAAAGTTTGGTCACTGTAGCTTATTTGAATCGGCTAAAAAACGGTGGTGGGTAAATTGTATACTAGATCCTTGATTAGTATACTGTCTTGCTGGTTTATCCAAAGAAACATGTAAGTTAAGCAGTAGATGTGTGAAGGGCACTTTGTGACTACAAAACTATTCTCGGACATCATTTCTGTACAGTGATAAACGTATACTCGTTTTTAATCCTTAATTACTACCTTGCAAAAATTCAGAAAATGTATCGCTATATTAAAACTGAGTTTATTTGACTCACTAAACGAAGTGACTGATCGTTGGCGCCTAAACTGGTCAAAAAGTTACGCACTTAATAGCAGAAGCAGAGATCGTATTCTTTACGAATGTCAGTGAATAAAAGTGTAATTCACCCGTGCACCTACGTACGTTCGCGCAGTAATTCATAAGCTTTACGATAAATCTGCTTGTTTATCATGCTTTTCAAGCTTTACCATGATTGGAAAATCGGGACGGACGAAAAAAACTGGGCGATCAGAGAATCGAGAATTTCAGGTGTCTAAAAATTGCGTTTTCGATCGGTCGGATATTTGAGACGGTCGGTGAATCGGGATGGTAAGAGAAACGGGACAGAGCGGGTACGAACAATAGTGAGCAGGGCTTTACATCCAATTTTACGATCAGTTGACCTACACAAGATAAGTTACACGGTTTATTTTCGATTTCTTAGATTTATAATTTCCCTAAATTCGTCATATTAAATCTGAATTGGTTGATAAAAAACATTGCAGTCAAGCAAGCAAGGTATGATATTATGAAGTCTATAATTTATTCTTCGTTGAAATATCTATTACTGAGAGTAACAAAATTAATTTATCCTAAGTACTCAAAACTAAATTGTTACCTACTGCTCGTAGTCGCTCCAAGCTTTTGCACGTTGTGCTTTTATCACACCGGTGTGTGATTGTGGGAATAAAAGTAATGATATCCATACGTCTAGCCTGGAAGATAATAAGGATAGTTTTATCTTCAAGTAGCTCACTGTTTACAGGGACCGATAAAAGACGAAATAACCATGTGACTTACCAATAGACTTATTTGTCCCTAAAATATTCATCGTGTAAAAATGGAATAAAACAATTTCTTGAAAACATATTACCGCTTAAGCCCGCTTCAGAAGTAAATGTCGGCGATATCGCCGATTTTAGTCGGCGACATCGCCGAGTTTTGTCGGCGACATCGCCGATATCGCTGACTTTGTCGGGGATATCGCCGATATCGCCGACGAAAATCGGCGATGTCGCCGATATTGCCGACTTTTATCGGCGATATCGCCGATGTCGCCGACATCGCAGACAAAAATCGGCGATATCGCCGACATCGCGGGTGAGAATATTTCAAATAGCCTCATGTTGAAAAGCAAAACACTCAAAATATTGACCACTTTGATGTGAAAATGGACATTGAGCAGCTGTGTGTGGTCTTGCAGCTTTATCTATGTTATAAATCTTATAAATTGATATGAAAATCGCGACAACAAACTCGCTATATTTTTAAAGTGCGTGAAAAATATGGTCGTTACCATGCGCTTATTCCGCAGATGCGCCTTACTGACCATGAAAGTTTTTTTAAATTTTTTCGCATGTTGCCTGCGAAATTTGATGAGTTGCTGACTAAAGTTGGTCACCTTATCCAGAGAAGCAATATTATAAAAATTCGTATTAGGGAAGGAGCCATGACAGAACCTAATATACCTAAGTACAAAAATACAATATGAGGAAAAATTAATAATTTTATGCAAAGAAATGACTGGCAATCAAACACGATCTTAAGGGGGCTGAGGATTCTCACCCCAGCAGGAAATTTTTTCACCCTCCCCCAGAATTCGCGATTTTTATACTCTCGAAAGATGGAGCATAGTTAGAAACGTCGAATCCAAAAAAGGCACTTCAAGATTTTACCCTACTCCCTAGAATTCCCACGCTTTGCATGTCTGTGACATTTGACAATGGCTTGAATAAAAACAGTTCTATTCATTGTTAGGATGTAAGCAGCAGACTATTCTCAACTTTTTTCAATCAAAACCAATAAACAATTTTCTGAGACTCTTATTACCGTCAGATGACAATTGGCGCGCGATTTCGGCCCACGAATTTTTCTTCTTTTTTGTGTCTTTATAGTCCGGAACTCTAAAATTCCATATATGGGGATAACCACGCACTAATTCAATTAATTGTTCGTCGAAGGTACTCGACATTTCTCGTGAACCACAAAGAAGACAGGTAAAAAATGGCAATTTTTCTTAAGTATCAAATATTACGAAATAAAGAAAATATTTTCTACTATTGATTGAAACGTAAGTTTTCGAGAATCTCCGCAGGATAAAACGAGACTTGAGAATAATATGAACCTCACGCTTACTCGTTTTGCTGCATTTAAGCTAATTTAAATTCATGACGTCCCCAAAAATAACTTGATATATGTATTGTTAATGCATTTGTACATGGCTTGCCTGTGTTCTCTTTTCTCTCTATACTTTGTAGATGAATTGTCGGTGATATCGCAGAAAAATAGAAGTGGATCCTATTCCCCCGATTTTAGTCGGCGATATCGCGGACTAAAATCGGCGATATCGTCGACAAAAATCGGCGACATCGCCGATATCGCCGACATACGTCGGCGACATCGCCGATATCGGCGACAAAAGTAGCCGATATTGCCGACAAAAGTCGGCGATGTCGCCGATATTGCCGATAAAAATCGGCGACATCAACGATATCGCCGACATTTGTCTGCGAATCGGCGATATCGCAGACTGAAAATCGGGCATTTGTGAACCGGGAAAACGGTCGGCGATATCGCCGACAGTTACTTCTGAAGCGGGCTTTAATCTGAAAGAAATCTATGTTGAATCTTTATTAAATTATCAAAAAATAAAAATTTGTTAGGCTTTTTTAATTTCAAGGAGATTTTATCATTGTTAACCTAGCTTCGTCTATCTTTGGTATAATTAGCTGGGATTAGAGCTGCACACTTTGCAAATTTTACTACCCGGGTACCCGGCTATTTCATTACCCGGGTACCCGGGTAATTCGGGTACCCGGGTATACCCGGGTAGGACCTTAGATAAGAGAGAATGCAGTGAACATTGTTTATTTTCGGTTGACAGCAGTGATCGTACAGGGTCAGATCTTCACCCCCGGTCGGGGTCGGGGTCGGGGTTGAAGATTAACAATTAACATTGCATGATTACATACCAATTTAAAAAGGATAAAAACGATACTTCACTTGCTTATAGAGAATACTAATAAAGCTGGTTAAGTTCAAGATTTTATTTTCATTCCAAGTTCAAACATGGTTTTAGCAATTTAGCATTACTTTCAATTTTAATCACTAATCGCTCTCGCTTTTTCGCATTCTTCCACAGTTTTTTCTTAACGGTATTCTATGGCGCACTGATTGTGAGGAACCAACGGCGCGAAGCGCCAAAAATTTTCGAAATTTTTACCGTTTTCATGTAGAATTTACGGCCTTTTTATTGACAAACACTTCGTAAATCATAAGTGGCGCAAAGCACCAAGAAATTCAGTCATTTTTTACCGCCCTTAACATGTTGTATAGATATATGAATACTGAAAACTAATAGTCTGACAGAGCAGAACAGGAAAACTACGAATTATAAACTTAGTATGAAGATATTTTGACTGATCCAGGCTTTTAAACGCAATGCTGGAGCTTTACAAAAAGAAAGACAATCATCGGCGGTGCTATGCGCAGGAAAATTTTGACGTTTTTACTCTTTAAACTCAATTTATACCGCTTTAACTAATTGCGGCGCGAAGCGCCAGAAATTTTTAAAAATTCTTAATCCTTTTACCTTTTCTGTCCTCCTAAATATCTCTTTGCACATGTAAAACGAGAGAGTACGGCTGGGGGTCTGGGGTGGCGCGTTCAAGCGCCTCCAACGGGTCCGGGGCAGAACCCCGGAAAATTTTGTAAAAAAGCACTCTAATTTATTAGTAACGTTAAAATTTTCGCAAATCGGCAAAATCTCGGTTCTGGATTGAGCCCAAAAAAACTTAAAATTGATGAACTCCTACACTGCACAAAACTTCTGAGCTGAAATGCGTTTTTCGACCTTTGCTAAGTGAGAGCAGCAACGGGTCGCAACCAATAAGTCATTGAAAGATGTATCAATGAGAATTTTGTTCTTACCGTTTTCAGGCCCATTTGTGGCCTTCTTATTAAATAGTTCGGAAAACAGAAAATGCGCAAAAACACAAGAAAATTTGGCCTTTCCTTTCATTTAAAATAGAATTATGCGTTCTTGTAAACAAAGATAAACAAAGCAGAGAATAGATAAATTGGTACGCAAACATTTTCGCACTTTTACGATTATGTTCAACAAGCATGTGCAGTTTCATTGAATGGACTAATAGTGCATTAAATAACTAAAGTGATGCGAATCGCTAGATTATTTTAACAGATTCAAGCTTTTGAACTCATCGGATCTGTATAACAATGAATAATAATGACTCAGCGCGAAGCGCCGGAAAATTTTGACGTTTGTGCCTTTTGAACTCAATGTTCTGGACACATTGCGCCAGAAAAGTCTAACATAATTTCTGAAAAATTTCGGGGGGGGGTATGTGCCCCCACTGCCCCCTGGCTACGCCTATGATTCCGTATGTCAGTAATTTTGGCGCACTTTATGGTGATAAATATGCGAACATGTATGTAAGTGTTAAAAACATGGCGACTAGGCGTACATTTTATGAAATACCGCAAGTGTAGAGTTTAACATATTCATTATGCTCGTCCTTGTTCCGACTTTATTTGGTATTTATACAATCCTCCTATGTACCAAAGAATAAAATGCTATATTTCACCCCCGAAAAAAGATTCAACCCCAACTCGAAAAATCTTGCCCCCGGTCGGGGTTAAGGCCGGGGTTTTTCGGGGTCAGGGTCGGGGTCTCGCGTACGATCACTGGTTGACAGTGAGGTATAGGGCAAAGTGATATTTAAGCACTAAAATTATTGAAAAATTAATGCAAGATTAAATAGAATCAAGGCTTTAATCTGAAGAATTCGTATGCAATTAATGAAATTTAAGTCATTTTCATAATTCAAAGCAAAAAATTGTGAAGCAGGTTTTGTATCGTCATAGCGTCATTAAAACATTTGAAGCAGGAAAACACATTGACGAAAAGCAATTTTGAAATCAACCAGAAATGAAAATTTATTCAAAAACAAGTCTTTCTGGAGCTAACTGCAGAGGCGCAGTCAGAATTTAGGTTCGAGGGCATAAACGTTTTCATGTAGAATTTACGGCCTTTCTATTGACAAACAGTTCGGAATTCATAAGTGGCGCAAAGTGCCAAGAAATTTAGTCATTTTTTCCACCCTTAATATTTTGTAGATGTATCAATGAAAATTTTGTTATTACCGTTTTCAGGCCCATTTATGACCTTCTTATTAACAAAAGTAGTTCAGAGAACAAGAAATGCGCAAAAATATAAGAAAATTTGGCCATTCCTTTAATTTAAAATAGGATTATGTGTCTTTGTAAAGAAAGACAAACGAAACAAAGAATAGACAAACTGGTACACAAAAGACAAAAAAAGCAGAGAATAGACAAACTGGTACGCAATCATTTTCTTACTTTTACTATTAAGCTCAACAAGCATGCGCAGTTTCATTCAACGAACAAATAGTGCATTAAATTACTAAAGTGATGTGAAGTTTTGGATTATTTTAGCTGATATAAGCTTTTAAATTCATTGGATCTATATAGCAATAAATAATAATGACTTGGCGCGAAGCGCCGGAAAATTTTGACGTTTTTGTCTTTTTGAACTCAATTTTCTGGACACACATTAGTCCAACAAAAAAATCAACAATATTTCTTGAAAATTTTGGGGGCTACGCCTATGGCTCACTGCATTTGGGACATCGACAGGCTTTGAATCAGGTCTAACTAAAACAGTTGCGCGCACGATGTGAATAAAAGTTGCAGTCTAAATTTATATAATGGTCACAGAAGTAAATGCATTAGAAAAAGCGTCGCTAGCAGATAAATTCTTTTTTAAATTTGTTTACAATAGAGAATAAGAAGAATTCGGCACAAATAAAATAATTCAACTAAAGACCTGAATGATGGAATTTGCCTAAACCGTATGTGCGATATACTGTGACAATAGGAAATATTAACAGACTCGCTTATTTAACAATATACGGTTGATTATATCTAATCACATTTACATTGTGATTCAATCGCACTTTAGAAGCAATACGTTTCTAGGTTTCTAATTCGATTCTTAGCACATATTGCATAACTGCAGTGCTAATTTTCCATTTTATGTTAGGGGATTCGGTACCGGGTATACCCAGGTACCCGTCGGGTACCCGGGTAGTAAAACTATTTTTCTACCCGGGTACCCGTTCGGGTACCCGCGTGCAGCTCTAGCTGGGATGAAGTTGGGAACTTATAATGGCAGCAACCAAATTCTGGACATGATGATGCAAAATCGCTAAAAATTGCACCGAAAATTCATTTTAGGGGTTTATCGGTTTTTAAGGGTGTTTCAGATACTCGAAATTCCTATGCCAGATTTCAAATTCAGACTTCAGATTCAGATTCCAAATTCAGATTTCTGATCCCCGAAATGTTTGTAGTCCTATATCTCGAGAACCATTAGGAGGTATGCGAGAATAATGGCATTTTAGCGTTTCTCGACGAGATCTATGCAATGGTGAAGGAACAAATTTTAATTAAAATTGGTAAATGTTCTTACTCGATTTCAAACTTGAATGTCAAAAATCTATCCTTTAACCTATCTGTATGACTGATTTCTTAATATCAACTTAAAGCTTGACTCCATTCCGAAATTCTTGTCTCTGTATTTAATTTTACAGTTTTTGCAAAGAAAACTAATGCAGAAAATAAGTCAAATCTAAGCTTCTTAGGTAAGAAATGAGATAGAAAATTAGAAATCCGGCGCTAAGCACCGCAAAATTTTGAGCTTAGTAACTCAAAAGTAAGCTGAAAACGCATTTTGGCTGACCTTTTAGCAGACTTCGAGAATTTTTAATTGCTGTTGGGGGACTATCGTTAAACGATCAAAACATTTTTTCATTCCGGGGCGGCCCCCCGCATGTATTACAGTTTTGGAACTGACTTATGCAAAAATCACGACATAGCAAGGATAAGTATATGTAATTTCACTAGATATCTGTAGGCTGCCTAGAAACTACTTTTGTAGTTTCTTGAGCACTAAAATTAATGTTCATGCATAAGGTTTCTTGAAATTAACTTTAGCTTCTTTATATCTGTATGTTTTTTGGGCTGTAAAAATTGTGTGTTCTTATCCTTATCATAAGTTGTTAGGATTTAATATTCGTACCTGAATGTACTAGAATACACTGGACAAGTGGCGTCTGCAACAAATGAACTGACACATACTGTGGATCAGACAAAGACAGAGACTATACCGAATTTAGCGGCACAAAACGACATTTCGGGCTGGACGTTCGATCCAAGTGATACGATGCATACTATACCATCAATGACTGAAAATTTTCAAAACATGAATTGCTCAGCGTGAAATGCGAAAAACACTAGTCTCGTTCGTGTGCCGTCTCATTCATGCCAGCAAATCGAAGCTTATTGTGAATTTTTCGTGAAAAAATAAATTCATGGAGGCTAATTTTTTGGAAAATTCACAAAACTTGACGTTAATTCCTAAATTTGCGAATGCAGTACAAAATGTGGAAGACAAGACTAAAGAATTCTTACTTTACTGGAATTATCAATATTATTTTTCATTTAGTATGAAACATGCTCGCATGCGAAAATTATTACATTCGACAAGGCAAATGTCTCTGGATTGTAAGTTTTTGTTGTACAAACATATACAACATTTTTTAGATGCACTTCATCGTGAAATTCCCCCAGCTTCCATTTCCTAGTGCACGTATTGTAGCCGTCGTTTTCACTGTTGTTTTTGCGTATTACTGCATACAGATTGCTTTATACTTACCTTTTATTACAAGTGCCTTACTGTCACTCCTTAACTGCTTCAATTTATTTTCAAAATATTTGTGCAACTATTTTTGTATTTCGAATAAAGAACAATTAATAGTACTTATGTAACAGCAATGTATTTTGCATAAATGCATTATCGTAAATTAGAAAAAACTTTCTCTGTACTGTCAATGGAAATTCTTAAAAGTTATGCCCAAACTTACGATAAAAGAGTAGCAGAGGAGCGTACAGGTCGAGTAGAGGACCATTTTTTGGTGAAAATGCATGGAGAAAAGTACGCAACCCGGGAATAAACTGTATTGAGTAAGCTAGATCTTAAACTGGTTTATTACGATGAGTTTGGGAATCTGGAAAACAAAATTTAAAAATGCCCATCCCATGTTTGTGCGGTACGAAACCAATCGCGTAACTTTTGTTGACTGTTTCTTTGTCGCTTGTGGAAGACGCGGAAGCAACGTACCTACAAGATATGCCGGCGCATCGTCCAATCAAAATTTTTTTTAAAGAAAAGCTTGGAAGCTGTTGCAGCAGAGTTGGATGCAGGCCCAGATGATAACACCTTAATGAAGATTAGAAGTGACTTTAATGATATATATATATATATATATATATATATATATATATATATATATATATATATATATATATATATATATATATATATATATATATATATATATATATATATATATATATATATATATATATATATATATATATATATATATATATATATATATATATATATATATATATATATATATATATATATGTATATATGTATATATATATATATATATATATATATATATATATATATATATATATATATATATATATATATATATATATATATATATATATATATATATATATATATATATATATATATATAAACATATGTATATATATATATATATATATATATATATATATATATATATATATATATATATATATATATATATATATATATATATATATATATATATATATATATATATATATATACATATAAAAACATATATATATATACATATATATATATATATATATATATATATATATATATATATATATATATATGATTTTAAAGGCACGCCGACATTAATTAGAGCGCAACGACATCAGATCGCGCGACATTAGAGCGCAGCGACATTAGAGCGCAGCGACATTAGAGCGCAACGACATCAGAGCACGCGACATCGCGACATTAGAGCGCAACGACATCAGAGCGCGCGACATTAGAGCGCAACGGCGTTAGAGCGCGCGACATTAGAGCGCGCGACATTAGAGCGCAGCCATAATAGATGTTTTTCACGTAACTTTATAAAACTTTTATGCTGAGTGGATGTACGAAAGTAGAAATTTTGAGTTTTTACTCACATTTGGAAAAAAGGCAGTTACTTTCGAAGCAGTAGGTTTTGTGTAACACCATAACACCCTTTTCCCTTGTTTTCTTGACACAGATTACGGTATTCATTTTCACAATTTTTTTATTGTACGCATTTACTGTAAGTTATGCAAGTCAAGCGTGAAATTTATTGCTGCAGTAAACAATCATAAAACTGCAGTAAATAAGCAAAAAATCAAAATTTTTGAAAACTTATCCTGAATTTTTGTTTCAAGAAAACAAGTGAAAGGGTATAGTTCCATTAGAAAGTGCATGAAAAGCTACAAGATAATGTTCTGAAATGACACCCTTACTACCGTATTTTTAGAGCTGCAGATCAGTCTACTCCATCGCACAAAGGATGCTTAAATGAACGACAAAATCTTTTAAAATAAGTAACACCTAACTTTAAAACTAGCATAGCAAGGGGTCGTTTGGAGACACCGTTTTGCAGAGCATTCATCTCACTTTCTGTTGTAACAAACCGCATTGCGCTAAATCCATCGGTTCAAAAACTATTGATGCTTTCTAGAGGTAGGTAAAAAGTCAACATTTTTACTTTTCCTCCAATAATTCAGAGTAAAAAAGTCAAAATTTCCCTTTTTCTTACATCCACTCAGCATAAAAGTTTTGTAAAGTTACGTAAAAAACATCTATTATGGCTGCGCTCTAGTGTCGCACGCTCTAGTGTCGCTGCGCTCTAGTGTCGCTGCGCTCTAATGTCGCGCGCTCTATTGTCGCGCGCTCTGGTGTCGCGCGCTCTAATTTCGCTGCGCTCTAATGTACAGGCACTTAGTTCTGGAGGGAATGGGGGTATCCGGACCCCCCTGAAATTCAGAAAAAACGGGAAAATATGATGTTTTAAACGTTATTCTCTGCAATTTTTGGGCTTGATCCCCCCGAAATTGGTATTGCCCCCCCAAATAGGACGGCCAGCTACGTGCCTGCTAATAACGCTGCGGTCTAATGTCGTGCGCTCCAATGTCGGCGCTCTAATGTCGGCGCTCTAATGTCGTGCGCTCTAACGTCGGCTCACCGATTTTAAATCGTTGGTCTTATCGCATGATTCATGCTCATAGATGCACATTATTGCCAGTCTGGGGAGTTCAGCCGGTCTGAGGGGGTCGAATACTGAGCGTTTTCAGGCCAAAATGACGTCTAGAACTGACATAAATGTAAAATAGCGGTACAGTTTTTGGCCAATTTCAAACACTTTTAAAAAGTTCTTGATTTTCATCCGTTTTTAGCATTTATTTTACCTCGTTTCCCTGAAAAAAAATTCCTTTTTCCATTCTAGGGTCTAGGCCTTCATCCTCAAAATCCCTACATGCACGTCAATTGTGTCTCGATTCTCCGACAGTCCCGATCCTCCGACCATTCCGATCCTCCGACCGTCCCGATTCTCCTACCGTCTCGATTTCCCGACTTTCCCAATTCTCCGACTTAACATTGAATGTGACAGGTGGCGCCAACCACGCATCAATTAATTGCTGAACGGTAGCATAAAGGTGGTCTTGATCTATCTATCGGGTTTAGTGCATGGGTAGTATTCAGAAAGCATTACTTTGTCATATAGTAAAGTTGGGAATGGTATTTTGTTGTTACAAAACTACTCTGACGTATGCAGTACGTACCTACCTATTTTCTGCTTGCCTCGCATTTCAATATACATTTCTTGTTTATTTAATTGACATGCAGATGTTAGGATTTGTTTCTATTTTTGTAGGTCGGAGCGGAGTTTTGTCGTATCTCTTACACTGGTCAACTGAATAAATTATCTACATCATGCATTTATGTTTGTGCGTATGCAAATACATACGTGCTGTGCAGTCCGAATGCATTTCCTAAAATTCACTTGTCTCTCACGTTCATCAACCTTTAGCATGGGCGAAGAATTGAGACGATCGGAGAATCGGGACGGACGGGTAAAGGGGACGGACGGAGAATCGGGATGGTCGGAGAATCAGGACGGTCGGAGAAACGGGAATTTAGCATGTCTAAAAAGAGCATTTTATACAATTGGTCGGAGAATCGGGACAGTCGTAGAATAGGGATGGTCGGAGAATCGGGATGGTTGGAGAACCGGGACGGTCAGAGTAGCTGAAATTTCAGTAATCTAAAAATAACCTGTTTTATCGTTAGACGGAGAATCGGGACGGTCAGAGAATCGAGACCGTCGGAGTACCGGGACTGTCGGAGAAACGGGACAGACCCTGCACGTCTGTTCATGGCATATGAAATCAGAAACGATTAACTTATGCTATTTTGATTTTGAAGGGCAATTTAATGAGTGAATTTTTTTGAGTTTCGCAATATTTCAAGCTAGGTAATTTTCTTATCGTGAAACAAGCATAAACAACTGATATAGAAAAGCTGGCCGAAAACGATTTCAGTTTTTTGGCCCAATCTTTGAATACATTCTGCACAATAACTGGATAACTAAATTGCGCTCGTTCGCGATTCATTCGAGATCCGTGCGATTATTGAAACACAAAAAGAACATCCCCAATGAATCATTGCAAATTGGGCTATCCATCACATGACTGCCGATTCGATACCGTTTTTAACTTTTGCGTTCAAATTCTGTCATACTTTTGCTTTGATGACTGCATAGCGACGTTTTAGCGATTTTTTCATCCATTAAAAAGCATCTTACGCGCGGCGCGTATAAATGGCAGTACCGCAATCTGAAAATCGGAAATCAAATTCGCTTGATTAATGATGTTCCAGTCTCTATTGGCTTCAAAATTTTATGTTGTTATTCAAATCACCTGAAATTGGGAACCGAGCTGTCATTTTACACGCGGGCATTCAATGTCGGCGTTAGGCAAAGCCCACTGGGAGCCTTTTGTTAACTATAAATTTTGGGTGCATTATTACTTTTGCAATAGAGTGGAGTAAGATTTGATTTTTAATCCGCCCAAAATGCAAGCACGAGAGATGCAAACACACTCAATAATTGTGAGAAATTTTGATCTATCGCGCCAAACTAAAATATTTTTTCCTTTGTCGGCGTTTTTTCAGATTCTTTTTTCGATTTTCTATCACGCAGACGCTTTGCTAGATATTTGCTTAATAATTTATTATTATCTTCTTGATTAATTTACCATTACTCAATCGTTCAACAGCGGGTTTCTCTTTTTTGTATTTTTGACATTCTGGTGTTCTTTCATTTAGGCTAAATTAAATCAGATTTCAATTCAGGTATATTTCATTTTTAAAATGAAAATTTAACAGACGAGTACACTTACATAGATTCAATATTTTTTATTTTCATTTCCTAGATGCATGGTGCGCAAGCATTTTATCAGAAATATTCAGGCTTGCAACTGATGTTTTACTCTGCACCTCTACATAATATGCTTTTAGGATAAATCACCTTAGAAAGAGTAAGTGGAGATGTAGGTGGTACATATTTTCAGGACACTAGAGAGGGAATCAATTTAAAAAGAAGCAAGGCTAAGTGTCTTAAGCGGGTAAAATTCAAAATTTTTTTAATTAGTGCTTTCATCTATACTTCTTTAACGGTTGTTTAGCTAAGTGCTGACAATTACTAAAGTTCCATTTGTTATGCACAAAGATTTTTAGAATTTGTTTAATTAAATTCACAAATGCTTATTTTATTTTCTTGATCAAAAAGTGATATTGAATCCGCGGCAAGAAAGCACAGCAAGGATTGATAGACTTGTAAATCATCTAAAAAAGACGTGATTGCGTGATTGTGAGCGAACACTGAGGTACATATCACCAAATCTAATTCTTTAACCATTCTTAGACTTTATAATCATTGAAAATTTCTTTTTCTTCCTCCTAAATGCTCTCACTTCGGCGAAATAATCAAATCTGTCCGTCATACGAGTTTAATTTAAAATACTAAAATTCATTTTGTCACTACGTACACATCACTTCAACCTTTTTCAACGAATCTGCTCCAATATTCATCATTTGAGGAAAATTATGCCATCTAGCTTATACTCGTATATATACGTTATATTATGCATGCTTCTTTTTGTTTTTGATGATTAGGTGATTGACGACTCCAAAGCGACGCTTTTTTAAGTAGGTATACTGAGTTGCAATAAGACGGTCAGGCTGTCTGTGGCAGTTTTTCATCAGGGCATCGTACGAGATTTTAGAAGCTAATATTGAAATCAAAAAAACCTTAAAAAAATTTGCTGAAATTTGATATTAAACCATCGAGTAGTTATGTAAAACGCGTCTTACTGTATATAATTTTGTTGTTAAAGCTCTCTGCGCATTAATCCTTTCCTTATGCAAAGGTATGAATTGCATGATTTTTGCTCTAAATTGATACTAAATGCGCATAGATGCATGTGCTTAGTCCTTTTTAAAATCTCATCATAGGCTCTTTAGCGTTTAACGTATAGGATTTTGGAGTACTGTATTTTTCTTCCTAATTTCACCTCTAACTTGCGTGTAAGAATTGTTTTTAAAATCACTATGGAATGTGCACAGGAGTCACTGTGTTGCTTTGTGTGGTCAACACAACGCTTTATGAGTTCAAATCCGATTTGGTTAACGAACGTTTCAGTTCGGCAATTTACGATTGCTGAATGCTCACTTTTAGCTCCTAACATTGCATATAATCTATTTTCCATCTGCCGAAATGCTTTGCGAGCAGCAGGCTTTGGTTGAGATGATGTCGAATAATTGTCGTCAGCCGATAAGCCTTTAGCCGAAGAGAAAGGATAAAGTCTTCTCCTCTTGTTTTTTTGCATATTTAAAAATATTGTTGCATTTGTTGTACGAGCTTTACCCGGCGGAAAACAAAGCTACATACCTGCGCACGTTAGCTGACTTAATTATTGTCCATGTTTTCTGTTCACATTGGGTTTATCTCTTTGACAAAAACCGAAATAATATTTTTTTCAACAGTAGGCAAGTAAAAAATTCGCATACCGGAAGATGGCTACAATTTTCCCTAGATTAGTTAAGATCAAACGTGGGCATGGGGGAGGGGTAGCGGATGCATCCCCCAGAAGGCCGAAAACCACCCAGAAACCAAAAACCCCTCCAGAATTCAATTTTTGAAATTTTTTTCCGCAATTTTTTGATGCCAATGGATAGTACTCGATGAGAAACATTGGAAAATGGTGACTTTTCGCCATACCATCATTTTTTAGTCTATTTTTTACCGTTGAAAAATCTTGCACTCCTCCCCCAGAATTTTGTTGCTGCCCACCTATTGTCAAGATCAGTTCCGGAATTTCCTTTTTCATGCATAAAATAATGTGTTTGTACGTATTTTGCGCTGTCGAGTTAAATTAGAATCATTCATGGCACTTTTTTTACGAAAATCTACAATTTTGCAACGAAATTTACAAGAGTTTCCAACATAAATCTGTCAGAACGAATGGCTTGAAATAAAAAGTAATTCACCGTTTCGCGTACCCATGCGTTTAAATAACGCAACACAAGATTATTAAATTATTTCTAGAATTTTTGTCAAAAAAAGTGTGCAGAACTACTTAAAATTGCGATGTTCTTCCAACATATTTCGTTCAGGTCTTCTTGTCTCTGTATTGTAGAACATTCATGATTTTTGACGCAAAAGATTCGAAAGACTTTGAGGTTTCTGGAATTCCGTGTAAAAAAATTTTATTTAAGAAAGTTATTCAGTTTAATTATTTCGATTTAAATAGTAATATTTATCAAATGCCGTCATTAGTGAAATGGTAGAAAAAAGTGGTATAAATATTGATTTTCAAGCGCCTATTGTTTAAAATTTCAATTCTTGAGATGTACTCGACGACTGAATTTGCAAGTTCGTCGAAGGATTTTATTAGAAAGGAGCACGCAAATCGTTCTAACTCATCTCACACCCGGTTGCCTCGACGAACTACTCCCAAAAAGCGCCAAAATAAGCGTCCAGCGGTGAGAGCGATTAGTATCGATCGAAGGGACAAAACAATTTCCATAGTAGAACAATCTTCGGTGCTTACTTTATCTTTATTAAGCGTTGATAAGACGGAATTGAATTTACGGAATAACATCGAAGGTGAAGGAGCCGAAATCCAAATTACCTGTGAAGCCAAATTAGCACCTAATTCATTAGATTGGATGGGATTGTACTTAATTGGTGAGAAACGTCTACACGCAGTCTGCTTCTTAGAATTTCTTAGCCACAAATTCGATGAATGTACTCGTACATATACGGGTTGGCCCACTTATCTGTTCAGAGTTTAAGCACAGTGTAAAATTAGGAGTTTTTGTGTAAACAATATGAAACTTTTTTAGCGTGTAAAGTACGTATAGGAATTTCACCTGTGCAAATTTTTCAGTGAAATGTTTATTATTTGCAAAAATATCGAACTTTTACAATGACCTGTTCAGTTTTGGAACGGGCAAAAGTTGCAACCTGATATGAGAGGGCGATCGGCTCCCACGCCACAGACTGCTTCCGTTTCTGTTTAAACATATTGATTCACTGAGGAATACTGTTTTCAGTGGGTAAAATTTGTGCAAAACTTTCTTTGATCCATATTAACGCCACCGATCTATTCATAAACATGCACTAAGCTGCAACCTTTGCCTATTTTAAAAGTGAGTAGTTTATGGTTAAATTTTGATATATCAGCAATGGACGAAGTTTTTTACGACAAAATTTTCAGAGCTGGAATCCCAATATTTTCTTTACTTACACACATCCAGAATTCATTTTGTTTACACAAAAGCTCTTTAGTTTACACTGCATTAAACTCAGAATAGATAAATGGGCCACCCTGTATCTTGTTTCTGCTTGTACCGCACTTTCTCCAGATTTTTGATTTTGAAATTTCAAAAAATTCTATATTTCTGATTTTAACTGCTAGAATGTTTTGAATTAATTTTAAAATAAGAACGTATAAAAATTAATTAACCCTTAGACGAAAAATCGTGAAGTTGAACTTATAGTCTGTTTCACGGAACTTCGTTCATAAATTTTAAAACTATCTACGACAATAAGTTGACAGATTGCGATTATAGCATTGATCTGATATATAATTATCGTAACCCTTGGCTTACTGTCGTTGAAAATTCTTAGAATTTATGCATGAAGTCATGTGAAACAGACTATAGGTGCACAACGTGACAGATCTGGGGGAGGTCAGCCCGATGTAAAGGGTCAGCTGGTGCAGCGCAAAGACTGCCGTGATTAAGACTTTATAATCAGTTTCATACACTTTAAGTTTCTAATTTTTGTCTGTTTTTAGTCTAAATTTAGCCATATTTTTCGAGAAAGTGTTTCATTTTCGCCTAATAATGTCTTGATCCTAAACCCCTAAGGCGCATATCGGTAGATAAACAAACCATAATTCTTTCAAATTAATGATTTTCAAGATCTATAAAGGATGTCATAAAGTCTAATTTTCGAAAAAATGATCCGTGATTTTCAAAGATTTCTAAGAGTATGATTAAAATTTCGATTTTAATATTTTCTCTTTAGTGTTTTTAATCCTTTAAGCAATACTTTTAATCCTTTTTACTGTTCTTCTTGAATTCCAATACCATATATTAGTAGTAGAATAAGCAGGTACATGCAACTTGTGAAAATACTCCTGTCTAGGTATTTTAATACAACTTTGTAATTTGCAGGCGAAAAGAATCCGTTTCGTTATCTAGATTACAAGACTAACAGACGGAATTCACCGCTTACGGGCTGCACCAAATGGCACATTGGCCCTGACTTAGTCAAGCTGCTTCAGCCAAGTAATTCTGATTTAACAAATAATGCGCCTTTTTTGCGCACTTCTCGTTGTAATCTTTTTTGCGAATGTTCGAATACATGATGCTAAGAACACCAGTCGTTACGGTGCATTGTTAGGGGAGTAAATTAGCCAAAAAAGGGAAAAATGGTTGTGCATCTATGTAGATGCACAACATGGTTGGTCAGGGAATGGGTCAGACTAGTCTCCCAAAATTTTGAAAGTACGAGCATTTTTTTACAAGGGTTTACTAAAAGGAAAAAAGTCAAAAATCGAAGCGTATTTAAAGGACCGACCGCCAGAATAGATTCTAGCATACTTTTAAACTAATATGCCCAGACTTTTCAGATGTTTCGCGCCGAATTTATTGTTTTTGCATAACTTTTGTCTTCCAACAGCCCAAGTTTGTGTAAACTTGATGAGCATGTCACAATTTCCTGATGCTTCACGCAGAATTATTAATTTTCCGTATTGCTTTTCTTTGCAATGTACCATAACTGAGTATACTCGTAAAAGAAGTTAAACAATTTTCCAGCGCGGTCGAGCTTAGATCTAATGTTGAAAAATTCTTTGTGCGGCCATTTTATATGACATCCTTTTTAAAGACAATTAAAAAATCAAAATAATTTTTTATATTTTTAAAAAAGTTTTCCTTCTACAATATGTAAAGCTCGCTGAAACGCTGAAAATCACCATTATTTTTATTTATCTACAAAGTCCCACAAATTCAGAGGGCCAACTACGTGCCTGGAAGATCAGCTAAACAGCTTTCGATGACGAACTCAATAGGTTTTAAAAATCGGTATAAATGTTTGAATAGCGTTTAAATTACCTATTTGACAGTTTTTGGTCCACTTCTAGTTGTTTTGCAAGTGATTTAAGTCCGTTTTTTGCATTATTTATCCCTTATATCCCCAGCAAATTTTTTCTTTTATCTATTTTGTTTGATCGACTTGAGTTCGATATGACTTGACAATATAGAACATTTTACGACGCATTTTTTATTATATCGTTTTTCTTTTTTATCCGCCAAATGACATTAGAGCCAAAAAGGGCGCCTTTTCTCAAACACTAAACAGTTTAGTGTAGGATGATCGAAATTGCAGTACGATGTATGTCGTTTACGCCCGAATTTATCTCTTAATAATGTGCATAACAGTAATTAAAATATAAAAAAGGATGCACGCCGCTTATTGTGCATGCATACATATATCGCTCGTTAACAAAAACAACAACAGACATTCAACGAATAAGCAATCTTTCGCTGCTCTTATCTATCCGATTTTAGAGCATAAATATGCAGACTGATTTCCAGGATTTGAAGCTAAAGTTTGCTTCAAATATTACGATGGTGTGACCGGCGACTTAAAAGCTTTAAGCCCAATGATCGTAATTAGATTGCCAAAGAACATTCGTGTAAGACAGCGTGATTTAATAAACTGATGCGGATAAGAAGATCAGAACGCTTATACTAGGAGCAGCATAAATTAAATTGGAAACATATAAAACTTTTCATCTCTCTTTTCTAAATTTTCACAATAAACTTTTATCAATTTTTCTTATCTCTTCATACAGTGAATGTTACAATGCCGGTATAGCGTAAGTTTAAAGTGTACTAAAATATTTCATTTTGTGGGTAAAATGAAGCTTTAATTTTTAACTTAAAATCGACATATAATAAAAAAATTCAATTTCACATTTACAGTTTATTTCATTTTGTCCTTCTGGCTGCAAAAGATTCAAATTTTGCATGATTTTTTGTCTACTGATTTTATGCTCTATCTCCCTGGGATTTATGAATACTAATTTATTAGTGCAACGGGAAAAGATCGTCCTTTCTCATGAAAATTTTTTTGCACAAAGTTCCTGTCCACTATATTTACTTCTCGTAGATTATACGTAAATATGATAGCACATTAATATTTTTAGAATAATAACACCAGTACTGAATGTAAAATATATTCGAGCGCCAAAGGAGTAACCAGCTGGATTATAACAAGTGATGCCATTTTTGTGTCGAATTGATTATTGTTTACTTAATGCCTAGGGTTTATGAAATAGTTGTTGAAAATTTATTAAAAAATCAAGGATTAAACAAATCTAAAAATTCACGCATGCCGTCCAAATATCTTATCATTTTTTATGAATACCAAAAATACATAAAAACGGCCAAAAAATCTAATTTTTCTTTCAAAAATCGGAGAGGGGTCAAAAATATTCTGGCTTTATGGGGGATGGGAAAGAACGATCAACTTTGAGTGAGGGCTCCATCATTACCCTGTTGCATGTATGGTTTCCATGACAAAACGTTCCTAAGACAAAACGTCCTGCACAAAACGTCCCCAGCAAAATGTCCCCAGGACAAAACATCCACAATAAAAAGTCCTCAGCACACTGTTCCCAATGACAAAACGTCCCCAGCAAAAGGTCCCTGTTGGTACGAGCAATGCAGCTATTGCTGCAGAAAATGCGGAAAAAATTCTGAAAATTCAAATTTGTCAATACGTGCTGTATATCGATTACCAGGTTAAGAGATACAAGCAACATCAATGTGACTTGTGATGTAGAAAATTAAATTAAAAAATAAAAATAAATTTTCAATTGAAGATCGGAGACACAGAAATTAGAGAAAAAGTGAAAACATAAATAAAAGAAAGTCAAATAAAATAAGAAGTAGATGAATAAATAGTAGTAAAATAAGTAACTAAAAATAAAATCGTAATAGATCTAATTGAAAGAAGTTTGAAGAAATCAAAACAAGGAAGTTCGTAGAATTCCTAGGGAGAAGGATTCAGATTTATAACTGCAATGCGCTGGGCACAGATCTAAAACAAAAACGAAGTAAAATACGGAATTCAGACATTGATTACATTAATAAATGTGCGAATGAACAATTAAAATTGAAGATTTCCATAGTGCGTTGATCAGGCAGAATAAACATGCGCTAATGCACTCTATAAGCATACGTTAGAGGAAAAAATAACCAAAGACAGCCTTCAGCATTTCTGGAAAGTAAAATATCAAATGAGAAAACTAAGAGAAAAGAAAAAATATGACCAATATTTTGCCACGTACGTTTTATTTACCTTGATTATTAACGTAAAAAATAATGTGTTTTGTTAGGGACGTTTTGTATGGGAACGTTTTATCGTGGGAACGTTTTGCCGTGGATGTTTTTGTCCGGGAACGTTTTGTTGGGGACGTTTTGTCAAGACACTATTTTTTAGAGAAGGAGGGCGTTAGTAAATCTTGTAGTGAGATATCTTGAGAATCATTAGGGGATAAGCGAAAACAACGAATTTTGGAACGTTTCTAGACAATATAGTAAGAAGTCATCAATACGAGAAAGAAGCAAAAAGAAATAAACAAAAAGAAATAATGAGGAGAAAAGGGAAAAAATAAAATAAAATAAAAAAATAAATAACCAAGCAAATATTGAAAAAAAAGAAAAAAAGACAGATATAGAGGTGCGTGAATCATGCTATTAGTAAGAAAGAAATTTATTTATTTATTTATTCAATTAATTAATTTTTCCTTTTTTTCAACGATGAGAGGCAGTCTAGCCGCCTAGACTGGTGCCGCTAGGTTGCAGTGACAGTCAGATAATTAAAGGCACGAAACTGTAGCAACCTAGTTCCTCTCTGATGACCTCGTCTATTTATGATTTTTCGATTTTTTTCATCTCTTTCCTCTTCTACGTTTTTTTCCTTTTCTTTTTCTTCTTTTTGTTTTTTTCTTCTTTTTCCTTACCTTTTTGATGTAAATTTTCGTTTTATAATCCTGCCTACTTTTTCTGTTTCATTTAGACTTTTGCGCCTCATAAAACATGTAATCTCTCATAATATAATTATTTTTAGGTACACTTGTGCTATTTTACGTGTCCTTTTTGTTTCTTTCTTACTAATTTTGCGTTTACTGGCTCGGAAGTACGCTATAAAGCTGGGTCTGGTTTCTATACAATGTGGCTTAAGCCAAACCTGTACATGATAAACATAGGAAGTGTTCAATTAGGATATCCTATGTTTCAACATTATCGTTAGGTATCAAGCCTGGCTTATGTCTACGCATGTGGAAACCAGGCTTAAAACTGACCGCGTATATCTAAACATTGAAATCCGGCTTAAGCCTGAATTATTACAAACCGGACCCTGCTGTATTGGTTTTCAAATGCACTTCGAGATTTTTTTATATTTTCCTTCAGGAAACCATTGTGAGGAACTAAAATTATGCGCAACAAAAAACTCGCCGCTTGAATTAGCACACTATAGGCCTCTCTTATTATTCGACATGAAATGGTAGAAAAATTGACGATTTCAGCTCAAAATCGCAAACGTACGCACACGTTTAGTCTAGAAATTTGCAGGGTCTTAGAATATATCCCATAATCAGCATAACTGTAACTATATCTCCCACTGATAAATCATAGTTGTTTCAGTGTTTCGTTTTTCCAAGGTGTTTCGTGCACTAATCTGACCAAAACGTTTTTACGTTCCTCGTACGTATTACGATTAAGCAAGTCGCAGGGAAACAACATTTTATTCGAAGGTGATTCAAAACTTACCAGCAATGGTCCATTCTGGAACGATCTGGTGAGCTAATTTCATATTTCGGAAAGTTCAGCAGCTCTTAACGAAATATTCGAAATATTCTAAACAGGAAGTAAAACTTCAACCGGATGACAATGACGAAATATGTTTCAATATAAGGGAGAAGACGTATTCTGGATTCAATCAACATTCAGTATGGTGTTCATTGGCTTATATGAAGATCAGAAGTGAATTTGACAAAAGGTAGCCTGAACTAGATACAACTAGCGGATGAAAATCTACTTGTTGATTTGAAACCATATATTTTTGGTGGCTCAACTTAGCACACAAACACGACATAATGTATTCGTGCTAAAAATTTCATTCTTAAGTCTTATTTTATTGCGGCCTTCGTTTAATTTCCCGTTGAGTTTAAAACTTTCGATATATGAACAATACCGTCGATGCATGTGGAGTTTGGAGAGAAGATTAAGCGCGAAAATTTTACCGTTAAGGCAAATTTATGTCAAAAGATTACAAATGTAATGGATAATAAAAAGCGCTATAAATCGTACCCGGCCATCAAATATGTGATGCTTGTGCTTTAGCGAAGTAAGTTATATAAGCTTTTGAATGGTTCTGACCATAGATGCACAGCATGACCGATATGGAGGAGGGTGAAAATTGAACTTTTTTGGGCAAAACATAACCTCAAAAACCGGTGTAAGCGCTAAAATAGCGGTAAAACAACGTTATTACACACTTTCTGGTCAATTGGAAGCACTTTTAAAGAAAATTTTCAATTTTCATCCGTCTTTGGCCCTCATTTTGCCTCATTTTCCCCACAAAATTTTCTATTTTACCATTCTGGGGGATTAGACCCCCAACCCATCTCCCATCGTTCATGTCTGGTCCTGACTACAGAGTCAGACGGCTTACGCCAGCATGTTCGTTGACTCTTCTAGGAAGATGAAGGCCAAATTTTTACGCGGAAAATGAGATAGTCTACAGAAGCTGATAACAACAAAAGCAGGAGGTGACCCAAGAAATTTTTTCACCCCCAGAATTTTTAATTGTCCCAAAAATCGCACAAAATGTGTTTTTTAAGCGTTTTCGCGAAAATTGACCTAAAATTGTTAAATTTTTACGCTTCGCGTTGCACTCATTTTTTGCTTTTACCTAATTTTTGACTGTTTTGCGGAATGTTTTTATATTTTTATCTTCTAGAAAGAAAGGGCATCCTTAGAAACGCCCAAAGATGATTTTTTGACGCATATCCATTGGTTTAAAGCTCAAAAATACTTTAGAACAAATGTTTTTTACCCCATCCCACAATCCCCATGCTGTGCATGTATGGTGACTTACATTCGTCAAATTTAGCAATTAGTATTTTGGCAGAATTGAAAATAATTTTTAGGTTCTTGCGGTATAATGGAGCTAAATTTTCCATCCTTTAGCTAGCTAGATTTTGCATTTTGTTCAACAATAATTAATAAGAAACAACTCTTAATTCGAGGTTTATTCATTTGAGCCAGCGCAATTGTATGAAATCATTGCGTTATGTAGGTACTAGAACCTTCTCCAGTCAAAAAATATGCCGCGTGACACATTGGATGTTCAACTTGTGCTTTAGCTTTATTTAAATTGTTTAGTTAAAAAGCTAAATTAATAAACATTTATTTAAAAATTATTTAAAGATTAAAACTCTATTCATTGCATTGAGAATTATTTTTCTGAATTCCTTCAATGCACTTAATGCACGTTTCCAGTTAACTATATGCATTGGCATCAAAAAATCGCGAACAAAGCGAAAAAATTATCAAAAATTAAATTTTTCGTCTAAGTGACTTACACGATTCAGAAAGCAAACATTGTTGAAAAACGTATCACTGAAGCAAATCAAAGCAGGCCAAGCGGTACAAATGCTAGCTTTTAGTGTATAGAGCTTGTTGTTTATAAGTTAGCCTGCCTATTTGTCGCTTATTATTTATATAAAATTTATGGTAACAATCAAAAAATTATCCATATTTGTTTCAGTGAAAATTCGGTCATTCGATTGATACTAACATTGAGGCAAGTAAAACGTAGAAAGCAAATTGATGACGAATGGACAAAAAAACGCAATCCTCCATCATTGGCTCTCACAATCCGTCAGGAGGGTAAAGTCTATTTCATTTAACTTTGAGGTTTTCTTTTGAATTTTTCCGCAATAATCAGGCAACAAAAGTGGTTGAAAATTTTGATGTAATAATGCGACTTGACAATGACATGTCTTCATATGACTCGATAAATTACAGAATATCGCATTTGCCGTATTAGTTTGAGACACTTTTGCATCACTTTCAACTTTTCAAAAACCTCAAAGTTTAATGAAACGGACTATAGATTAGTATGCACATGTAATAAGGTCGGTTGTTTTAGCTTACCTAGGAAGCTACAAGAATTTAAGCTCTGAATTTTCTGGTTTTTACCTTGTAAGCTAGTTTTTTACCTGTTCTCAGCAAACAAATGATTGGTTCGTTTAACTGATTTTTTATTTGCAATTATAATTTAAATTTTTACTTTACTACCGTATTTGATTGACCATGAACAACAGTGCTAATATTCACATAGGTGCCTCCTGTGATCACTGTTTTTAGTTATTTTAATTATTATTTATTAATATGTTTTCTACTTATGTTCAAGTTTAAGAGTAGTATATATTTAACTTTTTTAATAGTTATGATAATCCACTCTTCCCTGTTTCATTCCATCTTTTATTTATCATGTCATTTTAATTTTTCGCCTTTTTATGTTTAAACTGACCGAAAGTCAAGGAAATGGATTATTATTATTATTATTATTACTATTATTATTATTATTATTATTATTATTATTATTATTATTATTATTATTATTATTAATATTATTATATATTATTATTATTATTATTATTAATATTATTATATTAATATTATTATTAATATATATATATTATTATTATTATTAATATTATTAATATTATTATTACTATTATTATTATTATTATTATTATTATTATTGTTATTAATATTATTATTATTATTATCATAATTATTATTAATATAATAATAATTATTATTACTATTATTATAATTATAATTATGATTATTATTATTATCATTATTATTGTTGTTATTATTATTATTATTCTTATTATTATTATTAATATTATTATTATTAATATTATTATTATTATATATTATTATTATTATTATTATTATTATTATTATTATTATTATTATTATTATTATTATTATTACTATTATTATTATTATTATTATTATTAATATTATTATTATTATTAATATTATTACTATTATTATGTATTTTAAATGGGAAGTAAAAACTAATGTCTATACGAGCTCAGCCAATGCTTTTCTAATTTTCAAATAAAGTAAAAATTAACATGCCTTACATGGAACACAGGCGCATTAAATTTACTCGATAAGAGTATACTCGTATTTTTTTTGCTGTCCTGAATTTTTCTCTCATTCTACCATGTTTTTTCGCAGTAATTTAGAGGAAAGCTTAACAAAATCTCATAAATTCGGCTGATACGATTGGGCTTTATAAGAATAGCCTACTCCAATCGCAGCCAACCCAACTGTTTATATGTTCTGCTAGAAGGTTAAAGCAGAGATATTAATCACGTTATCCGAAGTGGAAGGTTGGATTTGGAACGGATAGAAGCAGAGGCATAGCCAGGATTTTGATTTTGATTGCTATGATATGGCACATTAACACGTAATGTATAGTAAAACTAAGTTTTTCAACCTTTAGAAGTGTAGCTTAGCTAATTTATGGGTTTCTGGCGATCAAAAATACAAAACTTTCAAAGCGGCGCGAAGGGCCGAAAATTTTCGATATTTGCACCCTTTTCATGTAGAATTTACGGCCTTTTTATTGACAAACAGTTCAAAAATCATAAGTGGCTCAAAGCACCAAAAACTTTAGTCATTCTTCGCCGCCCTCAACATTTTGCAGCTCTGTGAATAGTCTAACGTCTAACGGAGTAGAAAATTATCAAATTTGCATAAAACAATTTCGACATAATGCCTAAGTTCAGGCTTCTAAGAGGTAAACTGCGAAATAATAACTTAGTATGAAGCACTAGAATATTTTGACTGATTCAATCTTTTACACGCAATGCTGAAGCTTTTCAAAGAGATATAACAGTAACCGGCGGCAACTCAAATTTATACCGCTTAGATCATACAGAACAAGCAACCTAGTTCCAGTGCGAAGCTCCGGAAATATTTAGAAATTCCAAACCCTTTTATCTTTTGGTGTTCCCAAAAATCTTTGTTCAAGCACATGAGATTTTGCGGCTGGGGGTCTGGGGTGACGCGCTCAAGCGCCCCTCAGCGGGGTTTGAGGCAGAAGCCCGGAAAATTGTAACGTTAAAATTTTCGCAAAATCGGCCAAATCTTGGTTCTGAATTCAGCTAAGAAAATTAAAATTGATCAACTCCTACATTGCACAAAATTTCTGAGCTGAAATGCGTTTCTCGACCTCTGCTAAGTAGCTAAGTATACAGTGCAGCAATGGGTCGCTGCCAATGAGATAGAAAGCTGTACATATCATCAATTAAAATTTTGTTCTTACCGTTTCAGGCCCATTTGTGGCCTTCTTATTAAGAAAATGTAGTTCAGAAAACAGAAAATGCGCAAAAACACAAGAAAATCTGGCCATTATAGGATTATGTATCCTCGTAAAGAAAGACAAACAAAGCAGAAGACAAACTGGTACGCAATATCATTTTCGCACTTTTACTACAATGCTCAACAAGCATGCGCAGTTTCATTCAATGAACAAATAGTTCATTTAATAAGTGAAGTGATATGAAGCGCTGGATTGTTTTAGGTGATTTAAGCTTCTAAACTCATTGGATCTATATTAATAAATAATAATGAAATTTTGACGATTTTTGCCTTTTCGAAATCAATTTTCTGAACACAATTGTTGCACTAGAAAAGTTAACAAAATTTCTGAAAAGTTTTGGGGGGCGTGTGCTTTTGTGCCTCCCCTGACTACGCCCTTGGATAGAAGTCGTGTGTACAACAATCCTAGGGCATTGAACATTTCTATAAGTTATCTATTTGGCAAATGATTTGCTTGGGAAATCAAATCTGGATCAGAATCATTTAATACGTAATGTACTTGCATACACACTCAACGCATCTTTGACTTCCCTATATCCTTATTATCCGCCATAACCTCCTATCCGTAAGTCATTATACGCCTTATCATACTTTATTCTCAGTAACGTTACAACATAATGACGCTGCGACCCTCTATCGTCTGGATAACAATAATAATCCCGAACGAATAGGGAACTTAGAATCTCAATTTTCGTCCGAAAATCGCCCTTCTATCGACTTGCCTCAACGATGTTCCACTGCGGCGACGTCGCCGGAAGTGGCGTCGGAAGAAGACGGTAAGTTGATGGCGTTTTTAAGAATAAGCTAATACCCTATCTCACGAAAATGCTCGTTTCGGCCTTTAACAAGGAAACCAGTTCGCAGCTGGCTATCTCTTCCAATTTTTTGAACGTGTCCTCGATAGGTGTTTAAGTATGATGGCGACTGGAGAATAGCGCCGTAGGCTGGCAATTTAGTTTAATTTCGTTTTTCAATCCATTTCTCCTAAGCAGCGGCTTATCACAAATTTTACTACAGTAACCATTACGTATTATGTAACGTTTTTATTATTCCGCAGCTATACGAAACGGACTATAACCATTTCGATGTAGTAGCTGCACATACATACGAGTATACATAAGAAACCCGTCGTGCCTATCGCGTACGGCTTTTTACATCGGCTTAATTTAGTACCCGGCCGATTGAAAATCCAGTTACACGAAAGTAGCTCATAGGTACATGCGTGTAATGTATGTAATTTGGTAAAATGCAGTTTGAGAGAGGAAAGGAGGCTAAAAAATGAACTCAATTTTGAACACACACACACAAGGGTCTTTGCGGATATTGCGGTCGTTGGCCTTGTCCGACGATTCTAATTCGACTACGATCGTCGTCGATGGAGGCTGCTCGTCTTCCGTAAGCAATACTGCCAATAATACGGATAATCGGGACAATACTAATAAGAACAACAATTTCGACGACGATTTTTCGACGAATTCCATCGAGAACGGCGACGACGACGACGAAGAGGAAACTTCGTCGTTTTTGGCGCTCGGCGATGACGACGACGACGACGAGGACGCCGAGGAGGATTTTTTCTACTTCTATCATCATTCGGCGGAAGAAAATAATTGCAAATTAATGCATCGTCCCCAATGCGTGGTAAGAAAGATTGATATAATGCTGTGTGTTGCTCTTTGTGCTTTCACGAATATGCATAAAATAAGCTACGACGCGAGCTAGCGATTTTCTACCCGAAATTTCATCTTCACTCTAGCATCATCCGGCTTAACGTACCGTGCGTACGTTGCTTAATTAAACGATGCCTACGTGATTTTGTGTGTTGTACGTGCTGCTTTATACGACTGCTTTTGATATGCTTTTATTTCTTTGCTTCTTGAAATCGTTACGCTAATTTGCCCGATTGATGCGCTGAAGCATGTTTGAAAAAGTAGGTCAAGTTATCTGGTCTTTTCGTTACTATTCTGGAGACCTTTGTTGTACTTTACTCTTTTATGAAGCTTAACGAAACCTAATTTTTGACAAGCAAGCAAGAGACATATTTGAAATGACATTAATTTCAATTCAAGTTCACGTTTTGTCTTTGAAAAATAAGAAAAGCGAAAATCGCGCTAATCACGGTTTTTTTGTACTCGGCAAAGATTTTTCCGATGTACAAAGACATTTTCGGGACCATCTTTGTACATGTACAAAGATTCTTGGGAAGACTAAAATTGCAAAAAAAGGTCTTAAATTCGCAAATATTTCTGGCGCTTCGCGCCGAAATGAGTAATTGTGTGTTTTATATTCCTTTATAATGGCAGAAATTGCATTTTAAAAGGAAAAATGTCAAATTTTTCGGCGCTTCGCGCCGTTTTAAGACGATTCTTAGTGAGTTTTGCCCTTAAAGACCCATAAATTAGCTAAAATACACTACCAAAAGTCGAACAACTCTGTTTTTACCACACTAAAATCGCTACTGTACCATATTATAGTAGCCCAAAAATTTGTGTGTACAAAATGTACAAAGACTTCTTGGGATTCCATCTTTGTACATGTACAAACGGACCTTGTACAAAAAAAAACACTAGCGCTAATATTGAATGATGAGGAGGTTTATGCTAGTAGTCGAATTACTGAACAACGACTGAAGTACATAAATTTAAAATGGTCTGTCTTCAAAACATGCTACGTGGCTAATGTTTTTTAGAGGAGAATAACTTAATTGTGCTTTATATATTTAAGATGTTCTGTCTTCAAAAAATACTACATAGCTATTATTCCTTCTTAATTTCAATGTTCTTTTGGAGAAGAATAACTAACTTAAGTTCGCTTTATTATTTATTTTTTCTGATTTATTTCCTGGTTTTGCTTGCACTCTGTTCAAATGGCTTGCTCACTAATTTTTCCACGTATTTATTAGTCTTAGAAATCGGATACTGTATTACCTCTTATTGTTCTGAGTAATTTGAGGAAAACCAAAACTATCACAAAAACAAAATATCCTCATTGATTGCAGTTCAATCCGATTGTTGTAGGTATCATGAAAAAGCCTTGTAAATAAAGAGTCTCTATTCTCCATCTTACCGACCACTCTTCTCGACTGGCTATGATTTCTCTTTTCACTAATTACGTCGACAATGATCTTGTCATGTTTTGGAATAATTTAGCGCCGGTTTTTAGGTAGCCCCTCCAATTTTGTCAAAAACTATTGTGTCTAACTCTGACGAATATGTCGATGTGGCACCCGTTGCACCATCAATGGCTGCCTCCTCGTTTTTAAGCCCGATCGGCAGTGGAGGCGATCGCGTTACTCCTGACAGTTGCGATTCGGCTTGCAGTCGGTACGGTCGTACTCCCAACAATATAAGTCCTGATAGCGGCATATCGCCCAACTCCACTGGTACGATTGAGTTTCGAATTACAAAATCGGTATTGTTTACCATTTGACAAATAGTAGGTAGGTGATTCTGTGCAAAGTTTTTATTATATAAAATTTTACCCTAAGATTCAGCATGAAAGTTTCATTAATTTATTTGGGAAATCGTTTTAACCTAGAGTTTAAAATTGATCAGAATAAAATACTTTTTCCGTCAATAAGTTTAAGAATTGATTCTCAATTCATTTATACAAGTAAAATCAAAATGTTAAAAACATAATTAATTTTAAATGAAAACGTGATTATTTGAGAATGGGAGTCAGATTTAGTTTATTACTTTTTTACTTATAATCTATTTCATATTAGACTCAGTTATACTCTTTGCCGACGTCGTATTGATATCTATATACTTCCCGTATGTCTGAAAACTTTTTCAATTCGTCGGAAAATAATCAATGATTTCGCTGAAGAAACAAAGAAAAATGAGCAAAATCAGAGCGAAGATTTTAGTAATTAGATGAAAATCCTCGTTTTATTCTAAATAATAAAAAAGATTTTTATTCTTGGCCATTTTTCGAGAGACTTCCGAGGACCTTATTGTTCAAGCTAAAGATATTTTTATCGGACAAAAGTTTCAATTGCCTGATTTGCACACCTTCGCTTCAAGTCGTTTACCCGGTCTATCATTCTTTACGAAGTAGAATTACATTCTGCGAAAATAAAAAGATTGAATGTGATCCTCGTTGGATCATGTTCATAATTTTATCGTAGGAAAGATCTGAAATTTGCGCAAAGATGTGACCCGGTCCACATTGTCTCTAAAAGCGTAAAAAGATAATTCTCGAGTCAATGGAAAGTAAAATATCATGCATTTCGTCCAGGTATTTTCTAGAGAGTAACCATGACTTGGTGTTACAGATGTTTGCGATTTCAAAGAAAATTATGCCCCTTCAAGAATTGATTTAAATATGGTACTATAGAAGAATCTGTAAGTTTCACACAGTAATCTGCGGGGATTTTTCCAACTTGGCGGGGGTGCTAACCTCCCTTCACGCCAACGTTTGGTCGAGAATCGAGCATTAGCAGAGACATTAACGTAAAATTTGTATATGGTATAAACTGAGTTAAAATAGGAATTGCTTGGAAGTCTGTTATGTTCAATGCCTAAGCATTTAGGGCAGTTCGGTGAAGCTGAGAATGGTCATACGAATTTTTCGATGTAGTCCTACAAATCGAAAAACTTAGGTATTTTTCGTTTCTGCTCAATAAAATGTAAGTGGCGCACATTGCATTATGAAAAAATAAGCGTACGTAGAATTTAATACTCTTAGGCAGAGTATTTGTCAGTAATTCCATAATGTTTCAAAGTCGATTTCCAGAGTGGGCCTACAATTTCGTGACACGTGTAATTAATAAGAGACATTATTAATCATAATTATGTAAATGAATAGGAGCGATTTATCAATGGATGGGCGGAAGTAGCTCCGCGGGCTCTAAAGCCCTTCAGCCGACATCCGTTCAGAGCGTGCCGCAAACCCCAATTAATGGACCGAAATTGGGCGCTCGCCATCGACCCGATTCGCTGGATTTGCTACGTTGTACCAAATGTATGCGAAAAAGTGCGACTCAGACGTTGCGGTCGACTGCCGATGGCCCTCAAATCCGCAATAGACCATTCGAGACGCTGAATGATTTTGGCCAATGTTCCATTTATTCTCAAAAAGATAGTAATGATCCTAGCAGGCGTTCTCTAAATGCATTTTTGGACGATCCATTGAAGCCAGCGGATAAATCGCTCGATAGTGGGACATGTGATACAGTTGCACAAAGATTTCCGACGAATCCTTACGATAATGGAAGCGGATCGGACAAATTACAACACTCTGCTGCTCTACGCGAATCCGCCAATGGTTCAACCGATTTCGGCAACTTTTTGACAAAAGCTTATTGCACAAATCGACTGATTATAAAAGACTATTCGAAAATAAACGACGTCGGCGAAACGTTGAGAAATTCTTCGTGCTACGCTTGCAACGAGTTGAAACGGGAGTTAAGCCGCGTGCGGGACGGAGGCGAGCCGAGCAGCAAGGCGGGATACACCCTGAACAATTTAGACATGCTATTGCCCCCGTGTAAGTTATAGACTTAGTCGCTTGAAAATATCACCGTTCGGTATATTTTTAAACTTAAAAAAATTATTTATAAAATTTATGAGATATTATGCTAAGATTTATATAATTTTTATTGATAATAAGTCAATAACTTACAGGGCACTTATCGTAATCTTTAGTTTACTGTCTGGGTAAATTCATATAATTCATGATCAGATTTGTCTGAAACAGGAAAAAAACTTGTGCAACATTCTAATTCTTGAACAGCTCCCATAAAGTCACAAATGCATAATATCTTACTCGTATTTATCATAGTCACTAAAGTGGCGTAATACCCGTAAATTCTTGTTCGATCTACTTTTCCATTTCGAACGACTAAGGCGCTAGATTTGCATCTTCAAATTTACTATTACACGCTTTCTGTTATAGCTTTAAAGAGTGAACAACCGAGAATGTCGGTTGTGAAGCTAACAGAATCTCAATTTAAAGAATTTTGGGTGTCCAACAAAAATCACAGGCCTGTAGTGTCTCTAGTGAGAAAAAATTAAATTGAAGCATAAACCATATTTTCACATTTTTCATTTAAAAAAATTGCAACATTCAATTTTTTACCTATATTGTTTCTCATAAATGACCAGTAACAATTCGAAGTTTTCACAATTTTTTTCATCTTGAAACAAAATTAACAAGTTTCACACCAGAGTGGCCACAAGTCACCAGAAATTGCGCATGCTACAGCAATAGTTTTAATGTGCCAATGCAATTACTAATAACAGAAAAAATAATTTTGAAATATAAATTTCTGGATTAAACTGTTGTGGTAGTCTGTCAAGGTCTTTAAAGTTTGAACCGCAAGGCTGTATTGCCATACGCGATAGTAAGTTGAGAGGGTATTATTGCAACAACTTAAAAAACTCATTTGCTTCATGAATTTCATTGTCGTAAATGTTTTTAAATAGATTCTGCGTTCTATGTCTTTTTTAAAATTTTAAATCGATTTTATTGTAGTTATATTACTTCGTACATCCGCCTCCGAACATGTCACTTTATGTTATACCATTTCTAAGAATATTTATTTCATTTTTTAAATTTTCTAAGTTGGCTGTCAGTAAATTTCATGATAATACGCGTACATTTCAGTTTGTGAGGCTAGAATCGACATTCGAGGACGCGTATTTTACTTGGACCATTTGACCAAGACCACGTCTTGGCATAGACCTCGACTATCTCCAAATTACAACCAGGAAGCACAACAAGATATCAACCACAGGTTTTTATACTGATTTGTACTATCTATTCCTGCTTACCCTAAATTGATTCGGAATATGACGACATCAATTTAAAAATATACAGGTTGACCCACCTAACTATCCAACATGTTTTTTCTAAATAACTTCGTTAATACTTATTATTTTTCGATGATTTTTTAGATGTATTAGAAGGTCAAATAGAAAACTAAGAGACGATTTGATTGGTTTTGCTTGTTCATGGTGTAAACTGCAGAAGTTAGTGTAAATCTTAAATTTTTGATAGTATTTCCTTTTAAAACTGATGTATTTTGCGATCAATGACCGACGATTCAAACCACTCAAGCAATAAAAGATAATGACTTTTGAGTATCTGAATTCTTGTGAATCAAAATATAAATTGTTATGGGTTTACACAAGTTCACGAGGAATTGCTGACAAAAGTCACTTCGACAATTTTTGCATAGCGAAGAAAAGTTATTTCTGTAAGAATGCTATATTTAAAACCGTTTTTAACCAAATCATGCCAAATTCTGTCAGTCGATGACTTTTTGGACGTTCTATATTTGCCCGGGAAACTTTTTTAAAATATTAAGAACTGATTGACCTAACGTGAGATAATAGTATCAGGCACGTATCTCTGGGGAGAATGGGGGGTTCGGACCCCCCAAAATTAGGAAAAATCGGGAAAATATGACTTTTCAAACGTTATTTCGTGCTATTTTTGGCCTTTTTGGGTTTAGTCCCCCTAAAAAATTACTGTTGGTCCCCCAAAATGGGACGACCAGCTACGTGCCTGAATAGTATGGATATTAGTAAGACAGTCTGCCAATACAAAGGTTTACACAAACTTCTGTAGCTTACACCACAAAAAAGGACACGCAACCAAATTATGTCATCCAGTTTGCTATTGGATTTTCCAATTATTTCCAAGAAATCATAAAGAATTAGCGGGATCATTACGAAAAAAACAGGTTGGACACTTAGGTGGGTCACCCTGTACTTCATTCACAATCTCACCATAAGCATGCGCTACTGTCGAGTCATCATTTGTTCATTAAAATCAAGTTTTTGTCACTTAATTTTTTCTTGAGCAAAATGTAGAATAATGATGTAATCACTTGACGAGCTATGTCGTACCAATTTTTCGCATTTTTGTGAAACGATGCATTTCGTAATTCACCTTCGTTAAAAATCGTACTAAATACACATGTACATAGGTAGATGGGACAGTTTTTATTCTAACAAGCAAATGCTGAGGAAAACTGAAGATATTTAGCCCTGATCGGCTTTTACTGCTCGTCGTAGGTTTTTCAAACAGTCAACAAATTAATATATTTTTTTGCCATCCTCTATTCTGTTAAAATCATCTACTTGGTACAGCAGGTATAACAACACGAGAAAAACAGTCGGATCAGCATTCGATCAGGAAAAGAGCAGCGCTGAGAATGGATTTTCTGATCAGTGGCCAGCAGTTCAGTTTTTATCAAGACCTGATTTTACCTCGATGTTGTCAATGAATAAAGTGATCTTGAATATAAGCCTTCTTCTATTTTTGTGCGTCATTAGTTGAAATCTTTTTAAGAAAGCGAAAAATATTTACGACGAAAGTGCCAACGTTCGACATCTTCTTCATAAAATTCGTAAAGACCCTTCAAAATTCGACAGGTGGGCCGCGTCTTAAACTGATTTCGTTTCAATAGTTCTGCTTACATATATCGCATAAAAATATGATTTTGCTGTTTATTCGTACAATTAATTGCTTTTAAATAATCATCTTGACGGTATTATCCTATATATGTAAAACAGATAACTTTTATCTTAATGAAAATCATTAAAACCATTTTCTAAATTTATTATTTTTTATTAGCATTCGTATTATCCTAAGCTCTTTCAGTAAAAAATGCAGATGCTATCTTAATTCATTCATAAACGTCATCGGACTGTTAAATTATTTACTCGCGACAGATTCCAATACAACAGAGATTTGGTAGATTTATTCAACGAATTCGCTGATAAAAGTCAACGTTTTCCGAACGGTTGGGAGCCCAAAATTGACTCGTCCGGCAGGGTAGACGAAACTTTTTGACTTTGTAAATTTTTAGCCTCATTTCTGCTCTGTTTAAGGAATTATACATTGACCACAGAAACAGACGAACGACTTTCATTGACCCACGTCTGCCCAATTCGACCGTTAAACGACGAAGGCGAGCCAGAAGCGCTCCTGTAGACTCAGATGATGTAAGCGAGGCATTGCTTCCGTTAATACATTACGGAGGACTTCTTGGGTGACGCATGCGATTGCAGGCGAGAAGGGTTAAAGTTCTAAACACCCAGAATGGAAAAAGAAGGATTTTCTGGGGAGAATGAGGTGAAATGAAGGATCAAAATGGATGGAGATAGAAATTTTTTTAAAGAGTGTTTGAAATTAAGCAGAAACTCTTAATTGTAATTATTTCTACGCTACTTTAGAATTTATACTAATTTCTTGCTTAAAATAAATGAGCGAAAACTAATTAGGCACTTTGAGATGCAATAAATCGTAAATAAACACGTTATTTCCATTCACCTGTGTGATAGTGCTAGAGTCAGACTTAAGCTACCAACTTCAATGTATAAAAAAGACTGGCTCAAGCCGGTTTTCGCATGTGCAGCTTCGAGCAAGCTTAAATCTAACTCTAACATTAAAACACAAGGCGATAAAATCAAATATTACAGTACATTACAGTAAATTACAGTAAATTACAGTATGGAATAAATCCGGACTTAAATCCTTTAATATAGAAACCTGACCCTCGATTTTTAATTTTCTCTGTATTTGGTCATATATAATATTTTATAAAATTAAGGAGTTTTAAATCCTTATTTAACTTTGATTTAATTAAGATACGTTTACTTCATCCTCAAATTTAGTAATATTTTCAAGGACGAAATGACGTACAACGACCGAGTAGTCAGGTTTTTGCGGCAACCAGGCGCTAGTGACCTAATTTTTTCTCGACTGACCCACGAATACAATAAAGCAAGACTTAAGCGGAAATTAGAAACGGTTAGCAAAGTTGGAGTGGCGGCTTTAAAACGATTCGTTAATGACGTTGATCTCATCATGGCGCTAAGGTGACAAAAAATAAAATTGGACGAATTTTAAGACGCGATTTAACTAGTTTATCCTCAGAAAATTAATGTAAATTTACTTTGTCTAAGCTTTAAAATCTTCTTGCTTAAATATTGAATTTTCAAATTATTTCTCGTGTATTTCATATTAGTCGCATATTAATCGGAATTTTCATTTCTAAACCATCGATTTAAATCTCAAATTTTATTGACTATTCTGAGTTTTAAGCATGAGCAAATGACCCGTTTTTACAGGTGCTCCAAAAGTTATTGTGCTGTTTGTTTCCATGCTCTGACAAATGCATTTGATTTTGACGAATAAAACATCGTTCTATAAAAATTCATTTTTGACTTGGATATAGACTTAAATTATTTCTATCTGGAAAACAAGTAAGGAAAAAGACAATCCAATTGAATCGACCAGTAATTTATCTTAACAAGAATGCACAATTATATATTATAATTTTTCTGTTTAAATTATCCTATCGTAAAATGCAAAAAATTTATTGTTTAGTGATTGCCAAGAGGTAGTAATACTCACATTTTTGACAAGGATATTCACAAAAGATGATTAATAACAAACCTATCTTTATTAAATTATGAATGCACGTCTTAGGTAAGCGAGGGAAGACAGATAGAATTCAAACATAAAAACTATTTCTAATGTTGCTGTTCTCTTCAAGAACACAACATCAGCACAAGGTGAAAAATTTTTTGACGATCTTATAAGGAACTGGAATGTTGAAATTTTCAAAATTTAAAGTTTAACCACCTTATATTATTTTAAAGAAACTTTTAATAATCTCCCAGTCGAAGTCTGTGATTTAGAAAGAGCAGGATCAACTATTTATATTTATGTAAAAAAATTTTAAGTTTAACGCAGAAGATGTAGGACTGCTAAGGTGAAGAACAAAAAGCAAAATATTTTTACCATGCAGACATTGAATGAAATTAAGAAAACCATATTTTAGCATTTCAAATTTTTCAGCCTAATGTATAGGACTTAATTGCATTCAGGAATAAAAAGTCTATCGATTGTTGTTTAACTCAGTAAAATCGGTTAAGTCCTTAATTTTTTTCTTATTGTTTGTATTTTAATCCTTGCTGAACTAGGACGGCTTCTAAGCCGATCAATTTATATGCAACTTTTGATGTTTCAGATTTTTTGTTTTTAAATTTCTTTTTTTTTTTAATTTCAAATTTTGTGTTTTTAGATCAGGAAAATTAGGTTTTCGAATCTCATTAACAGAGAATAAGTCAGTAGGCGCGAAATGCATGAAATTTTATCTCGATCAATTTTTCAACCAATTAGCCAACTAAAATCGCTTTTAGACATGTGTTGCAATCTACATTGGCTTAGAAACAACATGAAAGATTTAAAGCTCTCTCTCTCTTCTGATAATTGGACATCTTTTGGCTAGAAACGATCTTGCTACCTTGACCCGGAATATTGACGTCAGTTATGATATTTTGACCTTCTTACGGGGTCGCTCTATTCAAATTTATAAAAACATCCGTCAACATTCTCGTTCCACGTGTCAGAACCCAAATTTTGCTTTTAAACGATTTTTTGCAAGTTTAGCATCTCCACCTGATGCCTAAGCTTTTCTAAAGCTAAGTTTTTTATCATAACTTCTTAAACCATTTTAGAGGAAAATAACAAACACAGTTGGAAAGAGCATGAAAAATCGCACAAAATGATGCTAATATTTGTTATGTTAAGTACAACTTGGCGCATTTTGATCAGATTAGGACGCCGTCTTCGCATACCTTCGACTGTTAACCCTCCTGTTACCGAGGGGTCACGCACCCTAGAATTACCAAGGTCTAGATCGAAAATCTAGTCATTAGGGAGATAACAAAAATGAATAAAAATATATATTTCTGGTAGCCAAGAGCATGAGAATTTCAAAAATGTCATTAAGTTCGTACAAAATTGAAAACCAATTGAAAAAACGTATTTGAACATTCAAAAATGTGTAAGAAATTCGATCTGCAACATGCATAACACATGTTATAAAATCATGAAATCAAGCTTTTCTAATAAAATATAGGTCAATACGTTTTCTTTTGCTCAATAAGTAAAAAAAGAGGGTACTGAGAAGCTTGCCACATAAGAATTTATGGCCTTACAGTAAACTGCAAAAAAGGCAACTAGATCACGGATCTAGAGCTCGGTAGAAGTAGGGTTAAAAACAAACGGTGTGCGAAGATTCAGCTTTTAGTTATCTCATCAATTCATTAATATAAGAAAATCAATATTAGAAAATTATTAAAAAGATAAAATTAAGAACGCAATTGAATAATAGTAGCATATTTAGACTTTGTTGACGTTGTTTAGTTGTATCAATCATAATTCATGATGTGATCGGTTTACATAAAAACCTAGTAGGGGACAAAAAATCACAAGCATTTTGAATTACAGAGTTCGATTTGTCTACAGCGCGTATTATGTATAAAACATGTATACGTGTTTTAATCACGTTCTATTTTTTATTACAATCGTTCTCATACTCGTATGTTGCTCAGCTGCTGCGAACAAGAAATTTTGTTCGATCGACAGCTTATTAGCAAAACTCAAGTGATTGAAGATAATGCACTTGAGAAGAAACTTACGGATTTCTATTCACGCGTTTCCGAAAAGGGATTAGGACAAGGCCCGGAAAAACTCCGGTAATAATCGATCTCATTATAGATTATTAGGATAATCAGACGTACGAGTATATTATTATATTTTTGAATTTGACCTGAAAATATATATTGCCCTCTACTCAAGCATTATTAAAATACATTAAGGAAGAATAATAAGGTAAAGACTCTGATTTGAATCGATAGCATGATAATGATTATGAGAGAATTAGCATATAGGCACGTAGCTGGCCGTCTTATTTTGGGGGGACCAACACCAATTTTGGCGAGACTAAGCCAAAAAAGGCCAAAAATAGCACAAAATAACGTTAAAAGAGTCCTATTTTTTCGATTTTTCTGAATCTTGGGGGGTCCGAACCCCCCCCATTCCCCCAGAGATACGTGCCTTTTAGCATATTGGACTAATTTTAATCTGAAATAGTGTAAATGATAAGTGTCAAAATGCGCTGAAAAGCCTGATTTCTAAAAAATTTTTAAATTGTAACAAGTTGAGAAAATGGAGATACGGAGAAAAACGCTTTTCCTTGATTTATCATTTTTGAAATTCTTGGCGAGATAATGCCGTTGTGACCCAATGCGATCTTTTAAAATCGGTCGATTTTTATTGAATCAAGTTGAATGAAACGATTCGGCAAATCGATTTTAATTGTTCATGAATGCTGAAAAAATTATAATTTGATTCACATAACTTTGAAATGGATATTTAACGTTTTTACTGGCATGTAATCCACATTTTATGTTATCTGTAGATTACCCCAAGTTCCCATAATCTGTCAGCATACTGTTGGTAAAATTTCTTGAAATTCATGCCCAAAATTATTTGAAACGGACTATAAGTAACGTTGGAGCCGCTATACGTTTTTAGATTTATAATTAGACGGCGTCACTTATTAAAGGATGCATTTGAATCGATTATGTCTGCCAATAGAAGAGATTTGCAAGTCTCGAGACTGAATATTAATTTTGACGATGGAGCCGGGTAAAAATTTTTTGCCTACTTAACAAAAATTATAATTTGTATTTATGGCCTTTTGTAAGCAATCATCTTTGGAATCTTCCGATATCATTTTGGTTAAGGTGCTTTATGTTAGATCACAAAGAAGTTACTTTGAGCAAAACGAATCGGTTTCCAAATTTAAAAAGGCTAATTTGGGACCGGTTTCAATAAATTACTCGTAGTTTATATGCAATGTAGAAGAGACTTAGCCTGACTTCGTTTAGATTGACTTGAGGCAGCTTAAGCAGAAGTGTGGAGCAGCAAGACTTAAGCCTCGCTCATTCTCTTCTTCAATAATCTGAATTTCAGTCAGGCTTAAGCTCCAATTAAGCCAGACTTAAGTCGTGATAGTTGATCGTGCCTTTATCGAGTTTCAATAAAAAAGCGACTTTAGTCTGACTTAAGAGTAAAGAACGATCGTGCACTGCAGCCAAGTAAAGGGGAACGGTTAGCAGCATATGTAAAAAACTGTATGCAAAATTGTATGTACGAGTATGCGTTATACATCTGTCACCTATTCAAGTCAAACATTGAGAAAATTAGATTTGTTTGATGTTGTTTTCTTAAAAACTTCCTCAGTTTTTTACGACGCAAAATGTACATTGTTGCCTTCATGACCAGAAATGCACAGCATGGCTGGTCGGAGGGGGTCAGCTACTGAGCTAGAATGGTCTCGAAAACCGGTTTAAGTGTTAAAATTGCTTAAAAACTACGGTAAGTCACATGCTTTTAATCATTTCCAAGCAGTTTTACGGAAAAATTTTTATTTATATCGATTTTTACTGTCATTTCGTCTTCTTTTCCAGAAAATTGCCCATTTTTACATTCTGGTGAGTCTAGTCTAATCCTCTGTCTCCCTTATGTGCATGTTTGCTCATGAACTAATACCGTTGACTGAAACGCATTTTCAATCGCATTATAAATTAGAAAAATGAATATTTTCATTAAAATTATGTTTAGAAATGTAATCTTACCTTTTGTACAATCACCAAGTACGAATCTTACCTTTAAACAATCACCAAGTGCGAGTATACATTTCCCAGTAAAATTAATGTGATTTAAATTAAGCAAAGTGCTTTGAAAAGTCTACTTCATAATTTTGTCGAGTCGTACACAAAGACCCGAGCAAAATAATCCCAACTTTCCTGTATTATGCTTGGCTTAGTAAAGCTGGAATCAAGCCTGGCTCAAGTTTAGCTTGAGCCTGTAAGGAAGTTATAAAAACGGTAATTATTCAAAGAAAAATGAGCGGAAAGTAAAAGTCAAAATCAAAATAAATAAAAATAAAGTCAAATGAATGGAAAGTCGGGATGAACCCAAAATGATCCTAATTTTTGCTTAAAGCCAAACGTACTTGATTGAAATTATTAAGCTTGGCTAAAGTCTCGTTGAACAATAAAATATGCTAAATTTGAGTAACGGATCCTGGATTTTTTCAGACCTTCTGACGAGACAGTATATTTGAGGCGGTTCGACACGCGTTATTATGAGAGTTCCTGGCCTTGATTTCTAGATAGCTTGGCAAATAAATCATCAGATTCCTTTATTAGAAGTCGTCTAAAAGATGTGCACGCTCACTTTTTGTACATCTTTAGGCTGGACTACGGAGGGCCGTCTCGCGAATTCTTTTTTCTCCTATCAAGAGACCTGTTCAACCCATATTACGGATTGTTCGAGCATTCGGCTAATGATGCTTATACGGTTCAGATAAGTCCAATGTCAATATTCGTCGAAAACTTTAACGACTGGTACTTGTTTGGCTGAAACAAGCATAAAGCATACATTTCTATTCTAAATAATCCATTTTAATACTAACAGTTTGAAGAAATCACCTTAGGAGTTGATCGTCCTACAAAATTATCTTTATTCAAATCATATCAGCGAGCAGCGAGGTTTTGATAAAAATGTGGGTCACCCGAATAATTTCGCATCTCAATATTTCTTAGTACATAATTTTGACTTTATCTATTTCACTTATTTCACTAATTCATCTTTGGCTTAATTTATATGCTGACCCGCATTCAGGATCCGGCCAAGGGGAGGGGTTGGACCCAACATAAATTGGTCTATATTTCGGGAAATTCGTCAGCGTAGCTCGCAAAAATCGCATTTTTCGACGTTTCTGACATGTTATATCAATTGAGATAATAACATTCGAACTTTTTCGAAGAAATTTTTTGTCAACTCAAAAGGCTATAAATAAGCGTCATTTTTTGGTCGCGCTTGGACTAAAAATTGTAGGAAATAGTTCACATCGAAAATTTGAAAATTTCGCGACATTTTCTATCTTCCCTTGCATTATCTTGCCTTTCAAAATTTTTTATGGCCAAGGAGGGAGGGCCGCCCCCCCCCCGCTTACTAAATACGGCCCTGTCCATGTCAAATTATTTTTTAGTTTGCTAAGAACTCATTTTTCACTAAATATTTTCTATTATTTATATTCTTAATATTTGTGCTAATACTTTTTTCAGGTTTCGCTTCGCCGGAAGAGTACTTGCCCTGGCCTTAATAAATAGATTTTTAATCGACGTATTTTTCACGAGGGCTTTCTATAAAGCGCTACTGAAAAAGTATTTAGTCTCAGATTGTTATGCACCTTTGTATTCCTCATCAATTTTTTGTTCCACAGATCATTCACCGTTGCTGATCTAGAGTCGACTGATAGTCAGTTTTATTCAAGCTTAATTTGGCTGCAGGATAATGAAGTTGAACCTGAGCTAGAATTAACATTTAGTGTAAACGAGGACATCGGCGGTCAGGTTAGTTTTTTTGAGTTTGGTAAACTGACTGAAAATCGATAAGAAAAAGTGTTTATTTATATTTTATTCATTCAATCCATTTGGCCAATGTTGTTACGTGAATTTGTGCTTATATTGATAGCTCCCTCGATTTTAAAGCGACTAATCAATGTCTAACTTCGTGACTTATTGAAAAACAATTAGCAGATTTTTAGATTTTTAGGGTAAATTAGTGCCGCAGAACGAAAAAATTTTCTTGTACTACTTTTTCATGTATTTTAAACAAATATCCTGAAGACAGTTTCTAATTCAGCTAAGTCATAAATACGTATGACGTTAAGAATAATACGTCCTTCCAACTATTTTATGCGTATTTTTAGTCGTGTGCTTAAGATAATGGAAAAGGAATTGAAGACTGATGGATCAAAAATTAAAGTTGATGAGCATAACAAACATGAATACATTGAACGCATGGTAAAGTGGCGATTGGAACGTGGTGTAAAGAAGCAATCACGTGCTTTATTGTATGGCTTTTATGAGGTAAAACTCGGCCTTTGAATATGCACTTATGTATGAGTATGTAACATGGCCATTGTCGTCGAAATTGCCCTAGGACAATTTCGTGGACCTTCAATGATAGGCGAGAATCTTGCATGATAGTTGCTGGCATTAAATGTAGCCAAACATTTTATTTTCTGGCACTATCCTTTTTTGATCCTAGAAAATTTCCAAACTCCCAAAATTTTGATCCAGTCTATGTATGTTTGTAGCTTCTACAGCGGAGTCTGGCATGAAGCATAAAATTCAATTAGTTTGCGAATTACTTATTATGGAACTATGTCGTAATCTTACATAGGCGTGGAGAAATGGGGGTTAGAAATTTAGATTAGACCGGCCGAAATTCAAAAGAACTCCTCAGAATTCGGTAAACCCCCTCAGGATTAAATTGTTGGCACTTGTTCGCGATTTTGCGCCATAAGATCCCAGAATTCGGTTCCTGCTCACGTTTAATAGTCGTAATCTATTAGGAAAAGTTTACACTCGCTGGAAGAAAGCACTGAGAAAATGTGTTATTGTGAGCCCAGCAGGCATTAAAACTATTTAAGAATAAAATGCGACAGTTTAAAACAATGTATATTTTTTAACTGCTGATATGAATATCATCAAAATATATTTTTTTGCATCCGATTGCCTTCTTTTCTTCGGTTTATTTGTTCCTATCAAAACTATCGCATACAATTTTGTTGCACAGTTTCGGATATTAATCGTAAAACCATTTTTAAGTCACTTTAAACTTTTCCAAGAACGCAAAATTAAATGAAACGGATTATAGTTTTCAGATTTACACAATAAACAGCGTTTATTTTGATCACAACCTTTACATTTAGTATGTATACTGCTACAAGTAAACGTTTTATCGTATTACAAGCATAGGTGGGCGGCACCAAAATTCTGGGGGGGGTGAAAGATTTTTCAAAGGTCAAAAAATTGCCTTAAAAATGGTGGTATGGCGGAAAAACAAAAAATTTCAAAAATTGAATTCTGAGGGGTATTTTGGTTTCTGGGGGTGCGTACCATAGGTGGGCAGCACCGAAATTCTGGGGGGTGGAAAAATTTCTGGGGGGGGTGAAAAAATTTTCAAAGGTCAAAAAATGGTCTTAAAAGTGGTCATATGGCGAAAAAACACCATTTTTCGACGTTTCTCATCAAGCACTATCCAATGGCATCAAAAAATTGCTAAAAAAGCAAAAAAAATTTTCTGGGGGTATTTTGATTTCTGGGGGGGTATTTCTACTTCTGGGGGGTGCATACCCCCAAACTCCCCCACGCCCATGTGTGGTGCGTACCCCCTAACCCCCTGCGCCCAGGAATGATTACAAGTCTTTTAATTCGGTTTACGTATTTCCCTTTCTTTCTGCCAAGTTGATCGATTCCAGTATGGTAAAAATTTTTGATGCCAAAGAATTGGAACTTGTGCTTTCCGGAACGGTGGAGATAGATATCGGCGATTGGCGACGAAACACAGAATACAGAGGCGGATATAACGACGATCATGTGGTCATTTACTGGTTTTGGCAAGCAATAGAAAAGTTCACCAATGCTCAGCGATTATTAGTGCTACAGGTAAAGTGTCAAATGACTGCTTTTAAACTGTAGGTACCTTCCTTGTCACAAGCGCAGATTTTAAGGTTGCGGGTGGGCAGCCCCCTTATCGTCAAAAAATAGTTGGGCGCAATGGATAAAAATGACGTGTATTTTTTATGAAAAGCACGGTAAATGTACATGAAAATTTTCTTTTTTTCAAAAATTTGAGTTTCGATCAATTCATACGAAAGCTGCAGGCGTCGAAATTGAATGTAATATGCATGTTGTAGGATGACTAATCTTTTTACTTGCACCTCGATGATCAAAGCCATGAAATGCGTTTCATCAGAACTAAGTATTGCAATATGCGGTGGTTCAGCGAACTTTAACACTTCAATTCATATTTTTTATAAAAGATTGCCAATATGATTTTACACTGTTTTGCGAACCTTGAACTCTTTTTTTTGTTTTTTTCTGAGTGAAAAACGCGAAACTCGAGCAACAGTCTACTTCACGAAATCTTATGTAATAAAGGTACGTATATAAATTTCAGCGTGCATGGAAGTGTCTACACTAAATATAAGGTAATTTTTACAAAAGTTACAGTAACACAATTTCGCTTTATAAAAATTGTTTATTGTGTGTGTTTTATATCAGATTATAGCCGATTTACATTAGTTAAAAATTGTCCGCTATCAGAGGCGTAGCCAGGATTTCGGTTGGGGGGGGCACGAACAAAAATTTTTTAAGACTAATTTTGCATTGAATGCCAGTAACGTTATGTATAGTAAAACTGAGTTTTTCGACCTTTAGTAGTGTAGCCTAGCTAATTTATGGGTCTCTGACGATCAAAAATACAAAAAGTGTAAAGCGGCGCGAAGTGCCGAAAATTTTTGGAATCTCTACCGTTTTCATGTATAATTTACGGCCTTTCTATTGCCAAACAGTTCGGAACTCATAAGTGGCGCAAAGTGCCAAGAAATTTAGTCATTTTTTACCGTCCTCAACATTTTTTAGCTCTGTGAATACTAATAGTCTGACAGAGCAGAAAATTATCAAATTTGTACAAAACAATTTTGACACTTCGAAATCTAACAAGAAAACTGCGAATTACTAACTTTGTCTGAAGATATTTTGAGTGATTGAGGCCTTTAAACGCAATGCTGGAGCTTTACAAAAAGGAAGAACAGTAACTGGCGGCGCTATGCGCCGGAAAATCTTGACGTTTTTGCACTTTAAACCCAATTTATACCGCTTAAATCATACAAAAAAGACAAATTAATGCCGGCGCGAAACGCCGGAAAATTTTTAGAAATTCCTAACCTTTTACCTGGCTTGTTCTCCTTAAAATCTCGTTGCGCATGTGCAACGAGATTTCGCGGCTGTGGGGGTCTGGAGTGGCGCGCTCAAGCGTTCTCAGCGGGGTCCGGGGCAGAGTCCCGGAAAATTTTGTTAAAAAAGCATATCAATGTTAACTAGTAACGTTAAAATTTTCGCAAAATCGGCCAAATCTCGATTCTGAATCAAGCCCAAAAACACTTAAAATTGATGAACTACTACATTGCACAAAACTTCTGAGCTGAAATGCGTTTTTCGACCTCTGCTAATGACATAGCGCAGCAACGGGTCGCTGCCAATAAGATACATAAAAATGTATCAATGAAAATTTTGTTCTTACCGTTTTCAGGCCCATTAGTGGCCTTCTTATTAACAAGATGCAGTTTAGAAAACAGGAAATGAGGAAAAACATAAGAAAATGTGGCCATTCCTTTCATTTAAAATAGGATTATGTGTCCTTGTAAAGAAAGACAAACAAAGCAAAGAATAGACAAAGTAGTACACAATCATTTTCGCAATTTTACAAATAGTGAAAAAATAGATAGTGCATTAAATTACTAAAGTGATGTGAAGTGCTGGATTATTTTAGCAGATTCAAGCTTTTAAATTCATTGGATCTACGAGTATATAACAATAAATAATAATGGCTCGGCACGAAGCGCCGGAAAATTTTGACGTTTTTGCCTTTTCGAACTCAGTTTTCTGGACACGCATTATTGCAACAGAAAAATCAACAATATTTCTGAAAACTTTCGGGGGGGAAGCATGTGCCCCTAATGCCACCCTGGCTACGCCCATGTCCGCTATGCCCAAGTTTCGCGAAATGGACAGTTGCTCTCTAGTCTGGTAACCTCGCTTACTTATCGCCTTTTTTCTGTTTTTATTTCTATACTTCTACTTTTTTGCATTAATATTTTCCTTTTTCTAAAATTTAGCCCTAACTTATTTTGCGTTTTGTTTAAACTGTTTTGTACCACGTTAATATTATAATATCATATCTTTTCATATCTTTCTAGTACCTGCATTATTTCTCGTGTCTTTGTTTTCTATTTACTAACAGCTCATTGTATTTCTTACTTATTTTTTCTATTCCTTCCTTTTTGCCATTTTGATGACTTTCTATTATAAGAAACCAGTGTCTTCCTGTTCAGTTCGTCACTGGAACGTCGAGTGTGCCATGCGAAGGATTTTCGGCATTAAGAGGCAGTCAAGGACCTCGAAAATTCACTATAGAAAAATGGGGTTCTATTACCAGCTTGCCCCGAGCGCACACTTGCTTCAATCGGCTTGATTTACCCGCCTATCCATCGTTTAGCGTGCTTTACAAGAAATTGCTGACAGCAGTGGAAGAGTCATGTGTTTATGGGATAGACTGAAAAATGTGAACCGCTTTGCACATGATGTAATATTGGTACGCCTCAAGCCTTGCTAATAATGATTAACTTTGTGTGTAGGTATATCTCCTATTTATATTTTATGTGTGAATCTGCATTGACACTTGATCGAATAAAAAATGACAATGATGAACTATAGTCTATTTTTTAACATAGTGCTTGAATTCGCTCGGCAAACGACTGTAACACCCGCTCGACCCGTCATTTCTATAAAAAAATTTGCTACCGACTCCGTCGAGCAAAGAGAAAATTGAGCGCTATAGTAATAAGATATTATAGTCTGTTTCACACATCTTCGGTCATAAATTTTAAAACTATCCAGGACAATAAGCTGACAGATTGCGATTATAGCATTCATAGGTAGCGCGGTAGCGCTACCTATAATATACTCGGCCATCGTTTTTTTATATGTTTATCACAGCGAGTGCGAAATTGGTGTCCCCCTCACCAGGGGCGGATTTAGGGGGGGCGGCCGCCCCCCCCTCCCATTGGCAAAATAATGCGCAAAATTATGGATTTTTGAGTGATTTTTAGCGATTTTCGGGTTAAAACGGCTAATTTCTCAGCCCAAGTCAGGATTCCGCCCCCCCTCTTAGGGGTACCGCCCTCTTGAAAAAATCCTGGATCCGCCACTGCCCCTCACAGCAACAACGGCACACACCTGGGAGGTGCGGTTTTTTTAATCGATAGATAATTAAAATATTCTATGCCGGTGTTTTTTTTGTTTAAACTCAATACCGAGTTAGCAATGAGTGTGTAAAGTATAAATCGAAAAATCAAATAATTTGCGGAGTTTCAATTTCTTTTTAAAATGTTGCCCCTGAGCTGTAAATTACGAATCTGACCTTGAGATTTTTTACACTGAAAGGTTGTTGCAGAAAATGTAAAGTATACGGGTTTTTTTACTCGTTGCGTGTCCTTCAGCTTATCTAACTCAATTTTGGTTCCTATGCAGTCCAATTGGTTTTATGTTGTAGAAGATTACAATATATCAAAACCCTTTTTTTCTTATCTTTTTACTCAGTATTCCTTGATTTGTAATCGTTTCAGTGTAAAGGCTTCGAGACGAAAAAGAAATTTCTTCAGCTACTCCGCTGAGTAGGCGGAACATGCTAATTATGCTTAAAATGTGCCCTGACCTTAGCGCTACAGATCCTAGTTTATTTTGTTTCTATGCACCCCATATTGCGTTATTAGCACAAGTGTTAAGTTTACAGTATATCATTAGTTATTAAGTATTAAAATCCGCCGATAGGTTGAGTTCGTGCAAGTGGCTGACGTATCTGTTCTCGCGTGTGGATTTAAAAAAGAGTAATGGGTTCAAATCTTCTGAATACGGACTTTTTTCATTTTTTTAAAATTCTTTTGGCAAAACCTTGCACCTCATTCGACTTATTCATCTATTTAGGTTAAGCAATCCACTGGCTCCTTCATTTATCGTTTTGTAAAACTCCAAATTTTTATTCACTATTTTATTTTAGGGTCAGTATTTAATCATAGGTAGCGCGTTAGCGCGTTACCTATAATATACTTAGGTACCCCCAACACCTGTGCACCCCCTACAACTATAACGGGACACATCTGGGAGGTGCGGTTTTTTCAAAAGAAAGATAATAAAAAAATTCGCTGCGTGTCATTTTTGATTTTTTACACTAAAAACTGACTGTGTAAAGAAGGTGTAAAGTTTTGGCGTAACGTTATAACATATAGAAAATTTTGGTGGTTTTTTTACCAGGCTTGTGGATAAGTCAGTATTAACTCTTCAAACAATTTAATGGCATAGATTTGTAGAAGAAGGAATTCTGCAGATGATCTGTGTTTTGTTTTTTGAATTTCGCCTTAGTTCTCGAAAGGGAGTGTAAAGAGTGCGAAAATCTGGGAGTGAAAAGACACATTTCGGTCGAGTTTTCGACTTGTTTATGTCTGCCAACAAATCCGCTTATGAGTTTTAAGAAATGTTTTCTGACAGAAATGTACTACGGATCAAGGGCTATCTTGTGCTTACCAGCAAACTTTTCTACAATCAATATGCAGTTAGTAACAGGGGTTTAAACTTTACACTCTACTGGATGAGTAAAAAAACAGATTTTGTCCAAGCTTTCACTGCCAACTTTTTCGCTTATGAGTTGGGATGAATTGGATGAAATATAAATAAAATAACTTCTAAGGGATACACGTCGGAGCAAGCCGCGTTCAAAAAAACGTGATATTGAGTTGTTTATGGAGGTGTAAAGTTTGAAATCTGAGGTATAAAATGGCCGAAAAACGGGTTTTCTTCGTATTTTGATTGGTAAATCATATCAAATATTTTGTGGAACATAAATTTGGCATTTAAAAACGTACTACAATCAAAGGGCTACAAACTGGCCCGGACTGAATTTATTTACACTCAATGGGGCGTTAGGTTCAGATTTTTAAAGTTTACAATGTGATGGACAGTGGAAAATGGGTTTTTGTCCATTTTTTGTTCACCGCTTTCTCTGCTCAGAAGTCGGGCGAGGTCGAATGGGATAAAAATAAAGTACTTTCTAAGGGGTACGCGTCACAGCGAATTGCGTTTGTTTACATCAACATTTAGGTTTTTCGGGAGGTGTAAATTCAAAAAAATGGGGGAGTTGAACGTGTTTATGTCTTGTTTTTTTCTGCCAAGTTCTGGGTTATGAGTCTGGACATAATATCAAGTCTAAAAATGAACCAGAAACCAAATGTGATACGCCACTTTGTTTGCACTCAACAGAGGTGTAAAGTGGTTTACATCTGATATTCATTTGTCCTTGGGCCATTGTGGAGACTTAATTTTTCATAAATGTTGATCGTAATATTATAATTACAAATCCGAAAAGAATCTTCTTTACACTCTGTGGTTGTGTAAAGTTTACACTGCATATTAAGTTTAGTTCTAGAGCCTTGCGGAAGCTTAATTTTTTAAAATGTTCTACGTAAAATCAGAATTGTGTATCTGACTGTTAGTTTTCTCTACACCTAGTAGTTGTGTAAAGCTTGCACTATTCATTTGTTGTTAATATGTAGTTTGTACTACAAATTTATTTCACTTCCAAATCTGAGCGTTAGTGTTCCTTACACTTGATAATTGCGTAAAGTTTATGCTGAAAAACTTTGATCTGTTTAAATAATGTAAGGTTGTCCTGTTTAAAAAGGATAATGCTGATGTTAAGAACAATATTGTTTTCCGCGTCCTTGGATTGCTGTCATTATTATGGCATGTTACTGTATGTATTTACTGACTGATGTACTCAAATCATGCTAATTAAAAGTAGGGTACTAGCAAAGAAAAACGCCTCGATGGAACAAAAAAGATGAATATACTTGGAATTGAGGATGTAAAAGGAGGGGACTAGGAAAAATCTACCTAAAGTCGCAAAATTTGCTAAAAATCACACTTTCTCTAAGCAACGCAAAAAATAGAAGTATATTCTGCAGCCACTGAAAAAAATGTCTTTTTCAAATAATTTTCAAAGTTTAAGATAAGAGTGTATAAACGAAATCTATGTTTACTTTTTTTAAATTGCTGGCATGTTTCAATGCTGACTAGATTCGTTTCCTGATTGATAGAAAACTAAGTGGTATTGTATTTAAAGTTGTTTTATTTTGTTATGAGCATTATAGCAAGCAAAGCAGGGGCCGATTGATTAGTGCACACAATCGATACGGGCATGCTAGTGTACCCACATTTAGTCTGTTTCAAGTCAACTCACGCGTTTCCTACTGTTTCAAACCAACAATTTCTTCAATTGTCTTGGATGCATCGATCTTTGCTATTTCATTCAATTGGCTTAGAAAGACTGTTAGTTCACTCAATATCATTTCCCATAGCTATTCAGGCACGTAGCTGTGGGGGAGAGAATGGGGGGCCATCCGGACCCCCCAAAATTCAGGAAAAAACGGAAAAATAGGTTTTTTCACACGTTATTTTGTGCTATTTCTGGCTTAGACCCCCCAAAATTGATGTTGGTCCCCCCAAAATAGGAGGGCCAGCTACGTGCCTGTAGCTATTGCATAGCTAACGTGCTGCTTTTTCAATCATTGTTATGGTTAAATATTTATTTTAATCTGTTGGCCGCAGAATATACTTCGATTTTTTGCGTTGCTTAGAGAAAGTGTGATTTTTAGCAGATTTTGCGACTTTAGGCAGATTTTTCCTAGTCCTCTCCTTAAACATCCTTAATAATCCACAATTCCAAGTATATTAATCTTTTGTGTTCCATCTGAGCATTTTTCTTTGCTAGTTGATTCATAGTTATCGTAACCCTCAGCTTACTGCCGATGAAAATTCTTAGAATTTATGCACGGAGTTACGTGAAACGGACTATAGTTTTCAGAGCGGATCCATGCACTAGGTTAAAGAACAGACTATATGTAACTTCGTCTCGGTGACGGAGTAAAGGGTGGATTTATAGGAAGCAAAATTTAAAGTAGGTAGGTATACTTCAGATTTCCCAAGAATCCAAAGCCTATAACTTCAACTATAGAAGCAGTTTTTTTTAATCTGGCTTCGGTCACTACATAGCTCAGGAAATTAACTGTAGAGGTTTTGCACCATACCGGTTGTAAGCAGAGTGTGTGGGAAAACCCCCTTCCGAGAATCCGGTATACGATTCAATTTCAAGGGAATTTGGCATATAATTTAAAATTTTTGCTAATCTAATTTCTGCCCATTTATGATTTGTGACGGAGGCTATCACACAAGGACGTTCCCCGAATCGGTAGATCTCCACAATTGAATTTCGAAGTCATTCAAAGCAATTTTGCCCCGTCAAACCCCAGATATCGTCTGTTGCACATGTATAAATACCACCCTATGGTCTGTTTCACACAAGTTTGGGCATAAATCTTGATAACTAGGTCCGAAAATAAACCGACAGATTGCGATTATAGCAGTGGTTCGATATATAATTATCGTGATCCGCCGGCTTACTTTCGAAAAAATTCTGAAAATCTATGCCCGAATTATGTGAAACAGATTATAGCTGTCTCGTCCCTACGCACTAACTACTTTAAGACACTTGTAGTAGGTAAATGTTTTTAGATATTTTCAGAACCGCGGACAAATAAAACGGACTAGTAGACTCAATTTATGCACTAATGTGGATAAATTAAATTTTTACGTTATCCTATCTTAAGCCTGATTTATACTTCACGCATCGCGCCGAACTTGCGAAATATCGCAGTCGCAGGATCGGGCAAAGCACGCGGATTCGATTTATACTATCGCGCGAATCGCAGGATTGTCCGCGATACGATTTTTGATTTATACTTCCTGCGAAGTTCGCATCGCTTAAAAATTTGCGCAGGCAAGAAATTTCGTCGTGCGATGAATCGCATTTCAGTTTATACTTCATCGCGTTCATCTCCGCGAAAAATGTCAAAAATTACTAATTTTAGTAACAAGTTGACGTCCGACGCGAATTCGCAAAATTGGGCTCGGAAGCGAATTCGCGTCCTTTTTTTGCGCTCATTTCTATTGAACAGTCAAATTTGACATGTACAACGCCGATCGACGCGGGTCGACGTGCCTACTTAAATCATTTATCTCACGCAACAATGCTTTGAATTTGTAATGAGGTCAGGCGAGGACGAAAATGAGCAAAAATATGCACGAAAAAATCGTGCGATGATTCGCAAGATTCGCAGAAAAAATCGCGCGATTTATCGCAGGATAGTAGAGTTTGCGGGAAATCGCAGCAAGTATAAATCGAAGACGCGATGCGACGAATTTTGTCGACTATCGCACGATTTTTTGCAGGAAGTATAAACGGACGGCGCGATGCGTCAATTCGCACGATTTGCCATTTTTAGAAAAAGTCACGCCATTTAATCCTGCGACGCGATCCTGCGTGAAGTATAAATACGGCTTTAGAGTGAATATTCTCTTGAGAGGCTCACCCCCCGACCGACCGTGCTATGCACCTACGCAGATATGCACAGCATGGGAACTCCGGATGTGACATTGTGAAGTACCAGTTTCTGACTAAAAAACGGTGAATATGTGTCGAAACCATCTTAGTCGGCACTTCTGAGGGATGCTCGATTTTTATAGAAACAAAAAAGCATAAAAAACTTACAGATAATTAGAGTAAATTGAACAAAGTATAGCTTAGAAAAGAGTGACGGGAAACGCCGGAAATATACGACTGAGCCAACATGAGTAAAATGCTTAAACGGCACTTTTTCTACGAATTTTTGTGGAATACCGCATTTTGGTGGGGGAAGCAGATAGACCCCCAATATCAAGTATGCCTCTATCCCATAGTATTGTAACCCAACGAATCTGACTCGTCAATCTTTCTACGTTTAAATCTTCTTTCAACACGCATCACTGAAGAAAACATGCGGGCAAAATCAGCTCAGCAGTACACGTACATTTTGAAATATGAAATATAGCCGGTCAGCTTTTATAAACAATCCGCTACGTGCAGTTCATGTTTTAATCTGTTGCATGGCTAACGAACTCACTCTTAGTAGTTTAAGGTACCTTCCTTGTTAAATACCTAAGCATCAACATGATCGTTATGTCCGATTAAGTTGCAGTAAAAGTGCAACTTTTCAAAAGAGTCATGCATCAGGTTAAAATCATCGGTGGGCAGCACCGAAATTCTGCGGGGGGAGTGAAAAAATTTTCAAAGGTCAAAAAAACGGTCTTAAAAAAGGTCGTATGGTGAAAAAACACCACTTTTCGACGTTTCTCATTGAGCACTATCCAATGGCATCAAAAAATCGCTAAAAAAGCAAAAAAATTTCAAAAATTGAATTCTGGGGGTATTTTGATTTCTGGGGGTATTCTAACTTCTAGGGGTGCATACCCCCAACCCCCCACGCCCACGTGTGGTTAAAATGGACAGACTATATGTATATTTGCGTGGTTGGCCTTAAACAAAATACGTAGAAATCTGTAAAACGCGATCTTTGAACTGTCAACTAGTTGTACGACTAATAACGCGCGTTCCATTAAAAAACGCGTCCGGCATGACATACACGATGTTTATACGCTCCGAAAGCTTAAATTGGCAACGACGATCAGAATAAACCAAAACGAACAGAGAAAAATAGAAATCTTCTACGTATACCCAGAATAATTAAGTCTACAAGTGTAAAACAAGTACATATAACATATATGCACTGAATAGTATACAAAGTGTAAAGTACATTTAGTTCATCAATAATGATGGGCGAGAAAAAGGCTAAATCACACGGTTCTACTTAAATGTAGCAAAGCGTCGTATGTATAAAACGAACAGAAAGGCGCGAAAGAAAGACCGGTTTTGTTCACCGCACCAATTTGTAAACTTGGCCCTGAAATTACGTTTATCAGCGACAAACTTTTGGAGTAATAAACATTTCATCTATTTTTAGCGTCAATTTTCGAAAAAATAGCAAGATCATAACAAATCATACCTGTAACACGGGGAATTTGGACCAGCTCCAGAAATCCAAAAATTTCTGCCCCCGCCCCATTTTTGTAAACAGTAGCATTTTTGACCATTTTTGCGCATTTTTGGCCAAAAATTGAGCCCCCTTCTAAAAATGCCCGGGGACCCTCTCCCTGAATTTCGATCCGCAACATATACGTAGCAAATGCTTACTAAATGGTTTATAAGAAGGATATTCATAAAACCTCGCGTCATCTGCATGAAAAATGCATTCTCAAAGCTGCTTGAAGGCTCACTGCTCTCATTGGCATGTAAAGCAGTAAGGTTACACATGGGCAGGGGGCGCCACGCAATCCATTAGACCGCATATAATTCGGTAGACCCGCAAAATTGAATTTTTGGTGATTTTTTCGCAATTTAACACCAAAACAGAACGGAATTTTCACTTGAACAGAAATTTTAAATCGGAAGAAAACTATAACACAAAACCAGGTGCAATATAAAGTGCCCAACTAAGCAGTGACGCAAAAATGGATACAAATGCGATCAAATTCCTGGCCAAACGACTACGACTTATCGCAACTTATCACAAAACACTTCGCTCGAACGCGGCGACATACATTATTACATAATGTACATATATAAGCGAAGACAGTAAATATTTTTAAGACAGAATAGTAAATTTAAAAGCTATGCTGATAAGAAAGAAATTGCAAATCTAAGCCAATCTAAGTAAGTCTACGTTAAGACGAATTGTAATTTTACGCACTGACGTTACATACCTAATTCATGAAACTCTAAGTCCGATAAAATGACATTTTAAGAAACGACTTCAGCGCGTGGCTCGCCATATAAGCACGAGTAGGATGAACAAACTCAATTTCTGCTGCCCAGATATGAGGTTTGAAATAGAGGCGAAACTGAAGTGTCTAAAATTTGAAAAATTTCATTAATACAAAACTACCGCGAGCGAACAATGGATAGGATTCGAGCATACATGTATCAGGGGGATGGGGATTCCTCCACTTAAAGTTAGTCATCGTCTCATCCGTCAAAGACTGAAAATTTGCATTTTTTTGACAGCTTTTGACTAAAAATCGCTAATCATTCCCCCTCCTCCAATGACCGAGGACCCCGACCCAAATTTGCAGCCGTCACATACATGGGTTCCAGTGTGCCGTATATGCAGAGCACTCATTCCTGTATATGAATTATAAAGCTTTAGGACAGGTAGCATTAGTCAAAAAATCCATCCCTTTCCTGCGATCATCTGATCAACAAAAAGAATATGCTCTATTGCCTTCCACCATTCTACTACTAATACAAGTGAGAATCTAAAGAGTCAAGGAGATATAGTCAGTGAGACATTCTGGAATTTCTTGAAAATGCATTGTTGCAGAAGGTAAACCTTGCTCATATCGAAGATTTTCGTCTTCGCTTTACAGCCTGAAGCATAAGTCAAAGCCTAATTTGAATGCGAAACGCACAAGATTTTATGAAACTTAATCTACCATCATATTATATTTATTAAATTTTCTCTCCTACAACTACTTCGCACAACCCGTTTAGTCTGAGTGTACAAGATGAACTTTGTTACTCCATCAAGCAGCAAAATTTAGAAAAGATATAAAAATAGGATATTAAACCAAAAATGCGTTCACACTTTCATTGCGACCTGAGGCAACAAATTATTTGAAATCGATTTGTCAATAAAGGACTCCACTTTTTACTCGGACATTCTTACTTAAACTATATTCTAATGTCATGCTACGCGCAAACACTATTAATAAGTACGATATACGGCGAGCAAGCAACAATGTTGATACATATGTACACGTTTACCATTTTTCCAACAAAAACGCATTACGAATTAACACAGCATGACTAAAATAGAAAATCTGAGCCGCTTTACGTCAGTCCACGATACATACGATGATGAAAAGACGTGTAAACTAGTATTCAACAGGACTACATATACGATGGGTGGAGAAGATCAATCGTCCACGAAGATATTTTAAATCCTAATCAACTAGCTCAGCGTATGCCTAGAAGTGTGTATCTTCAAGCAATCCTGACTGAAAGCGTCTAATAAACCAAGTTAATTTAGTAAAAAGTCCGAATTATAACAAGCTTCCAGACTACAAATTCTAAATTTAAACCAGTCTGGTTAAGCAAGCCATGGCCATGAGCATCTACGGTGCCGAACAGCAAGAGTGACCGAAATAGCGTAAGTACGTTTTACGTGTATGTCATACATGTAGCAGGGGGGATAGGAAATCCCCCACCCTAAGTTGAACGCCCCCATTCCCCCAAAGCCAGAAAATTTTTGACCCCCCCCCGATTTTGAAAAAAGACTGAATTTTTTGGACGTTTTAGGCCAAAAATTGGAGGTCATTTACCCCCCCCCCCTAAAATTGCCGGGACCCCCCCAAAAATTTCGAGCCATTACATGTATGATGTATGTGCATGCCTTTGAGATGCAATATCGCATGCTTTCATTTCCTGATTTTATACTGGCTTATACTCAGCCTACAGCAAAAGAAAAATTCGACCCATAAGTACCAACTAAATGGACAAAAAAGAAAAAACCCATTCAAGACAGACATACAGCACATAGGGGATAAGGTAAAGGACCTCCTGAAGGGTCAGACGGGCAGGTACAGTCCCGCTATTTTGAGCTGAGGGAACATTTTCTGCATTATTTTCGAAGACAAAAGCAGTATTAGAGCGCCGGATTACTAATTTTACAAGCAGTTTACAAAAAAGCGCCCAAAATCAAGTCAAAACGGTCTGAAAACATTGAAAATCCGCGCAAAGTTGATCAATTTCAAATTTCTTCAGTATTGAAAACAGTACAGTGCTCTCAAAATCGACTAAAAATATTAAAAGATACTGAGCTTATCACGAAAAGACACTTTATATAGATTATCTTGACCATTTTGTCATTTGACTGACAAAAAAGTTAACGCTACATCTACTGATCCGTATTTCTAGGAGTTTATCTACCCTGCCGTGCCGACCATACCTGGGCGTGGCGGGAAGGTTTGAGGGGATGTGCATCCCCCAGAAACCAAAATGACCCCCAGAATTCAATTTTTGGAAATTTTTTGTTTTTTTTTCATAATTTTTTGATGCCAATGGATAGTGCTCGATGAGAAACGTTAAAAATAGTGTTTTTTCGCCATACTACCATTTTTTGACCTTTATAAAATCTTGCACCCCCAGCTTTTTGGTGCCGCCCACCTATGGTTCCGTGCCAACCCTGACCTTGTGCCTTATGATTCAAGACATTGTGTTTTGTGCAAAACGATTCAAAACGCTCAAGATCACTAGATAAGGCTGCCTACCCTCAGGAGAGGCTTATAATGAAGTAAATCCCGACGGACATAATAAGTCATGTCTAAAAAAGCCAAAAAAGCGACCACAGACGAAATATAAGCGATTAAGCATATCATACAATGAAGAAATAAAAAGGTTGCATACGCAAAACGTGTTACGTGCTGCTATTTACATAATGCAGCACGTTAAAAAATTCCTGATGTTTGAACTTTGACGAAAAAACGCGAATAGTTTACGTCGAGCAAAGGGCAACAACCGACGATTATTTTCCAAATTCAACGGTCGAACGAGAAGACGTGTATTCCAAATTTTGATGACGTCACGCAGTCGTTAGAAGATCCAGCATTTTACAAACTGACTAATCGAAATCGGCTAAAAATAGACGCAGTCGACCGATCGATATTTGTTCGATGACGTCATCATCGCTAGTCAACAATAGCATCGAATTTTTTGGATTCGTTAGACCCGCCGTCTAAGGACAACCGCCGGTCGCCTGTCGGCTCGACTCAGTCGGGTTTTCGACAATAAAGATCCTTCAACGTCTTCAACTCCTCTATTAACTGCTTATTTTGCTGCTCCAGAGCCGCTACCCGATTCTCCAAACATTTGACGTATTCCTTTTTCTTTCGTCTACATTCTTTGGCCGCTTCCCTAGAATAACTACGCTATTTAGTCATCATGGTTGAGAATGGGGTAGGAACATACATGTCACAGGGGGATGGGGGATTCCCGCCCGGAGTAAGTTGTCCCCCTAATCCCTCAAAGCAAGAAAATTTTTGACCCCACCCCATTGCTAGGGACCTCGCCTCCACCGAGATTTTCGAGCCGTTACATGTATGGATAGGATTCACGCCTGAAGTTGGTCATCCACCCATCCCCAAGGTCAAAAAATGTTTAAAACACCTCCGAATTTCGGCGAAAAGTTGCTTTCCTGGCCACTTTTAGGTTATTTGCAATTTTGGGCCAGGAGTTTGTGAGCATTTATCCCCACTTAGGATAGCCGAGGATACCAATCCAAATTTCGAGCCTTACATGCACGGCAGAAACTGAATTTAAAGAGGTCCGATGAGGCAAAATCGCAAAAAGTGTCAAAAGTCTATCG
>JAVLUZ010000381.1:335758-565477 GCA_036768485.1 Mermis nigrescens
CCAGTTATGTTAGGCTATTAGAATATTGCCGTACAGTTTGGAACCCCTCCTCTCTTTGGGATATAAATCGGTTGGAAGCTATTCAATGTAGATTTACTAATATATTTTCAGTTACAATGGCAGCTTTTCTTCTATACAACTCAATTTGTGTAGACTCGAATTCAGACGTTTACATATTTGCTTGTGTATGATGTACCAAATTATTAGTAATAAGTCGTGTTTAGAAGCTGATAATTTGTTGTATTTAATCTAAATGTTACCCGTAACATTGATAGGTTTAAATTAGTCATACCTTGCTTACTCTAACTTGCAAAAGTTTGATTTTTTTACAAATATGTTGCAGTTCGGAACGTTTTGGTGCAAAGTGGTTTAAAGACAGGCCCGTATGTAGGGGGAATAGGAGGGGCACGTTCCCCCGCAATGAAATGTGAGAATGAATTTTTCTCTTTACCTATTTTTTAAAATCAAAAATATAAAAAATTTTCGGCGTCTCGCGCCGATTTTTTCAAAATAATTAGAGTCTATTTAGTCAAAAAAATTGAATTTCCCGAAAATTGCTGGTCTGTGATCAAAGTAAATGTCATATTCGTGATCACCATATAAGAATGGACCACATAACATCAAATTTCGAAAAAACTAATAAAACTTTTTTCTTACCTTTCTAAACTACACAAGTGCTGATTTAATTCCTACTTGTTATTGATGCTTAAGCCGCGCTGCGCCGATTGCATCACTTTTACCGACAACTTGCGGTAGTGTTTCTTTATGATTGAAAATCTTCATCTTTTGCGCGGATTTTGACAATTTTTAAAATGCAAAAGTGCGTTAAAGAGGTAAAATGTCAAAAATGTATTGATCAATATAATTTTATTTTTATTGATGTTTTAGGCCATGCTGGATTTGGACAATTCTTGTAATGCGAAAATGCGTTTTAGAGAGATAAAATTTCGAAGTTTTCTGGCACTTTGCGCCATATTGATAAATTGTTAAATTATTGAGTTTTTATTGTCAAAAGGAACTTTAGAAATAGGCTAAAATGCTTTTTGAAGGAAGGAAAATCAAGTTTTAAAAGAAATAATGTATTACTGATCGTAATATTCCTAGTAGAGCCCGTGTTTTTTGTTCTGTACAAGGTCCCTTTGTATATCATGTACAAAGATGTTACTCAAAAGTCTGTTTATTTTGTACATTCAAATTTTTGTATACTAAAATATGGTACAGTAGCGTTTTTAGTTCGGTAAAACAAGGTTTTTCGACCTTAGGTAGAGTATTTCAGCTAATTTAGGGTTTTCTGACGAGAAAAAATACTTAAAATTGTCTAAAAACGGCTCGAAGCGCCGAAAAATTTGGCGTTTTTCCTTGTCTAAATTGAATTTTTGCCATTATAAAGATATAAAAAACACACAATTACTCATTTCTGCGCGAAGCGCCGAAAGTTTTTAAAAATTTTAGACTTTCTTACAATTCTTGCTTTCCCGAAAATCTTTGTACATGTATATATATACAAAGACAGTTCCGAAAAGGCTTTGTACATCGGGAAAAATCTTTGCCGAAAAAAATGGTGAGTAGAGCGCAAAATTTTAAAACATAAAGTGTACCAACCACCGCCATTGAATGTACACATAGGATTTTCTATTTAAAACTGATTTTTTAACACGGGCGCTCTATCTTTGTCGTTTTCAGATCTCACAAAAAACGTGGAAAAAAATGTAAAAAAAATTTTGGGTATGATCTATAAACGGTGTTGACCATTGTTTCTCAAAATATTTCGGATCTTACCGCAAATGTATACGAGTCAAAAGTCTCTTGTTATTTAAAAGAAATTCTATATGTTTATTCGCTCAAAAGATTGAAATGTATTTTGCAATAAATCGGAACGCGTGTGTGGGCACTGAATTTGCTATTCTGAAATTCTGAAATTTCACTTACCTACCCAAGCGAAGATTTTTGATCTTAAGTCTCGCTTAAAATTATTACCGTAGGCGTCATCTATTTAGACAGGTATTGAGTATTTTTATAAATAATTCAAATTTTTAATCATATTTTCATTCATTTGAAAGTAAATTACTACTATATCGTTCGTTCAGGCGTGACTACAGTACCTACACTCAACTCGTACTCTATATTAGTCGACTGCATGTGATTTTAACGCATTTGAACGATTAGATACCTTTTGTTTGTGCTCATCTTAAAAATGCCTTTTCCACCTGCACCTCCGCCTCCACCCCCAGCTCCCTCGCTGGGATTAGTCCTTAAACAGCAAGCGTCAAACTGTCAGTCGCCTCAGACCCCTTCGGCCGATAGATCGAATTTATTAAACGAAATACGCAAGGCTGGCGGTACGGGAGGACGCATTCAGCTCAAAAAAACTATGACCAATGATAGAAGCGCACCTGTTTTGGGTTCTAACGGTAAGGAACGTTATCCATAAAGTACTGCTTACACTCAGACATATGAATGGGGAATCGGGGACGGAGCATCCTCCTTTGGAAGTCGGTCATCCCCCAGCTTTCTTATGGCTGAGGATCCCTATCCGAAATTTTGAGTCATTACGTATATGTTTGCACCATTATTAAGTAGTATATTTTACATGTTTAGATATTAATGATTTTTTTCAGTATGTAGGTAGGAACACAAATTATCTGTAAATGCACTTTATAGTCTTTTACATTCCGATCGGAATTTTTATGTAAATCACTACTCACTAGGCATCAGAACGCTTTTAAATCTATGTACATAATATTTTGTTCGATCTAACCGGAAGCAGTAAGACTACCTTACCGTGAATGTAAAGGTGCAAAATTTCCGGCGTTAATTAGCCGATCGTTCATGAGATAAATGACCTATTTTGATCAGAAACGACAAGGAAACACCTAAGATTGGTATCAGTGGAATGGAGAAGCAGCTTTTAGCATAACATCGCGAGAAAAAACTTATCTTTTGAAGAAAAAACCCAGTCCGTATTTTTATATGCGATTGCATTATTGCAGTCATTCTTTAATGCAGTCTTGTAATCGATGAAAATTTATCTTTAACTAGCGCACACCACGGTTTTTTTTTTGTATTCGGCAAAGATTTTTCCCGATGTACAAAGACTTTTCGGGACCGTCTTTGTACTATGTACAAAGATTTTTGGGGAGACAAAAATTGAAAAAAGGCTCTAAATTTGAAAAAAATTTCAGCGCTTCGCGCCGAAATGAGTAATTGTGTGTTCTATATATCTTTATAATCCCAGAAATTGCATTTCAAAAGTAAAAATGTCAAATTTTTCGGCGCTTCGCGCCATTTTAAGACGATTCTTAGTGATTTTTGCCCTTAGAGACCCAGAAATTAGCTAAAACACTACGGAAAGTCAAAGAACTCTGTTTTTACGACACTAAAATCGCTGCTGTACCATATTATAGTACCCAAAAAATTTTGTGTGTACAAAATAAACAAAGATTTTTAGAAAGACAAAAAACTGTAAAAAGGTGTAAAATTCCCAAAATTTTGGCGCTTCGCGCCGAGCTGATAAATTATTTGTCCTATATATCTTTAAAATGGCAGAATTTGCATTTAGAATGGAAAAATGTCAATATTTTTTTTTCAGATAATTTTTAGTAATTTTTGGCGTCAGAAACCCAGAAATTAGCTAAAATACACTACCAAAGATCGAAAACCCTGTTTTACCACACTAAAATCGCTACTGTACTATATTATAGTACACAAAATTTTGCATGTACAAAATGTACAAAGACTTTTGGGGACCATCTTTGTACATGTACAAACGGACCTTGTACAAAAAAAAACACTGCCGCACACATATATTTATACATTTCAGTCGCTGTCAGGCGATTTTGGGCTTATTGATAATTTTCAGCATGATTTTTTGAAAAGATGTAAAGATGTCAAAATTTTTCAAAGTGCCTCACTGTCCTGTTTAATCAAAAATGACCAGAATTAAATTGGATTGAATTATCAAAATGTCGAATTTTTTGGATAAATTCTTATATTCTGATCGATAAAAGAATGAAATCAGTCGAAACGGGCTACAAATTACTAACAAACGTAGTTCTACATAACTTAAGCAGTTTGTTTAGGCATTTTTGATCATTTTGCATTTGACTTGCAAAAAAGCCCGCATCTTAAATTTACTGGTCCTGAATTTTGGGATTTATTCTCTTCCTCTCTCACGTTTGGACCACGGGGTCTTTGCTACATAGCCTAGGTAAATCATTTCAAATAGACCAGATGAGACTTTGTATACATGATTTACTAGTCTGTTTCTTCATTTTTGGGTACCTAATTGACTTTTCATTCCTATGCATTGCACTGTTAAACTTACACACGTCCACTAATTATACGTATGCTTTTTGCTTAAATTTTAACATTTGTTAACATATAATTAGATATTTGCTCCATTAGATTTTTAACGTCAGTTTATGAAGCTGAATACGAGTATTGCGCTAGACGCCCATTATGTCAAACTTAATCCGAATATAATAACATAGTGGAGATAAAAATATCGCCGAATAGTCTTTTTACATAGATCGCTTTTGGTGTAAAACTATAATTCAGTCTAATTATGCGTAGTATGGTGTGTTACTACTCTCTTGTCGACTTATTCTTTAGTCAATCTGACAATGTACTTAATTTCGTCTACGGTAAGAAGTTCTGGAAATACAAATTTTATCGTCCTCAGTTTGACTTTACATTTAGTGCTTTCTAATAGTAAAATGGTCCGGAATATTCAATGAGCGCGAAGCGCCGTAAATTTTTTTGTTACTTTTTAAACCATTTCAAATTATTAAACTGAATTAACACGAAATAATTTTCTTTTATTCATTACGTTTGACTCAAATTAGGAGCTTCTGAAAGCGGTTTGGGATATTTTGACTCGTTTAATCTTCTCTATTTCCAGGAGGGGTGGTGGTAAATGACGTCCAATTTTTGGGCAAAAACGGCCAAAAAACGCCTAGAAACGACCAAAAAAAATTCGATTCTTTACAAAAATGGGGGATGGGTCAGAAATTTTCTGGTCTTGAGGGATAATGGGGGGTGAACGTTCGACTTTGGGTGGGGGAGGGGTGTCCCCTCACCCCCTCTTACATGTATGGCATGTAATGACGTTCCTTTTCTCTTTTTTGAATTTAATTTAGGGCTTTTTAAGAGCTAACATCAGACAGAGACATACAGAAAAATTACAAATTTGGTGGGAATTTATAAATTTAAACTGTCCTTGACACGCAAGAAGTCATCACGTTTGTACAATGACGATTCCTGAAAGTCTCTGTATGGATGGAATGGAACAATTTTGCCTAATACGAAAACTTGGCTTTTGAAAAATCGGTTTATTTTCGAATATTTCGTTTCAACCTCATTTAAATCAAAAAATTTTTATTGCTCCATTTCATACGTATATGCTTTGAATTACAATTAGGAAACACATTATTCGCAAGCATTTACGAGCAAGGCTACAATTTTGGGGAGTCCTGGATTCTAAAAGTTTTTTTACATAAATAAGGACTAAAAATTGATGATAAGGGGGAGAATTTTTATTTTTCGACTTTTTTCTTTGCCTACACTTTCTTTCCTCTTTTCTCAATGACTTCAAAAAATCAAAAATTTTTTATTAGGTAGGTGCTTTAGGTTTATGTATGGTTTGAAATAGAATCACACAAACATTATAAGCTGTTGAAGGAAAAATATGCTTTATATGTTATTCCCAAATCGAGTTTTCATGAAAAATGGGCTAAAAATTGATGATAGGGGCAAGATTCTCTATTTTTCGACGTTTCCCTTTTTCTCACCTTTCTTAACTTTTTTCCCAATGGCTTCAAAAAATCGGGAAGAACACATATAGAAAACGGGATGAATCGAGTTCTGGTGTCTGCAGGGGGATTCCGGGATTCAGGGGTTCAAACTATTACGCCCTTGTTTGATTACACACGTAAAAGTGTAACAATTTTTGGGAACTCGTGACCATTTTTAAGATGTAACGATATGGACATGCTGCGAATAATTTTTTAAATGCTTAATTTCTCAAACCATTGGGAAATATCTGATTTTCTAGATTGAAAATCACGGAAATAATGACGAATTCGAAAAAAATATGACAAAATTCGAAGTATTAGTTAGAAATTCAAAAGACATTTAAAGAATAACAAAATTTTGTCGAAAATTCTTGGATGTAGAAATAGAGAAAAATCCGAAAATCACGACCAACGCAGATGTATGGGGTTTCATCAGCGTTTTTCTAAGCAAGTTTTCCATCAGTACCAGTGCTAATGAAAATTTTTTCCATTAGCACGGGATAGATTAAATTAGCACACCAGGTTTTTACCTGTGTAATACCTACATATAGTGTCAGTAATGCGTGTCTTTTCTTTTTTAATTTAGCTGTTTAAGAATGCCGTGATATTCTGCAGATCAATGTTTTTTCTTGATCAATGTTTTTTCTTTAAATAAATCAAGAAATTCATGCTAAATCTCAATTATTGGCTTCCTAATGCTCAACAAACTTAGAAACTGACACCTTTGTTCCTATTAGAACATCAAAATAATGCGGTTGCCATATAATAATTTGATATAAAAACAGACGTCAACGCGCTTATGAATTGAATGATAAATGAACATAAAAAAGCCAATTTTATCTTCAAACAACAAAACAGTGCAAAGTCGTCACAAAATTATTATGTGCCATAAATCGTTAAACAAATAGGCGAGATGAATGCTAAATCTTTTAGTTTGTACGTAAATTAATGATGGGGTGTTTAAATCGCGCGTTTGCCGCTGAATAAAGAGTAAGCATGACACTCGGCGCGAAGCGCCGTTAATTTTTTGGGGTTTCTGCTAAAAAATACGTTAAAAAGCTTTAAAATCATTACGATTTCGCAAAAATACGTCTGCGTATTCGTTAGCACGTCGCGCTAACGGCCAAAATTTTCATTAGCACGGGGCAACTATCATTAGCGTGAGCTAAAAAACCCGTGGGTTTCATCTTTTTTGGTTCAGCAGAATACTTAAACTTCATATGTTCGAAATTCATTCCTTAAGCAAGCGTGCATGTAAGCCTACGTGGACGTGGGTAGGTAGGTAGGAGGTTGGGGTCCTACAACACCCTCTTTGAGCATCTGGTAGATCTTCCAGAATCGATAGACCCCAAGAATTAAATTTTTGGCATGTTTTTTGGATTTTTGCCGCTTTTATACCACTCAGACCCCCAGAATTTGGCTGCTGCTCATGTCTGATCTGCATGTTAAGGACATATAGTGGAGGTCCTATTCAAAGTCGATTTTTCGCCACTTCTCTAATATTGTGTAAAAGGTTGTTTCTTAAGCTTGTTTATGTGTTTTTGCTGTTTGTGCGCAAAAGTCATGCCCCTAGGGAGCTCAGCTAAGCTACTAACCCTGCATAACTATTATACATGTGTGTTCTTGTTTCAGTTTTTGCCAGCGTCAGATTATGTATCTCTTCCCTCGTAGGAAAAGAATTCCAGTGTAAATATAATAACTTTCACTTTTTTGAGGTTATTCGATTGATACAGAATTTTTTCGTTATTTTGTCAGTTATCTGCACGGTTTTTTGTATACGGCAAAGATTTTCCCCGGTGTACAAAGACTTTTCGGGACCGTCTTTGTACATATACATAGATTTTTGGGAAGACAAAAACTATAAAACTTGTAAAATTCCAAAAAAATTTTTGGCGCTTCACGCCGAAATGAGTGATTGTCTGTCCTATATGTCTGAATAATGCCAAAATTTGCATTTAAAATGGAAAAATGTCACATTTTTCGGCGCTTCGCGCCGTTTGAGAAAATTTTTAGTCATTTTTTGGCGTGAGAAACCCAGAAATTAGCTAAAATAGACTACTACAGGTCGAAAAACTCTGTTTTATTGGTCTTAAATCGCTACTGTACCTACCACATTAAAGTACGCAAAAATTTACATGTACAAAATGTACAAAGACTTGGGGACTGTCCTTGTACATGTACAAAGGGACCCTGTACAAAAAATCTGTTTATCCGTCGCAATAACGTAACGAATGCACGAAACAACATGTTACTCGTATTTCCGTCTCTGAAGGTAGCACTCTTTAAAGGAGTTTTTTAAAAGATTATGTCATTCGAGAAGCTTATGTACTCGTGTGTTTTATCGAAATGATTTATTTATTATTCTTGTGGATTATATCTGATCAATTTTCCGCTTAGTTAATAAATTTGAGCTTTTTCTGGTTATAATTAAAAAGCAAAGCCGCAATAATATAAATGCAGGCTTTGTCGACCGAATTTCGCTTAGTTGTTTAATGTCGCGTGAAACAACAAGCTTTCTATTTTTGTTCGATCTATTACGTGTTTTTTCTGTCAAAAACCACGCGTATGGCTTTCCTTGTTTGCCGTAATCGCTCTTAAAAATCTTATAAACTCACCCATACATATTATTGCAACCGATGCAATTAGACCCGTATATAGCATCTTATCTTGAAGGAAGCCGAAAGTTTTCGAAGTCAGATACATCGAGAAGCACTAGGAGTCAGGCAAAAAGAATGACATTTTTTAGCGTTTTTCGACGAGCTCTATCTATATTGTGACGATAAAAAGGTTCCGCGACAAGTCTGGTATGTATAAATAAAATCTGTCATCTAGACTAGCTGCCCAATATTTTACTGCTGTTCGACATCTGAAATTCTGTAAAATTTCACCTCTGAACATATCTGTATATGGCTCGAAATATGGGATAGGGGACCCCCGGCCAATTTAAGGGGAAAGAAGGTGAATGACCTTCAATTTTTGGCCATAATTTTGATTTTTGCTAAAACATTGGGTGGGGGGACAAAATCTTTTCTGGCATAAATAGGATGCGATTCTGGTAACGAAATTTCACAAATTTACTGAGTGCAGCTCATATTCAGACTTCTTAAAAAATCTTGAAAACGCTGTTTTAATTCGGTTTAAACGTGTTTAGCGACCTTTTACCCCAAAAGCACTAATTTCAAAAGTTTTAGGCGTTTCGCGCCGAAATGAGTAATTGTGTGTTCTATATACCTTCATCATTGCAGAAATTGCATTTTGAAATGAAAAATGTCAAATTTTTCGGCGCTTCGTGCCGTTTTGAGACGATTATTAGTGATTTTTGCTCTCAGAAACCGAAAAATTAGCTAAAATACACTACTAAAGGTTGAACAACTCTGTTTTTACCACACTAAAATCGCCACTGCACCATGTTATAGTACCCAAAAATTTGTGTGTACTAAATGTACAAAGACTTCTAGGGACCATCTTTGTACATGTACAAACCGACCTTGTTCAAAAAACATTGCATACCCATGGTTTTCGAGTCAAAAAATACTTATGCATTCGAAGAAAAAATTTCCCGGATCGCCCTTTTGAAAACGTCATGCTGAGCAAGCTTGTGTTGTGTCTAACATTATTCTGTGACAGCACACTTAAAGATGCATGTAATACAGGATAAAAATAAAAATGCTAATTTAAGGCACAAACAGCATTAGCAGAACTAAATTATCTTCTTTTGTTAACTTTTATAAAGTTATTATATTTTAGCAACAAAACAAATTACATAAAAATGATGCACCGCTAAGGTATTGATGATCTAGGTCTGAATCGCGTCTTTGGAGCTAAATAGATAATCTTATACAGGGTGGCTAAAAAACGAATGGCGTATTGGTCTTTATAACTTCTCACATAATTGATCAAATAAATGCTGTTTGCTTTGTCTAGAAGTCCGTCACCTCTGCAAGAACGTGATGAAGTTTCAGTTATCCAGGACGAGCTGCTGTTAGTTTACACTGAATTGAGCAGAAGTCGTTTTTTCCACCTTTTTTGCTGATTTTTTTGCCTAAAATTAGCTATTTTTACAACAGTATAACTCTTCAACAAAAGAAGATAATTAGACGCAATTTGTTTTAAATGAAACCAAAATTATCTATTTACTAAAAAAATTTTATTTTGATTGATTTTGCCTATGTGGAACAGCTGCATCTTTATCGCGGGTCATTGCATTCATGCATCAGCGTTTTTACTTTCCTGGCAGTTGCCAAAATGTGCAACCTTTGATTAAAGCTCATTTATCTAGAAAAGAAAAAAATATCTCGAACCAAATTACATGAGTGATATACAAATAATGGGGCTTCAGAATAGAAGAATTTGTATTGAGCTATCGTAAAATACTGTGAAGTTACAGTGCTGCAAAGAGAAATAATGCTTCTAACAGATGCTTTCATGAGCCCAAAAACGATTTTTACGTGATTTAGTTTAAACTAACAGCGATTCAATCAGCATTAATAAAACTTAGCGAAGCTCTTACAGAGGTAATAGGCTTTTTAGCAAAGCAAATTGCATTTAAATTGGCCATGTACATACATGATCATGCCCCCCAGAAAAATTTTTACCCCCTCAGAAATTTTTTCACCCCCCCCTCAGAAATTTTTCCATCCCCCCAGAATTCGCGATTTTTCAAAAGTTCACAAAAATTTTATAAAAATTCGTAGAAAAGGTGCTTTTTAAGCGTTTAAGCTATTCTTTTGCTCAAAAGTGTAAAATTTTCGGCGCTTCGCGCCATTTGCTCATGTTTTGACTATATTTTGTTCAATTTGTTCGACTTTTCTGAATTTTTTTTCGATTTTTTTGTATTTTTATGCCCGAGAAAGATAGATCATCGTCAGAAACGCCGAAAAACGATGTTTTTGACGCGTGCCTACCATTTCTAGGCCCCAAAAAGGCACTTTAAAAGTCCCCATAGAATTCCCATGCTGTGCATGTATGGTCGAGTATTAGAAAAGTTATAAAGACCGATGCGCCATTCGTTTTATTGAGCCACCCTGTATCTTTAGAATTTATGTTAAAATGGCTAACATTAGTGTTTTTATCCTCATCCAGTCTCTTTACACTGCACCAGTTTCTGAAATCATTAGGTAGGTACATGATGTTTGAAACTTTTAGCCTTGGCTTTTTTATATAATGATTTACTCTGCTTGTCTAATTTGTTTTGATCTTAATTCTTCAATGCTTCTTCCGCATATTTTTTCGTATTTCCAAATCTTACTCCTTACCGTCCTATGCCTATTTTCATTATTGTTCGGTTGGTCACATGATCGCCTATCTAATGTGAATAAGCGAGGTTTCTAATGCGTGATTTCTAATTAAGGTATTAGACACGTATCATAAGTTTTTGCCCACTCGTACTCACCGAATCTGTTCAGAATTTTAAAGCATCACTGCATATCTTTTACTGTGGATTAATGTAAAAAACTGGTTTGCCAAATTATAAAATGAAGTTAGTAGACTCTTGACAAAACACGTATATAATCTAGAATTCTGTAGATGCCTACTTGACTTGTTAGTACGTACACACATACGTAAGCGAAAGAGCTGTATTTCAGACGACTTACTTTTAATACATTTCTTCGTCAAGAAGTACTTACCGTTAAACAAATTTGATTTATGTATTGTTTCAAAACAAAAGCAAACATAGTAATTCCTAAAATCAAACAAAATTTTCAGGATTTTTACGAATTCTCAAATAACGCAGATGACTTTTACCCAATAATCCAAAGCTCGAAAGCTTGATATTCTTTCTTGCCGTTTCAAGAGCAGAGTGGACAATTCTTTAAATATTGACCAAGGATGTAAAAGAGTTTGCTGCCTTGCAAAGTCAGGAAGCAATCTGGATTATGAAAGAATAAAATTTTGGAAAAAATTCAGGGAAATTTATACCTACGTCTTTTATGGTCGTAGTAAGCTAGATTTCTGACAGTTTCAGAGCTGAATATTATTTAAAAATCGTCTCGAATTATGAACTTAATGCCAAACTGCAACAGAATTCTTGCGAAAAGTCGCGTGCGCGATACAATAGCCTACAATACTTTTAAGGCTTTATTTTATCTCTTACATGTTCTAGTGATATTGCCTCAAGTGACTGAGAATCGTAAAAATTGAGTTCTTCCTAATCTAGGTCAGAGGAGAGTTACATTACGCGCATTTTTCTATACATTTGTTATACGAGTATGTGAATGATAATAAGGTGTAGCGAAAGACGAATGCCATTAGTCAGCAATATATATTCATAGCACATATTGCATGCATTTATAGTCTCGCACAACGTATACTCGCTTATTCTTTTGTGATTTATTTCGGAGCATTTTTTCGCGTTGAATTAAATTATATTAGACAAAATATTACAGTAAGCCTAGCTTATATATAGAACAACATTGTATCAATTTGGGAAACTGAAACCGTTGGTTCTATTATAAATTACAGTTGCATGCAAGGGAATGTCTTGTTCTTTCTACCGTAAAACAGCCAGTGTGCTTATTTTTGCATCTTGATTCTATAAGTAGGTGATTCTTGCTTGGCAAGCTGATCATTTTAGTGCTTTTTCGTTTATCTTAATACCATAGGTGGGCATTGTAGGAGTGGCCCGAGGAAGGTGAAATTCAAAAGTAGTCACTTGGTAGACATGTCATCATAACGTGCGTTTTTACTACGTGATATATTGATATTGCCATCTACTTGAGCATATTCAAATGTAATTCTCTATATCAGATGACGGACAAAGTCAATAATAAAATGTATTTTTTCGAAAAATGCATATTTATTATTTCAAACAATGTATTGACTGGAATAATTTGCCACTATATGACAAACAATTGACAAAAGTGTAAGATTAGGAAACAATTAATATTTTTGCAAAGCTGATCAGGTTGACTGAACTTTTTGTTAAGTGAGCTTTTATTTTTTCACTATGAAATCAAAAATTTTCTAGCAGCAACTTATTTTTCATCATAATCGCCTGATAGTACCCGGTTTTTAAAAATCTGAGGGAAGGGAGGGGTACCTCTTTTCACTCATCCCTATCAGTGTTTTTTGTACTCGGCAAAGATTTTTCCCGATGTACAAAGACTTCTAGGAACCGTCTTTGTACATGTACAAAGATTTTTGGGAAGACAAAAATTGCAAAAAAGGTCTGAAATTCGAGAAAATTTTCGGCGCTTCGCGCCGAATTGAGTAATCTTGTGTTCTATATATTTTTATAATGGCAGAAATCGCATTTCAAAAGAAAAAATGACATATTTTTCGGCGCTTCGCGCCGTTTGAAGACGATTCTTAGTGATTTTTGCCCTTAGAGACCCGGAAATTAGCTAAAATACACTACCAAAAGTCGAACAATTCTGTTTTACCACCACTAAAATCGTTTCTATACCATAAGTACCCAAAAAATTTTTATACATAATGTACAAAGATTTTTGGGAAGACAAAAACTATAAAAAAAGGTGTAAAATCCCCAAAAGTTTTCGGCGCCTCGCGCCGAAATCAGTAATTGTTTGTCCTATATATCTTTAAAATGGCAGAATTTGCATTTGCAATGAAAAAATGTCAAATTTTTCGGCGCTTCGCGTCCTTTCGAGACAATTTTTAGTAATTTTTGGCGTCAGAAACCCAGAAATTAGCTAAGATACACTATCAAAGATCGAAAACCCTGTTTTACCACACTAAGATCGCTACTGTACTATATTATAGTACAGAAAAATTTGCATGTACAAAATGTATATACAAAGACTTTTGGGGCAGTGATCGACCGGGCTCAAAAATACTGGGCCCGGGCCCGGGCTTTGCTGCCGGGCTTGGTACCGGGCCCGGGCCCGGGCTTATATACTAACAACATGCCTTGCTTCCAATATAATGTTATGCATAAGATACATATTTAGACCGATTTTACCTTTTTTATTTGTCAAACGCAAGGCTTACTGCTGTATCATGAAGATTTTTGAATTCTAAGCTCTGTTAATTATTCAATCTTTCTAAAAATAAATTAAGTAGTTAGCAAGGATTTTGGTAGCATTATTAAAGCAAGAACAAAGTTTTTAATACCATAGCGCGCAATTCCATTATTAAAATGCACGTGCAACTAAACACGGTTTGAAAAAGCACAAGGTTTCATGTAGATATTTAAGGGAAATTGAGCATTAAATTTATGCTTTCAGACATAACAGCGACTATGATATGGTCGGATAGAAGATGTGCTGTTTGGATTTTAGAAGTCAATTTATAGCGTACATTGACGTCGATTGAAATTCTGTAGTGTATAGGATAGGACACGTATTGAAACCATAGGCGTAGCCAGGGGGCATTGGGGGCACACCCCCAATTTCTCAGAAATTTTGTTGATTTTTCGAGTGTAATAATTGTGTCCAGAAAATTGAGTTCAAAAAGGCAAAAACGTCAAAAATTTTCCGGAGCTTCGCGCCGAGTCTATTATATTCATTGTTATATAGACCCAATGATTTCAAAACTTAAATTAGCTAAAATAATCCATCAATTCACATCACTTTAGTGATTTATTGCTCTATTTGTTCGTTGAATGAAACTGCGCATGCTTGTTGAGCATAACAGTAAATGTGCGAAAATGATTGTGTACCAGTTTGTCTATTCTTTGCTTTGTTTGTCTTTCTTTACAAGGACAGGACTATGCATAATCCTATTTTAAATGGATGGAATGGCCAAATTTTCTTATGTTTTTGCGCATTTTCTGTTTTCTGAATTATATCTTGTTAATAAGAAGGCCACAAATGGGCCTGAAAAGGATAAGAACAAAATTGTCATCGATACATCTTTTTTATATCATATTGGCAGCACCCTTTGCTGCGCTTTATACTTAGCAGAGGTCGAAAAGCGCATTTCAGCTCAGAAATCTTGTACAATGTAGGACTTCGTCAATTTTAAGTGTTTTGGGCTTAATTTAGAACCGAGATTTGGCCGATTTTGCGAAAATTTTAGCGATAGTATTTAACATTAAAGTGTTTTTTTACAAAATTTTATAGGGGCGATTGAGCGCGCCACCGCAGCTCCCCCTTCCCTCCCCGCCGTAAAATCTCGTTGTACATGTGCAGCGAGATTTTTGGGAGGACGAAAAGGAAAAAGGGTTCGCCGAAACTAATTTGTCTGTTCTGTATGATTTAAGCGGTATAAATTGTGTTTAAAGAGCTAAAACGTCAAAATTTTCCGGCGCATGGCGCTGCTGGTTATTGTTCTTTCTTTTTGTAAAGCTTCAGCATTGCGTTTAATAGCCTAAATCAGGCAAAATATCACAGAATATTAGTATTCACAGGCTACAAAATGATAAGGACAGTAAAAGATTACTAAATTCCTTGGTGCTTTGCGCCTCTTATGATTTCCGAACTGTTTGTCAATTAAAAGGCCGTAAATTCTACATGAAAACGGTAAAAATTTCAAAAATTTCCGGCGTTTCGCGCTGATTAACATTTTTGTATTTCTGATTGTCAGAAACCCATAAATTAGCTAGGCTACACTACTAAAGGTCGAAAAACTCAGTTTTATTATAGGTACATAACGTTACTAACATTCAATGCAAAATTAGTCTTAAAAGCCTCTGATTGAAGCGTTGTATAGAAGATATATGCACATATGAAGTTGACATGTAAATGATAATGAGGTGGGCAAAAAAGGCAAATGGATTTAAATAGAATCACAGGCTAGCAAATTCATAAGAAATACGGACAACACCTGAAATAGTAAACGTCTAAAATATTGACGATAATTATTTGAGGCCCGGTTAAGGCCCGGTGGTTTTCAGCCGGGCCCGGGCCCGCTGTATGACCGGCCGGGCCCGGTCCGCGGCCCGGGTACCCGGTCGATCACTGTTTTGGGGACCATCTTTGTACATGTACAAACGGACCTTGTACAAAAAAACACTGCTCCCTATGCCCTTGTGTGCTTAATACCTATTTTAATGCATGTGTAAGTCGTGCAGGAATAGAGGTCTTTCTAGTAAATTTTGTGAGCCATCAATCGGTGTTTCTAAGAATTTCCAAATTTTTCGTTCTAACGTCAAAAGTTCACCCGTTCCCGTTAGCAATGGCCCTTCCAAACCTGCCGGTGGTGGCCTCAAAGTTTCAAGTAACAGCTGCTCGAGTTTTCAAGAGCAATTAAATGCGGCCGTCAAGGGCGTAAATAGATTTGGTTCATCAAGTGCCGTTAATGTCGTCGGGTCACAACAGAAAGCAGGTCAGTAGTGTGATAAATCTCAGTTCATGAGTGTCTAATAAGTGTCTCATGCGTCGCTCTTTTGGACGATTGGCTGCTTAAGCTGAGATCTGTGACACGCTCTAGCCGTTTTCAATTCTGTGCCTTCGAAAATGTCTACAGTACTTCCTTTGTTATTTAAAGCTAGTCAGTTTTACTTTGAACGAATCGTAGATACATTAAAAGTTTGACGCGAATCTGGCATCAAGCAATTATTTTGCAACTTTATTTAGCTAGATATTTAGCCATTTACTTCTGACTTTTAATCGTCCTCAATATATAATTTTATAAACTTTGTGGTGCGAATTGAATGCAAATCATAGGTATTCAAAGAATTCTTGATAGCAAGAACACTGTTTTTACACCTTCTAGAAATAATGTAAAAGTTTTTCGGAATAGCAGGCTCAAGACATTGTTTTTGTGCAAACTAAGACCATTTATGACCAAAAATGATATCGGAGGGGGTTTCAACCCTTCTAGAAAACTTTTAACCCCCTCTCCTTCCACGGTTTTTTTTTGAATTCGGCATGGATTTTTCCCGATCTACAACGACTTTTTAGGACCGTCTTTGTACATGTACAAAGATTTTTGAGTAGACAAAAAATGCAAAAAAGTCTAAATTTCGCAAAATTTCCGGCGCTTTGCGCTGAAATGAGTAATTGTGTGTTCTATATATCTTTTATAACGGCAGAAATTGCTTTTCAAACAGAAAAATGTCAATTTTTTCGGTGCTTCGCGCCGTTTTAAGACGATTCTTAGTGATTTTTGCCCTTAGACATCCAGAAATTAGCTAAAATACACTACCAAAAGTCGAACAACTCTGTTTTTACCACCTTAAAATCGCTACTGTACCTTATTATAGTACCCAAAAATTTGTGTGTACAAAATGTACAAAAACTTTAGGGGACCATCTTTCTACATGTACAAACGGACCTTGTACAAAAAAACACTGTCCCCTTCAGAACATTCTCCTCCCAGAATTCGCGATTTTTCGAAGCTTAGTCTAAATTTTCTAAAAATTCGTAGAAAAGCTGCCTTTTTAAGCGTTTCAGCTATCTGTTTGCTCAAAAGTGTCAAATTTTCGGCGATTCACGCCATTATGCTCGTGTTTTGACTATCTCTTGTTCAATTTTTTTGACTTTTTTGATTTTTTTCGAAATTTTTTTTTCTGCTTCAGAAAGATGGAATATCGTCAGAAACATTAAAAACGATGTTTTTGACGCGTACCTATCATTTTTGGGCCCAGAAATGCACTTTATAATTTCATCCCATGTCTGTTTATGACTGTTCAAAAGGTGTTCTTCCACTTATAAAAATTATGATCCAACTACTGTACCATATGAATTTTTTTGTTGCCTACTTCTTTTTCATGTCCTTGAATTTCCGTTCTCTACTCGTTTTCGAAACGTATTGTTCTTTGTAGGCTCGTACCTAGGATTTTATTTAGGGGGACGAAAATTTTTTGAGGCCAGATATTCTCGAAAACCATTAGAAGATAGGTAGGGACGGATTTAAGGGGGGCGGTCCCCCATCGGCCAAGAATAGTTGACGAGATAAAGAATGAATATGTAATTTGCAATGATTTTTCGTCGTCATTGATCACAGTTTCTCAAATTTTTCTGGCGGTTCGCGCCGATAATACCTATTACTGACATTTATTTATTTTCTTGGCGATCAAAAAGTCATCTTTTGCTCATGGACTATGTTTTAAGACACTTTTAAGTGCATAAACAGCTATTTCAGCATAGTTTTATTCTTTTTTAAGCATAACTTTTCAATGTTCCGCGTCAAATGCTGCAAATACAGCAAATCGGGCAGTAAATCAAGCCTCTGAACATCTTTTTGCCTAACGTCATAAAAAATTTTCTCGGCGTCTCGAAGAAATTTAGCAATTGTTTAAAACAAAATTGTCGGGAATCTCAAATATTTCTCGGAAATATGTTCGTCAAAAGTGATTTTAAATAAAAGTAGGCAACGTAAAACGCCGAAAAAACGCTATTTCGCACATGAAGGGCAAATTTTTGGACCCATTTTGACTGTTTTAGGGAAAGTAGGGGTACCGCTCCCCCTCCCGTAGGAAAATCCTAGATCCGCCTGTAAAGATGGGCGGAAATAAAGGCAGTTTTGAGCGTATCTCGGCAGATCTGTACGATGGTTAAGAAAAATTTGAAGAAAATTTAAAAAATTTTTTTATTTTTTTATATTGATACATTTACAGCAAATTTATCATTTTAACTGATATCCCATCACTTAATCGACGAATTATTTCTTATCTTGCCTTTGTATTTAATCATTGTACTTTACAGAGAAAAACAATACAGATAATGAAGAATTCGGCTCTAAGCGCCGAAAAAATTGACATATTCTGCATGTAAAGCTTAAATTTGAGCGGTTTTGAGCGGGCTATAAGACAAAAAACATATATAATCCAATGAATTTGGCGCGAAGCGTCAGAAAAATTTCACGTTTCTTGTGCCATAAACTCAAATTTGAGTTGTTTTGAGTCAGCTAGACGGTTAAAAGTATATCTCATCAATGAATTCGGCGCAAAGCGCCGGAAAAAATTGGCATGCGTACTATGTCTAAGTCAAAGTTAAGCGATTTTCAGCGGTTTAGAAGACAAAACTATACACAAACAATAAATCTGGCGCGAAGCGCCGGAAAATTTTGAGTTTACTAGCTCAACACTACGCAAGAAACCTGTTTTGGCGGTGTTTTTGACACCCTTCGCCAATTTTCTATTTTGACCTTTGGCGGACCCTAGGGAGGAGAAAAGATTTTTTCCCATTTCGGGGGGGAGCCGGCCCCCTGCCCCCTTCCCTGAATACGGGCGTAGTGCTGTGTATTGTAATAATTTTTCTTTGCTTTACTTAAAATCTTACTAAAAAAGCCATAAAAGCTTATTATTACTTTGAATATCATAAAAAACTAGAAAATTAGTTAGGCAAAGAGAAAGTTTTCATGAACCTTGACTCCGAAGGAATGGGCGAAAGGGCATATTTTGGTTCTTATCTTTGTTAATTTTTCTTACGCGTATATTTCAAATTATTTTCTTCATCTCATATAAACTTAGATCTGCTTCCTCGGTCTGACACGACACAAATAATTGTTTGTATAGTAATTTTTTAATTATATATTTTTATAATTTTATTTATTTGCTGGTTGTTGAGTTCTCAAGGCGTAAATTAAGAACTTATCCGTTTGTCCAACGAATACTGATCGACTTTGCTGTCTTGATATCCTATCATGCCGTGCTTTTCATCTTATATTACATCGTGTCGTGCGCAGTGATGGATATAAATTTGATTTTTACTTTTTATGTTTTTTTCCTCAATTTTTCTGATTACATTTATTTTATTTTTTGAAACTTTTCACAGTGGGCGTCACAACAGCAGCTACGTCGGAATCGCCGCGCCCGCTGCCGCCTACGCCGCTGTTAAAATCGAACGCGTTGGCCAATCAGAACGCGAGACGTTCGAAAAGTCCGACGTCGCTGAATTGCGAACAGCGTTCGACGAGCGCGACAACCAATCAGAATACGCCGTCGCCGAAGAATCAAGCTCCGTCGCCCCCTAGTTTGGCTCAGCGACCCGCCGCCGCCGCGTACGACGATCGCCGCTTGCGCAGTTTGACGGCGGGCAACGCCGAAATCGCCGAATCTACGAAGCTGCTAGTCGCCAAATTCTCCGGCGTCAGAGGGACGACGCCGAACGCGACGGCCAATCGGGAACCGACCGCGTCGACGCAAAGCGCCCCGCCGACCAATCAGAATTCGAGCCCGCGCTCGTCGACCAATCAGGTCTCGGCGATTACGCCCGCGCGAGATGGCGCGAAAACGGACCAATGCCGGACGTTGTCGCCGCGCGATTCGACCAATCAGCAAACGATGCCTAGTTTTCCGACGGCGACGCCGTCCGTTCGACCGCCGCCGCCCAGCAAACCGGCTTACTTGGCGGCGGCGACGCCTCGGTCCGCGCTGCCGCCACCGCCGCCGCCCACCCGGCCGCCGAGTCAACGGCCGCCGCTGGATCAAGTCGCGGCGAAAGGCGGACGGAGGCCCGATTTTAGAACGTTAAGGCCGCAGAAAACTTTGTCGCCGTCGGTCGCTTCGCCCACCGGCGCCCATGTACACAGGTCAAGTAGCGATGAAGTGAGCAGCTTTTGTTATATACAGGCGTCATACATGGGCTTCAGAGGGGATATTACCACACCTGAGCGTTAAGGGGGTGTGCACCCCCCGCGAAACCAAAATACCCTCCTGAATTATCGTTTTTTATTAAATAGCAAAAAAATCGTTAACATTAAATTTACTGTTTTGGATTTGTGAGATCTCCCTCCCTGCCGACCCTGATCACTTGCACCTATGGGTGACGGAGGGGGTATTACCCCCTTCACTGAAGGGTCAGCCAGACAGGTATTGTCCGGTGATTTTGAGCTGACGGAACGTTTGTTGCCTCATTTTTTAGGTCAACAGCAGTAAATATGTCAAATTTTTGTGGCGCTTCGCGCCGGATCAGTGCTTTTATGTAGTTTTTACCCAAAAGCGCCAAAAATTGATCAATTTCTGTATTTTTAGTGTAAAAAGTGATGTAATGCAGTCAAAATGGACTAAAAATGCGAAATTACTACGTTTTATTGGCTATTTTGACCATTATGGTCGCTTGAACAACAAAAAATTCTTGAACGCTTAATTTACTGTTTTGGATTTCTGAGATTTTACCCCCACATACCCCCTCCCCTGCCGACCCTGACCTTGTGCACCTATGCTCAAAAACATACTGGTGGAGTCAGAAATGCTATGTAGTTGCTTTTCTCTGAGTTTTAATTGTATTTTAATCAGTTTAATTAATTAGTCAAGTCCAAAAATGCTGTTGAGCTATGTATGCTTGCGACTATACAAAGCTTATATATCTGACACATATGCTTGATAATTTTAAAGCGATACCATCGATTTTTCTGTGTAGAATCGTTTGTAATAAAGCACTTAGCTATGATTTTTACATCACCCTGAAAGTTTGACCTTGGGCACCTATGCAGGGTGTCCCACCCATACCTGGGCGTGGGAGGGGATGTTCGGAGTATGCACCTCTCAGGAAATAAAATACCCCCCCCTTAGAAACCAACATACCACCCCAGAATTCAATTTTTGAATTTTCTTTTGTTTTTTTGCAATTTTTTCGATGCCAATGGATAGTGCTTGATGAGAAACGTTGAAAAGTGGTGTTGCTTTCGCCATACCACAATTTTTAAGGCCATTTTTTACCTTTGAAAAAATCTTGCACACCCCCTCGGAGCTTTCGTGCCGTCCACCTATGGTCCCATCTAATTATACAACATGTATTTTCGTGATAACTTCGTTAATTCTTATTATTTTTCCATTATTTTTTGGACCTAGTTATAAGACACAATGGGAATTAACTGACAAGTTTTGATCGGTTTTGCTTGTTCGTGGTGTAAACCCCATAATTTTGTAAAAGCCTTAGATTTTTAATTGTCTCTTGAAAAATGTGTAATTCGGAATCAATGCACACCCTTTGATTAAAGTTACTCAAGCGATAATAATAATCAATTTTGACTGACTGAGTGCTAGTAGGTCAATTAAAACAATAACAAAATAAGCTTCTGTAAATTATTAGGAAATTGCTACCAAAAGTCAGTGAAACATTTTCCGTATAGCGAAGAAAAATTAGTTTCGTAAAAATGTTATATTTTAAGTATGTAGAATGTATGAAAATCGTCATAAACTGTTTCAGTCGATGACCCACTGCACATTCTATATTTTCTCGAAAAAATTTTCTGATAATACTAAGAATTGATGATTGACTTATCCCGAGACAACAGTTTGGATAGTCGATTAGGTCAACCTCTAAAACTAGTGTTTATAAAAATTGCTGCAGTTTACACCGTGAATAAGCAAAAGCTACCAAATCGTGTCCGTCCATTTCCTACTGGAATTCCTAAGTACTCGTACTTCCAAAAAAATCATTGAGAAATATGAATTGGCGGAGCTATTATAAAAAACGTGGTGTCATGTCACCAGGTGGGCGGCACCAAAATTCTAGGGGGGTACAATATTTTTCAAAGGTCAAAAAATAGCCTTAAAATAGAAAAAATTCGGCTGATTTGAGCAAAATATTTTTAGAAAACAGTGGGGTCGAAATTCCTCTGGCTTAGGGAAGGCGGATGACCGACTTTGGGATAGGGATCCACTATTCCATTTTACATGTCTGTGTGTATTTGCATTGGCAAGGTGGAGGTGGCTAGACAAGGGTGAAATACTTGAATGGCCATATAGTAAATTGTGGTCGTTGTTACTAGGTCTCTTTGTACATATACAAAGATGGTTCCTAAAAATACATTCTGCGTACTTGTAAATTTTTGAGTTCTATATCTTGGTATAGTAACACATTATGTGCGGTACACCAGGTTTCTTGAGCTTTCTTAGTGAAGTTCAAAGCCAATCTATAGATTTTTAGCGATGAAAAGTACAAAAATTATCAATGCGGTGCAGAGCGCCGAAAAATGTTGACATTTTTTGCCCTTTTCAGGTGAAATCGTCGATCTTTTTCCGCAGTAAGCTCTAAAATTGCCCTGCAGCACCTCTCGTTTTCTCAAAATCGCTTGACAGTACCTGATTTTTCTAAAACCTTAGGCAGGGGTATTACCCCCTCCATACCTGGGCGTGGGGGGTTTGGGGGATGCACCCCCAGAAACCAAAATTTCCTTCCCCCAGAAACCAGAATCCCCCCAGAAATCGAAATTCCTCTCCTTTCAGAAACCAAAATACCGCCCAGAATTCGATTTTTGAATTTTTTGTTTCTTTCTCGCAATTTTTTGATGCCAATGGATAGTACTCGATGAGAATAGTTGAAAAATGGTGTTTTTCGCCATACCACAATTTTCAACGCCATTTTTTGACCTTTTAAAAAATCTTGCACCCCCCCCCCAGAACTTTGGTGCCGCCCACCTATGCCTCCTCCCTATGCCCATGTGTGCCTGTGTCTAAACCATCGGAAAAAGACGTATGGTTGGTAAGTTGAGCTTAATTAATATCGTAGAATTTACGCAAAGATCAAGCGTGCGGGCAGCGTACGTCAGGCACGAATCGACCAGCGCCTCCGCCGCCTCCTCAGCGGCCGCCTCCGCTGCCGCCGTCGGTTTTGTGCGGCGGCCGGCCCAGCGGCGCGCCGCCGCCGCCACCGCCGCCTCAGTTCGCCAAGCCGAAGCCGCCGGCGGCTTCTAATGCCGATTCGTCGACGGCAGTCGCGCGACGTTCTTCAGCGTCGGCGCTGAATGGTTAGCGATCGCTGGCGCATATCTGGACGGGATGGGTTTGGGGCGTACATGTAAGAGGGGGATCTTCCACCCAAAGTCGGACGTCCCCCCATCCCCCAAAGCTTGAAAAGTTTTGACCCTTTCCCGATTTTTGGAAAAAAATCGAATTTTTAGGCCGTTTTTTCCGTTTTTGACCGTTTTTGACCAAAATTGTTAGTCATTTACCCCAAATTATGGGACCCCCATCTAAAATTTCAAGCCGTACATATATGGTTTGAGGGTATGAAAACTGTCTGAAGAAAGGGTGAAAATTTTCTGCGGCAAGTCTGCCGAAATTGTAGCCGAACAGAATTGCTCGAACGAATGAAAGTTGATTGTTGTTTTAGTATTTTAGGCTATTTTGGTTCAGTGAAGTTTCGACTCACCCCCTCCCAAAATATTTTGCTTAAAAACGCTTGAAGTGGAATAGAAATATTCTTCTTGCTTGTTTTTTGGGTGCTTAAGTCATTTTAGCATTATTCAGAGATTTTTCAGTTCAAAAGCGCTTTTTTTCAACGCTTAGCGCCAAACGTCTTTTTGGCAATATGTTTTTTTCGATTGTTTTGAAGTGTTTTCATCGTTTTTGAGTCTAAAAAGGACACTTTAGAAAAATTTGCCGCCAAAATTTCTATGCTGTGCACCTTTGTGTACTATATAGTATATACATGTGTTAGACAAGATAGACAAGAAAATATTCATTGTCCAGAAGTAATACAAGAAATAAGGTAAAAAATAGAAAATAAGAATTTTGAAACAAATAAAAATAAAAATAAAAATTGTTAGCAACCATAATAAATTGATCTACGGATTAGCGCATTGCCCCGCGTTTTCGATCGTGCGAGATTTTAATTTTTTTTAATGAATTCGAATCGAAATAAAAAACAAAACAAAAATGGCGTTAACGTGCGAAATCGCTTATTTACGATGCGCAGGATACTGTATCTAATTATATTGACGATGGTAAACAACCGCAGTACCTACTGGCGGATCTAGGATTTATGTACCTATGCGGGAGGGGGTATCCCAACTTTTTCAGAAACAGTCGAAAACAGGTTTAAAAATATGCCCATCACGTGCTAGACAGTGTTTTTTCGGCGTTTTATGTTGTCTACTATCACTTTGAATTGCTCCTAGTGCAAGTTTTTTTCGGGAATTTTTCAAAATTTTGACATGTGAAAAAATCATTAAATTTCTTGGATTCTAGCGAAAATGTGGCGCGGAACGCTGGAAAATTCGGGAAATTTAAGCGGAAGGACGTTGAGAAGCTTGAGTTTACTGCTCGATTTTCTGTATTTGTAGCATTGGACGTAAGACGTCGAAGAATTTTTAAAAGTTGTGTTTGAAAACAGAAAAAATATGCTGAAAAAAGCTGTTTCTCCTCTTGGAATCGATTTAAAACTTACTCTTTGAGCACAAAAATATGACTTCCAGGCCGCTAAGAAAGTATATAAGTAAGTGTCATTAATAAGGTATAATATTTGAGAAATTAGAATCAATGTCGGCCAATAATCATTGTAAATTACGTATCCATGCTTTATCTCGCCAACTACCTATATTGCGCCAACGGGAGGTGGCCGCTCCCACCGCCTCCTTAAATCCGCCCATGCAGGCACGTAGCTGTGGGGGAACAGGAGGGGACCATACATGGGCAGCAAGGAAATTCTAGGGGGTCAGGATGGTGAATATCGCCAAAAATGTTACTAAAAATAGAATTGTGTGGGTCTAACGGTAATCTGAGGAGGGGTACAAATTCCCTGAACCCGTTCCCCTGCGCCCGTGTGTGTTGGGACCATAGGTGGATGGCACCAAAGTTCTGGGGAGGGGTGTACGATTTTTCAAAAGTCAAAAAATGGCCTTAAAAATGGTGGTATGGCTAAAAACACCATTTTTCAACGTTTCTCATCGAGCACTATCCATTGGCATCAAAACAGTTGCGAAAAAACAAAAAAATTCAAAAATGCAATTCTGGGGGGGTATTTCGGTTTCTGGGGGTTGCATACCCTTAGACCCTCCACGCCCAGGTGTGGAGTGGACTAGTCCCCTTAACAATTTTTAAAGTACGAGTAGTTTTTACAAGGGTCCCCTGAAGGAAAATTGAAAATTCTGGAAGCGTATCGTTTTGAAAGATCGCCAGAATAGATTTTAGCCTACTTTTGAGCAAGTAGGCACAATACAAGATTTTCGGCGCTTCGTGTTAAATTTATTGTTTGTTGCATAATTTGTCTTCCAAACAGCCTAAGTTTGTCTATAAAATGAAACAATAAATCAAAATTTTCTTACGCTTCTCACGGAATTATTTATTTTCCATATTGCTTTTGCTTGCAATCCACCTGAATTGAGTATAGAACAAGTAAAACAATTTTTCTTCAGCGTCGAGCTTGTATTTAATATTGAGAAATCATTTGTATCGACGATTCTATGCGACATGACTTTTGAAGATATGTAAGAGCGAAATCGAAACTATTTTTTGTGTTTTTTTTCAAAATTTTTTCTTTTTTAATATATAAAGCTCTTTGAGAAAAGCCTGAGAAACGCTCAAGAGGCACGTAGCTGGCCGTCCTATTTAGGGGGACTAACACCAATATTGTGGGGCTTAGCCCAAAAAAACTAAAAATAGCACAAAATAACGTTTGAAAAGTCCTATTTTTCAGATTTTTCTGAATTTTGGGGCTTCGAACCACCTCATGCCCTCCAGAGATATGTGCGTGACGCTCAAAAACCGCCATTATTAATTTCTAGCTACAAGTAGTTGTTGAGGTATCCGACTTCAAAATTTTAGTCCCCCAAATTCATTAGGCCAGCTATATGCCTGCGCCCATGACAATATCAAGGCTTATCTACGAAAATGAAAGAATCTTCACAAATGTTGCTAACACAAATTATGTACTTAGTACCTAAAAGAGCGAATGAATCAGCAACATTTAGATCACTCGACATTTTATTAAGCTATTCGTTAGCGATGACGATCATGATTGTTCAGTAATTGCAGGAAATGATGATTTTATTTATATTTTGTATTATTTTTAATTAATAAAAAGATTTTGTAATAATAAAAAATTATTTATCTGATATTTTTTTATTTATCCCTCGAATTTTTCTATATTTTCATATTTCATTTTATTTTATTTTTCCAAATTTTATCGTACGAAATAATAGCGTGTTACTACTGTAGATGCACAGTATGCACCGGTTCTAGAAAATCACCTGAGAGCTTTTTCGAGCCCACATAGCATCAAAGATCGGTATAAATTCTAAAATTTCGTTGAACACTATGGTAATTCACAGTTTCTGATCAATTTCAAGCACTTAAGCGTAAATTTTTAATTTTCATGTCTTTCCCCAAAAGTTTTCTATTTTTCATCCTGGAGGTCTGGCTGGACCATACTGGATTGTCAGATAAGGCCAAATTGCCAAAAATAGCACCAAAAATGCTGATGGAAATTTCAGATTTAGGGGTGAGGTGGAATGTTTTTTAACCCCTGTGGGCGGCAACAAAATTCTAGGGGGTTGCAATATTTTTCAAAGGTCGAAAAATAGCCTCAAAAATGGTGGTATGGCGAGAAAAACACCACTCCTTAACGTTTCTCATCGAGCACTATCCATTAGCATCAAAAAATCGCGACAAACAAATTCAAAAATTGAATTTCGGGGGATATTTTGGTTTCTGGGGGAGGTATTTTGGTTTCTCATGGAGGGGGGTAGTTTGGTTTCTGGGGGTGCATACCCCCAAAACCACCATGTCCAGGTGTGCCTGCAACCCTCTCTCACGCCCATATGTTGTCTTGACCCAACCCCTCTATACTTGCATGTCTGGCTGCTTGCTAGTGGCTAACTGACATTGAAGCTAAGTCGGCTTTAATATTCATGATACGACTGTTTCATTGAATAAAACTATCATTTTTGAGCGCACCTATGCGCGTTACAAACGGTTACATTAATTTGAATGAATATTTTGAAAATTTTCGACTGAATTACAAAAATTTAAGATGGGCGTCTTGTCTGTTTTATGTCAGTTTTTCGTGTTTGTGTTGAAATATCCGTGTTTCTCTAGTTTTTCATGAAGAAAGCGAAGATCTTAATCAATCTACAGACAGATACTAGACAAGAAATTATTCCGAAGAAGAATCACATGAGCTTGGGGATTCTGTGGTTTTTAACTTCACTTTCCTCGAAAATCCGAAGACCCTTCTAGGATCCGTTAGACTATCTAGAATTGAATTTTCGGCGTTTGTTTCTCTCGCAATTTCGCCCTATCGGAGCCTCCTTCTCATACCTGGGTGTGGGGGTTTGGGGGTATGCATTCCTCCAGAAATTGAAATACCGCCCAGAATCCAAGATGCCCCCCAGAATTCAATTTTTGAAACTTTTTTGTTTTCTCGCAATTTTTGATGCCAATGGATAGTGCTCGATGAGAAACCTTAAAAATTGTGTTTTTTCGCCATACCACCATTTTTAAGGCCATTTTTTGACCTTTTAAAAATCTCGACCCCCCAGAGCTTTGTTGCCGCCCACGTATGCTCCCCTTCTACTTTGCTTGCTGTTTATTGTCTACGTATGATCATCTCGTCTCGCCTATCTCCATGCTTCAGATATTCCGACCATCTGAAATTTTCCTCTAAATTTGTTTCTCTGTAGTATTTATTTTTGCAGCTTTCCAAACCGGAAAAATTGATACTTTTGAGCCGAAAAATATCGGTAAATGTTTTTAAAACGGTATTTACGAAGCTTTTTCTGAAAAATTAAGAGCCGGAGGTGTAAACTGTTTTTTATGGGGCAAGGAGGTGGGTGAAAAGTCCCCAAAACCCCAAGATCATGTATGGCATCGACTTAATTCTTGGAATAAGGTGATTGAAAATTTCAAAGGTGTGTGATTATGATTTTAGTATAACATTGTGTTATTTGCAAAAATCTTTTAAATTTTTTGGAAATTTTTTCCTGTACAGCTGACCATAGGTGGGCGGCACCAAAGTCCTGGGGGTGCAAGGTTTTTTCAAAGGTAAAAAATAGCTTTAAAAATGGTGTCACGGCGAAAAACATCATTTTTCAACGTTTATCATCGAGAACTATCCATTGGCATCAAAAAGTTGCGAAAAAACAAAGAAAAATTTCAAAAATTGAATTCTGGGGGTATTTTGGTTTCTCGGGGGAGGGGGATGCATACCCCCAAACTCCGCCCCCACGCCCAGGTGTGCACCTGACCCGTTTCGCCATTTGCTAAAATAGGTTTAGTATAATATTTTATTTTAGGTGCTAATTGTCCACCACCTTTGCCCGAATCAGCTCCGCCTCCTTTGCCGCCACCTCGAACCGATTCTTTGACTTCGGGTATCAATCTAGTCATCGATATTTAATTTTTAAAAAATTAATTATAATTAATTTATTTATTATATACCATCATTTAATGTATTTTCATTAATAGTAAAAGCCATAATGTGCACTGTTAGGCCGTAAGGGATTTTTGCGATTTCATTGGTGTTAATCAGTTCTGTTCTGTAATAACTTGGGCAATTTTTTTTGATCTGGCAATGAAAGTTGGGGATTTTGTAGACCCCCAGAATCCGGCAAATCCCCCAAAATCGATAGTGCCCGGAAGTGAATTTTTGGCTCATTTCTTTTGGTATTTTTGCCAGTCTTGACCTCCAGAATTTGGTCGCTGCCCAATTTTTCATCACATGGAATCGAATTAGAATTAAGAGGTTATCGGTGAAGTGCTGTTGCACGCCAGCATAGGTGGGCGCCACCAAAGTTCTGGGAGGGGGTGTGCAAGATTTTTTCAAAGGTCAAAAATGGCCTTAAAAATGGTGGTACGGCTAAAAAGAACATCATTTTTCAACGTTCTCATCGAGCACTATCCATTGGCATCAAAAAATTTCGAAAAAAACAGAAAAAATCAAAAATTGAATTATGGGGGGTATTTTGGTTTCTCGGGGGAGGGGGTGCATACCCCTCAAACTCCCCACGCCCAGGTATGCGCGCGAGCTGATTTTTTGGCGAATCAGCACATTGGTTCCTTTTTATTTTTTACTTCACAAATTAAATGCGTTTCTATTAAAAGACTGCTTCCAAAAATGCACTTACATATCAATCGACGGCTTACGTCGAAATTCAGTCTGAAACTTTCTTTTAGAACTAATAACAATGCTGTGAGTTTATTAGAATCATGTTTCAACTTTTGCACATTCCGGTATTGAGTAATTCATGGCTTAATTCCAATTATTCGGCAGTTGATCATAATTTCAGTATGAAATTTTCACGGATAAAATTTCTATGTTTACTCTACGTGCTGATCACACGTGGGCGTGGTGGAGGGGGTTCGGGGTATGCCCCCCATAAAAGTTCAAATACCCCCCAGAAACCATGATACCCCAGAATTCAATTTTTGAATTTTTTTTGTTTTTTTTCGCAATTTTTTTGATGTCAATGGATAATGCTCGATGAGAACCGTTGAAAACTGTTGTTTTTTTGCCATACCACTATTTTTAAGGCCATTTTTGACCTTTGAAAAATCTTGCGACCCCCACAGAATTTCGGTGCTGCTCACCTATGGTGCTGACTAAGTTTTGCTTAGTTTACACAGAAATTGCCCATTTTTACATATCGAAATTGAGTAGATAATTGGAAGATTTTGTGCATGTAGCGGCTCAACATTATGAGTGGGACTGGGCTAACATTAAAGGACCAAGCGGATCTTTTGTTTCTGACCAAAATTGTGGACATATGTACAAAAGTACTTTAGAAGTTATGTGATTGCCAAAAAACGGCTTTTTTTGTACGAGCCGCTATGTAATTCGAAAAATCCCTTGAAAAGTTTCGGGAAGCAAAGTTTTTATTGTATACACAGCGCGCCACCGCGTGGCGCCAGAAGGCACTTCGGTACCTTCAGAACCCCAGCTGGGTAGCGCCAGGAAAAACAGTTTTTGATTGGGGGGGGGGAGAATTTTTTGACCCAAAAATAAAAAAGCGATAAAATGATACAACCAACCAACCAACAAGCCAACTAGCCAAGCAAACAACCAACCAACCACCTACCCAACTAAACAACTAATCAACTGGCCAAACAAACAACTAACCAAACAACCTCAACAAAAGGAGCCCGGTACCTTCGGAACCAAAATCGATTGCCCAGGTATGATTGTATATATCATTTATAATATCGATGTAAGGCGTATCGTAAGATATACATACATATTTTTCGATAGGATACGTTTAAATTAGTCTGTAATCTGCGACCTACTTGCGGTCCAAAAAGTTTTGCTTCGTTTCAAATAGACATGCACAGCGTGAGAATCTTGGGGCATGAAACCGAAATATTTTTATAGGGCTCAAAAATGGCGGATACCATTTCGAAACATCATTTTTTAGCGTTCTGACGATGCCCTGTTCTGGAAATATTTCGGAAAAATTCGTGTAAGTTGAACAGGAATTTAAAAAAAACGAGTATCTGGTGGAAAATTCGATACTTTTGAGCTGAAAGATGACTAAAAAGCTTAGAATAGCATTCTAAGAAAAATCGCGAATTCTGATGGGGGTTGAAAATTTCCTGGGAGTGAACTCCCCCACCAAGAATGTTCTTTGTGATTGTGACTTTCCAGCACGTAAAAATTGGATTCAGAAAGTTAGAGCAATTGTACGAGGGGTGATCAATAAGTCCGTGCAATTTTCATACACATTAATCCAGATGTCATGATGTTAATTTTATTTCGAAGACCAACTGATATCATGACGATTCGCCAAAAATCAGCTGTATCTACTTTATATTTCAGGAGATATTAATTTATTAATTAGTATTACTCTATAAAATGACGGAAAACCTAATTTTTGAACAACGGGCGGTGATACGGTTTTTGATGCGAAAAAACCAGAAAGCGGCCGAAATTCACGCCGAATTGGTTCAAGTTTATGGCGATCATGCTCTAGCACTCCGTACAGTTTACAAATGGATCGGACTTTTCAAGGCCGGGAAAACGAGTTTCGAAGATGAGGATCGCAGTGGGGCACCGGTGACAGTGTGCACACCAGAAAATGTGGCGGCCGTTGAAGACCTGATAGCAGCTAATCGGCGATTCAAAGTTCGAGAAATAGCCAAGACACTTGACATCAGTTATGGCACAATTCAAACAATTTTGACCGAAAAGTTGGGGTTGTCAAAAATTTGCGCCAGTTGGGTTCCCAGATTGTTGACAGCAACGCAGAAGCAAGTCCGGGCAACTTCAAGTTTGGCTCTCCACCATCGGTTCCAGGAATCGCCCGAAAATTTCATTGTCAGATTCGTAACAGGTGATGAGTCTTGGGTGTATTGCTATGATCCCGAAAATAAACAACAGTCAATGCAATGGATTCCAAGGGGTGGCAAACCACCAGTCAAGGCCAAAGTGGTGAAATCCGCTGGCAAGGTGATGTTGACATTGTTCTGGGACTCAAAAGGTCCGTTGCTTATTGATTTTTTGGCAGAAAAGACCACAATCACTGGTCGATACTATGGTGAAAAATTGATTGAATTGCGTGAAAGCATCAAGAAGGAGCGACGCGGAAAGTTGAGCCATGGAGTGCTTCTTCTGCATGACAATGCTCCACCACACAAGGCAGCCGTTGCGCAGCAAGTTTTGGCTGACTGTGGATTCGAGCAACTCGACCACCCACCCTATTCCCCGGATCTGGCCCCGACCGACTTTCATGTGTTCAAAAAAATGAAATCTGATCTAAAAGGGCGCCGTTTTTTGAATAATGAAGAAGTCAAAGATGCGGTTCATGAGTGGTTGCGGAGCCAAACTTGTGATTTTTGGTTGACCGGTGTACAGAAGTGCAGTGATCGCTGGCTTAAGTGCCATAACATGTCTGGCGAATATGTTGAAAAATAAAATGAATTGAACTTCAGGGTACTTTTTGTAACTAGGATTGCATGGACTTATTGATCACCCCTCGTACTTAAGTTTAAAAAAACGATGCTATTCTGTGTGAATAGTAAGTACTATGTAGTAAATTTTATATAAATTTATTTATATTTATTTACTATACTAAATAATAGTAAATACTACTAGTACTACTATACTATATAATATATTTTTTTACTGTCATTAGCGATTTAGTTTTTTTTTGGACAATGCCGAGTGTCAAACACATATGAACGTGGGCTAAAAAATTGGCGGGGGGTTTCAGAGTATGCACCATACCAACCAGTATCGCCAACCCATACCTGGGCGTGGAGGGTTTGGGGCATACGCCTCCCCGAGAAACCAAAATACCTCCCCCGGAATTCAATTTTCTGAAAATTTTTTTCCTCAATTTTTTGATGCCAATGGATAGTGCTCGATGAGAAACGTTGAATAAGTAGTGTTTTTCGCCACACCACCATTTTAAGGCCAATTTTTGACCTCTGAAAAATCTCGCAGCCCCTGAATTTTGGTGCCGCCCATCTATGTACCTGATCTCCAGAATCCAAACCGCTTCCCCAGAATCAAGCGGCAAGCCCCCAAAATAGAATTTTTGGCGATTTTTGCGATGTTAGTCTCCAATAAGACCCCTCAGAATTCAGTTGCTTTCCAATGCCCATCTATCGTTATAATCTTTGTACTTCAAAATGTAGCAAAGTTTTGAACTCAGGACAAAGTTGACTATGTCAAAAATAGATGAATTTTTGTGTTTCCTTTTTTCAGACTTCGAAAAGCGGTTCAGATTTCGCACGTTGCAACTTTTGCCATGTCCGGACGATTTCGTCAACTCGACTAAACATTATCCTGCGCCAAGGGGCGTCAGGAAATCCGCACCAAGGGCGCCAGATCGCTAGTTTATTATCCCCAAACCGATAAAGCAGCTTATTAATTATTCGACATTCTTTATAAGCGACACCGGTGTGACGTCACGCTTCCTTGGCAATTTGCCAGAAAAAGAATAATTTGCTTACGCTAACTCTGTGATAAGCCTTGAGTCACCGAATTCGCAATACGATTTGCAACGTATTTCTTTGCGAGTCGACCGACGATCAGATCATACAACATACTTGCTGATGCATTGATATTTGTATAAGTTTTGCAATTGTAGTATTCAATTAATTAGCTATTGGATCGCTTTATTTTCGTTTCGACAAATACGGTATCACAACCGATTTTCAAGTATTGCGCAAAAATTCTAGTTTTATATTATCCGAATCGTGTACGGTGTAGAAAGACACATTTTTATAGAGATTTATGTCATACACATATAAAAAAATTAAATACTTTTTCCGTAATTAGGATCTAATGCCGTTTCGGCCCTTTCGTTTCTTCAGCTGTTATGTAAATAATGTATATTTTGCACTCAAACCTGATTCTTTTTTGATCGAATTATGTAGGTTCCTGCCTGTGTACTACTGCCTGACTACCATTGAGGGAAACAATGAAAATTTTCGCTTAAAGATGCACAAAGACAAAAAATCGAGATTGGATTAGACAAAAATTTTGGATGGTAGGAATGCGTAGGAACCACAGATGCGCAAAATCAGAATGGCCAGGGAAGGAGGGATTAAATCCAGTATTTTTACAACAGTAAATTGCGTTTTTTGGCTATTCTTACGTCATAATCGCTTGAAAATACACTAGTTCCGGCCCAAAGTGCTCGACAATATCTAACTTTTTTACCCTCTAGCGGGGGTGGGGTAATACTTCCTCTCACCCCTTCTCACATATGTGCATATATGGTGAGAATGCTTTTTGTTTTTTCGTTGTTGATAACCCGGTCATGTACTTCTCCCTTGAATATCTCCCAAATATGGATTAATGACGTTCAGTTTGTAATCGATATTCTATTGAAATTAAAAGGCTCCATTTCAATCAACGTTTACATTTTTCGTCATTTCTAATATGCGTCATATTGCGCAGACTACTCGTACGTTTAGAAATAAAGTGCGTTAAATGCTCCTATAGAAGGAAAGAATGCAGGCGTGAAATGCCGAGCCGATTAAAAATAAAAATTCGAAATTCTGCTCTAAATCTATTGGTCTCGCCGTAATTAATATAGTATTTTAATTACAATGTAATTAGTAATGTTAAGAGTATGACTTCAATGTGAAATAGTCTGTAGAATTAAGATTATTCACTATTTAATTGCTATACTTATTTTGCGATCTATCTAAGTGCATATTTCGCTGATTATGTAGAATTCATATTTACAGTATTTGTAAATTTTTTAAATATTTTTCACGCGACTAGTGCATCGCGGTTCGTTTATGTATATTTTGGTTACTTTTTCAATTAGAAACGTTTTCGTTTAATTTTGCTTTTTCAATCGTCGTCGGCATCATCATCATCATCGCAAAGTATTCGTTTCGTATTTTATGCTCTGATTGCTTCGTTTTCAGTAGTGTGGTTCTTTCATTAACACTGTGTTGTGCGTTGCGGTGTGCGGAACTGCTTTCATTCGCACCTAATTTATTTAGTAAAATGTATATCTTCGTTTTACGCCGACGATTATAGTCTGTTTCACATGAGTTTTCGCATAAATTTTAAGAATTTGTTTGAAAGTAAGCCGACAGATTACGATAATTACATACCAAATCCATGCTATCATGGTCGGACATAGTGAAAATATAGGTTCACCCTCATGGGTTTGCCACTATAGGTGTGCGGCACCAAAGTTCTGGGGGGGCGTGCAAGATTTTTTCAAATGTCAAAAAATATCCCTAAAAATGAAGTTTTGGCGAAAAAACACCATTTCTCAACGTTTCTCATCGAGCACTATCCATTAGCATCAAAAATTGCGAAAAACAATTCAAAAATTGAATCCTATTTTTGGTTCATAGAGGGTGCATACCACACCTGGGCGTAGGGGGTATGCACCCCCCACCGAGAAACCAAAATACCCCCCCCCAGAAATCAAAATACCCCCAGAATTCAATTTTTGAAAATTTTTTTTTCGTTTTTTTCGTAATTTTTTGATGCCAATAGATGATGCTCAATGAGAAACGTCGAAAAATGGTGCTTTTGGTGTTTTTCGCCATACCACCACCACCACTTTTAAGGCCATTTTTTGACCTTTGAAAAATCTTACACCCCCTTCCCAGAATTTTCTCGCTGCCCACGTATGGTGCATACCCCCAAAACCCCTCACGCCCAGGTATGATTGCCATGCCATGCCACTATATTTGATGACAAAGCAGGGCTCTCTTTTTAAATTGTAGGCTAGCCCGCGTTTCCAGTAAGAAGGCAAATTATACAGGGCACAATGTTGCGCACGTTTGGCCTGGTTGACATCCTAAGGTATAATTTTGTTAGCTGCAGGGGCTGGTTCACTCTTAGGTTGAGCTAGGGTAGTCCGTGTCTACTTCTGCATGGTGGACCTAACCCCCATGAGACTCGACGTTTCTGGCCAGTAACCCTTTTTCTGTCGACTATCTGATCCTAAAAATAAGTATTTTGAGTACCTATAGTCTGTTTCACATAACTTCGTGCATAAATTCTAAGAATTTTCAATGACTGAGCCGAGAGTTACGATAATTATATATCAGATCAATGCTATAATCGCAATCTGTCAGCTTATTGTCGGAGATTACAAATTTATGACCAAAGTTATGTGAAACAGACTATAATTAGATAGATGGTTCCTAAATTTTGTAGTGCTAGTCATGAATTTGGAACTCGGAAATTCGAGGCGGTCAAGTAGTTTGTCTTAGATTAATTTTAGAAATTCTAGATTAATTATCGGAAAGATGTAATTTTAGCAAACTACAACACAATCTCTAATTCACGATTTTAATTCTTGACTCTGGATTGACGGCACATTGATCCAAATGCGAGGCAAAAAATAGGGTGGGAAACGACGCCGCAAGAAACCGGAAGTGCAGTAGCAGAAGAACGCGCCTGTCGATCCTCATACTTAAGCTATTACATACAATAATACTAGCTTATCCATCCTCGTGATAACATTAATTATTACAAATTACATGATCGACTTGAGATTCGTGCAATAGCTAAAAAGACAAAAACGAGTGATAAGGATAGGCACAATTAAGCTTTACACCAACCGGACAGCTCCTATTAGCGGTTATCAATAATAGTTGGGATCAAGCATGTTGAATCCTAAATGATCGCCGACGAAGGTGGAAGGTATGGCAGTACCTTACAATAGTTTTTGAAATTTAGGCCCAAACTTGTGTGAAACAGACTATAGCAAAGTAATTTAAGCAGAAATTTGGCGAAAAAGTTTTTTTTCAAATTTACGATTAGCCAAGACATTCCGATAGTCTATTTGAAGAAATGTTAGGTATCTGTATAGCGATTAAAAGGATTGAAGGAAAACTTGTTCTGAAAAGTCAACGTTTTTCAGAAAATGTGACTTTTTCATTCCGGTTTTACTTGACCAAAATGTTATAGTGATATACTCGGTAATGTGAATTTTTATATCGTATAGCAATGATTTTAGCTCTTTTGTCAATGCGATTCATTTGGTCAGACATACTTTTTCTTTAAGGTTTTCCTTTTCTCCTGTTAAAGTTGTTTGTTACACAAATGTGTACCCACGTTATGTGTGCTTGCAATGCTTACGAATAAGATCTTATAGAAATGCTTGTTAGTTTTCTTGCAAGTGCTGTACCTTTTGCTTGTCATGTGCTTACTTGCCAACTTACAGGAAAACGTAATTCTTACAAGCAAACTTACAAGAAATTTTGAATCTTATTGAAATGCTTGTAAGACCTTGCTTATCCGAATCTTACAAGAATTTCTATCTTGCAAGCATACTTATAATTTTGCTTGCAAGTGCTTGCCCTACAAGCAGTTCTACAAGATCCCAGCTGACTGCTTATAAAAACGTGCAAGCATCTTATAAGCATATTCTTGCATGTGCTTAGAAGCACATGCAATGCTGATCAAAAAAGTTTTGGCAGCCGGTCTTAGTTACAGTGCACTGAGCACAACCACCAAATACACATCTACATCTGCATTATTGTGCAAGATGCTCCAAGTCAGGCATGCGTGCGCTGCTTGATATTCGTGATATTTTGAATTCACTTAATATGAACTTGAAACATAATCTTCACGGGTTTAATAGCGAAGAGAAGTGCTTATAAGCAAGTATAAGATTTTTTTAAAATTGCCCAAAATTTGACAACATCAACTTGGTTGTGCATAATTATAAGCGTCTAAAGTTTAAATCTTGTTTATGTATGTAGGTATGTCCCTCACAGCTTCAAGATAAACATGGGGGCAGCTATATACATAGGTGGACAAAAAACAATTTGGGCTTATATGTCAAATTTTCTTTGAATTTCATTGTAATATACCTACAATATATCTCCATTTATATTTTGTTTTTTTTGGAAATCAAAACCATAGGCTGAATTTCTTCATTTCAGACATATGACCAAAAGCAGCATCAGCACGACTGTAGGTAGGCGGCTTCAAAGTTCTGGGGGTGCAAAATTTTTTAAAGTCAAATATTGGCTTTAAAAATGGTACTATGGCAAAGTAAACACCATTTTGAACATTCCTCGTCAACCATTGGCATCAAAAAATCATGAAAAAAGCAAAAAATTCAAAAATTGAAATTTTGGCGGTATTGCTGGGTATTTTTATTTTCATGTTAGGCATTTTGCTTTCTGGGGGTGCATACCACATGTGGGCGGGGTGGGGGGTAAGCATCCCCAGATGGCCAAATGCATAACAAGAAAATGGAAATAATCAACAACATAGGTGGGCGGCTCCAAAGGTCTGGGGGGGGGTGCAAAATTCTTTTAAAGTCAAATATTGGCCTTAAAAATAGTGCTATGGCGAAAAAACACCATTTTTGAACGGTTCTCGTCGAGCTCTATCGATTGGCATAAAAAACTCGAAAAAAGCAAAAAAAATTCCAAAAACTGAAATTCTGGGGGGATTGTTGGGTATTTGCCATTTCTTGTTGGGTACTTGCCTTCTGGGGGATGCATACCCCAAACCCCCCGCGCCCAGGTAAGCCCAACAATACCCCACAGTTCATTTTTGAAAAATTTTATGTTTTTTTGGATTTTTTGATGCCAATCGATATAGCTCGACGAGAAACGTTCAAAAATGGTGTATTTCATCATAGCACCATTTTTAGGCCAATATTCGACTCTCAAAAAATTTTGAATTCCCCAGAACTTTGGAGCTGCCCACTTATGGTGCATGCCCCCAAACCCCCACGCCCAGGAATGATCACCACCACGATTATTGTGTGTATTCATAAAAAGCTATTTCTGACGTGAAAATGCGAATTTCGGACCAAAAACGGCAGCAACCCAGCACATTTTATTTAGTCCTTATAAAGTTTTCAAAAATTTCCGATAGCTGAAGGTTGGCTAAGACTTTCAACGTCTTACAAGATTTTGGATTGCTGAATAAAACTATAAGCGTTTAATTATTTTTGTAAGAATTTTGGCCTGTTTTCATGACTTATAAGCACGATTGGCTCAGCGTGTTTATGTATACAATTATAGCCTTCCTTGAAAAAAGCCGAGGAGGATGAATAATACACATTAAATAACCTTATGAGGAGACTGGCAGGTGCACCACTTGCTTTAGCAATATTTTCTGCATCACTGGAGTTGCTTAGCAGTAACTAGTACGCTTGTGAAAATTTCAATAGACTCATTTTATTTAATTGACTTAATTTTAATTCAATTTTATTAAATTTCCGTTTAACCATTTTTGTGGCCTTACGCATGCGGATTAATTGAATTCAAGAGAAAACCATAAAGTTAAAGTAATCAGACTCTGTACCTACAAGTATTTGACTTCATTCCAAATCATTTCTGGTCAGTCTGATAAAACGTCACTGTAAATCCGTAGATATATTTAAAACTTATCTTGCTCTTCTGCTTGTCAGTGCTTGCAAGCAGAAACAAGCAAAAAAGTTGTCTTGCGATAATGCATACTATGACCTATAAGTTTGCTTATTCATGCTTGTAAGCAACAAGCAGCTAATTTTCTTATAAAATTGCTTTTTACTTATCAAATCTTGCAAAGATACTTGTCATTTTGCTTGCCTTGCTTATGAATGCGTATAAGCAAAAAGCTAAGGTAGGCAAATATGCAAGATGGTACAAGCTATCTTATAAGAATTTGATATCTTACAAGATTACTTGTAAGCAGTATCATTTGCTTATGAAATCGTGCAATACCATAAGCATCAACAAGAAAAAGGATAAGATTATAAGAATCTTATAAGCATCCACCCGACGCTTGTCAAGATGCTATAGGCACGATAACGTGGGTAGGTATAGCATACGTACGTTTTAGCCACTTTGAACAACTTCAGATTACTCTTTCTAGACAGAGTAGCGCAGTTTTAAAATTAATCACGCAATTTCGAAGTACATATATGTAACTGCGAGGAAAGGCCGCTTATAGAGCGTTATTCTGCATGTAACCCATAGAATACTATACAGAAAATACGCTATATGTACAATGTATATGTAGGTACTTATGTTCGATTTATTTGGAACCCATCTGTAAAATTTCAGTATAATTGAAAAACTACGCTCCTTTAAACCGACCACAAAAATGTCTATTTATACGCTGAGTAATCTGAAAATTTCTAATGTCCTAAAAACATCGTATACAGTAGAGGTATAAGTACAGGTTGAGGCGAGTGCTTGCTTATGCATGTAGGTAACCTAACAGCATAAAGATTATATTATATGTAATCGGAATAGGTCCTTGAAATTTATCTGACCCAAAAGCGATACTACGTATTACAGGCACACGTGGGTGTTGCAGAAGACAGAATACCTCCAGAATTCAATTTTTGATTTTTTTCCCAATTTCTTGATGCCAATGGATATTGCTCGATGAGAAACGTTTAAAAATGGTATTTTTCCGCCGTACCACCATTTTTAAGACCATTTTTTTACCCTTGAAAAATCTTGCACTCCCCTCAGAATTTCGGTGCTGCCCAACTAAGGTCAAAAACGCCAGTTTTCGTTGTTTTTGACGATTCTATAAAGCATAAACTAAAAAGCAATGAACAACCTGAGAAACTTCAAATTAAAAATGGCTACCCCGCGAAGTGACGCAAAAATTTGCACCTAAAGATTACCTACTTTTGAAACCGAAAAATCATTTTAAAGCCGCTGATTCTTCTTAATTTAAAAATTAGAAATTATGCGGGCAGCGACCATACATGGGCAGCGAGAAAATTTTGGGGGGTCTGATGGGGCCAAATTGGAAAAAATATGTAGAACCAAAAATTCTTGGTCTTCCAGGTTCTCGGGGGGGGGTTTCAGAGGTTGAAATCGCATAACATTTGTGAACAGAGCGAAAATCAAAAACAGAACATGCATTTATGCAAACTGATCTAGTGTTGCGCGTTAAGATTTATTTCTAAGGTGCAAATTAATATAACGAAATATATCATTGAGCGTGGCGGTTTGAATTGTTCGCTTGAGCGTTTGTAAATTATTAAAATAGGCATATCCCTTGTCGCCAAGAATTACATGTTATGTTAATAACAATGGAGCTCAACGTAATATTTGGTCCATTCTCAACATGAGATTTTGCCGATGATTGTTGTCGTATGTATGTGATGCAGACATTAATCATGTCTTTTTCCCCGTTTCCAGTTTACCATCCCAGTCCCATGCATCGTCCAGCTCAATTTTTAATTGCGTCATAATGTCTTGTATCGATTTCAGCATGAAGTCATAATCTGGAGTGTCTAAAAACCTAAAAATTAGAAAAATACGGAAGTGATTAAGCGGAACGTAGCACCGACATTTTGGAGAGCAGTTCTAGGGGGTCCAATATTTCCCGTTAAGCATAGGTGGGCGGCACCAAAGTTCTGGGGGTGCAAGACTTTTTCAAAGGTCAAAAAATGGCCTTAAAAGTGGTGGTATGGCGAAAAAACACCATTTTTCAACGTTTCTCATCAAGCACTATCCAATGGCATCAAAAAATTGCGGAAAAAACCCCGAAACCCTCCCCACGCCCAGGTATGCCGTTAAGTAAAAGGTAAAAGGGGATAATGATAAAGCAAAAACCCTCACCATAGATACAGAGAATGGCCGATCTGGTGGACGGAGAGGGGGCTGAACAATTGAGCTTTTTTGGACAAAAATGACCTCGAAAACTGATATAAGCACTAAAATAGCTTTAAAAAATGCGTTAATACACAGATTTTTGACGAAAAATTTTAACTTTCATCCGTTTTTTTCATCCATTTTCACTCATTTTCCAATGAAAATTTCCCATTCCTTTAAGCCCCACTTTAAAGTACATACATATCGTTAGAAAGAGAAAAATTCGAATATGTACAATTTTTATAGAATGATGCTTTTTTCGAGAGCCAAATCCCCAAATACCTCATGCACGTGCCAACAATGCTCCTGTTGAAGCGCACGTAATGGGTACTTAATTGCAAAGCGGTAAGATCGCTAAAACGCGTAAAACAGCACATGTTCTAAAACTTTAATATCGAAAATTCTGAGGAGTCAGCAGCCATTCCATGGGGTGTCAGCAGGTCATTAGGGAGATTAACCTTCTAAGAAGACGCATCCATGGAGGTAGGTATGATAAAAGAAAATCTTATAAAGTAATTTTTTTAGCTTTTTTACAGGCAACAAATGTACTGATGGAATCAATGACCATAAGCCTAAATTTGATACTAAACGCCGAAGAAATTCAATGAAAATGCATAAAATAATATAGTTTTTAGGTTTCTTCGAAAATTAGGCAGCTTTCTTCGGAAAATTAGACATATGTCCACATTTTCAGATCTTTCTAATAAATTCAGCAAGAAAATTTTGATTTTCATTCAATTTTGCTATTTTTAATTTCCCCAGAAAAATTTCCTGATGTTCCCTCTGAGAAATCTATAAGACTCAAAAAGCAAATAACCCCATATGAATGTTAGAGTAAGCATGACATATGAAAATTTATTTAGGAAATGTGTCTTAGTTTAAAATGACCTGTGCCAAATAATGTGATAAAGCCTCCCGAGTCCCGCAAGAAGCTGTGCAGAATTTTTTTCCAGAAATCTTTAATAAACATCGTTAATAATTTATAAAATAAAAACGGTCAAGCAGTCAGACTCAAAATACGTCCATGGAAAAACTAAGATGAAAAGAATATTTAAAGGTATCGAGAATTATAAATTAGAACATACGGGTAGGTCTTTCAATACAGACGCACGATAATATGATTTTCTGTCATGAATTACTGGAGGAAAACTAATTTTCTGACTACACCACTAAAAAATTGCATTGCCAATTCAGCAGAATAATTACATAAACACTATGATAAAAGCCTTATAATATTGACAAAAATATTATAATGATTAATCACTGGCGGATTAACAGAGGTTCGGCGGCAATCACATCTGAGTGTGGGGGTTTCGGGGGTGGGGTATGTACCCCCGAGAAACCAGAATACTCCCTATCCCCCAAACCAAAATCTCCCCCTGAATTCAATTTTTGAAATTTTTTTCCGCAATTTTTTGATGCCAATGGATAGTGCTCGATGAGAAACGTTGGAAAATAGTGTTTTATTCGCCATACCACCATTTTTAAGGCCATTTCTTGACCTTTAAAAAATCTTACACCCCCAGAATTTTGGTGCCGTCCACTTATGGTGGCAAGGCAACCCCCCTGTTGTCAAAAAATAGTTGGGCGCGATGAAGAATTAATGTGTATTTTTTAAATAATTTCAGCCATTTTTATCATAATTTTACAAATTTTTCCGGTGCTTCCGCCGGGATAGTACCCATTATGACATTTACTGACTCTTGGTCCTCTTAAAAACTTAAACTTACGTCAGGGAAGTAGTTCTGTACAAAACAAAGATTTTGTAGCTCTCGAAATGATTTATCGAGATTTTCAACGGCGATTAGTGTCGATTTCTGCATGATCTTGCGAGTTTTTCATAATGAAAACTCGGGGAAATTTCGAAAAGTTTTTACTTTTTTTGCATCAAAAATTATTCTGCGTATCAAAAGACAACAAGAAACCGTTTTTAAGCACAATATACGAATGTTTGGACAACGTTTGGCACCTTTAGCGAAATTTTGGGTTCCGCCCCAAGTCAGCAAATCCTGGATCCGCCAATGATATTAATTACTATCGATGTTTTATTAAATTATACACTAGTAATATTTTTTAATAATATTAAACATCTGAAAAGGACCTAAAGCAGTATACGAAAACAGTAGTATACATACTTGTCTGTGTAAATAGAAGTGTTTAATGCCAAGCAAAGTTCAACATCGGTGTCATAAAAAAACGTCCCCAGGAAAATTTACTGCATTAAAAACGTCCCTGTACATTTTTATTTTCCTACATGTAGATAGCTAATATAAACGTTGAATAGCAAAATATGGTCCTCATTTTTTAATTTTTCCGTAGTAGTTTTCTCCTTTAATACTCCCCTATTCTAAGCAGCGACGAAGCTTCTTAATCCTAAGTTATGCTAATTTGTTTTTATTCGGATGACTAATATTGATTTCCATAACATATTTTATCTCATTCCGTTTTTGTTTTAGATTGTGTGCAATGGCATGAAAAGCATAACTGAAACAAGCGGTAATCACTGAAATCTGACGAATCCTCATGTTACACGTATTACTCCACTCTTATTTCAATTTGATTTCTTACGATTTTGTTCAATAATTATTTATTTTACATATTTTCCTTCTTTTTATTTCCCAGTTCGCGTTTTCTGATTTATCATGTATTTTTAGGCACATGGACATAGTGTGAGGGACGTTTTTCTACGTTTTGTTGAGGACATTATTCTGGAGTCATTCTGTTGGAGATTTCTGTGCAGAATCGTTTTTCCAAATGATGTTTTATCGTTGAACCTCAACATTGACCCATCCCACTTAATGTTTTTTGTACAAGGTCCCTTTGTACATGTATAAAGATGGTCCCAAAAGTCTGTACATTTTTTACATGCAAATTTTTGTGCACTATTATATGGTATAGTAGCGATTTTAGTGTGGTAAAACATGGGTTTTTGACCTTTGGTAGTGTATTATAGCTAATACTGGTTTCTGACGCCAAAAATTACTGAAACATTTGTCTTAAAACGGCGCGGAGCGCCGAAAAATGTGACATTTTTTCATTCTAAATGCAAATTCTCTCATTGTAAACATATATAAGACAGACAATTACTCATTTCGGCGGGAAGCGCCGAAAATTTTTGGGAAGTTTACACCTTTTTACAGTTTTTGTCTTTCCAAAAATCTTTGTACATGTACAAAGACGGTCTCGAAAAGCTTTGTACATCGGGAAAAATCTTTGCCGAATGAGAAAAAAGCGTGATCCCACCCAGGTCCGTATTCAGGATTCAGCCAAGGAGGGGACGGACCCAACATAAATTGGTATATATCTCGGAAAGTTCGACGGGATAGCTCGAAAAAACCGCATTTTTCGACGTTTTACGACAATGCTTTATTCATTAAGATCCTAAAATTCAAACTTTTCGAGAGAAATTTTTTCTTCCTGCAAAAAATGCTATAAAAAATGTCGTTTTTTGGTCGCGCTTAAGCCAACATTATGGAAAATACTTCATATCTGGCGCGAAGCGCCGAAAATTTGAAGATTTTACGACAAAGACAGACAATTTTTCCTTCTTTCCGTGCATTATCTTACCTATCAAAATTTTTTCCGGCCAAGTGGGGAGGGGAGGGGGGGGAACGGCCGCCTCCTGCCCACCAAATACGGCCCTGATTTCCTGCCCAACTTGCATCTGCGTTTATTTAGCAACAAAATCCACGAGGCACGGGAGTGAACGACGACTCAATTAGTGAACATTTTTTCTCATTAAGTGTAAGATAATAAAATCAAGAAAAACGGAAATTAGATCAGACAAGCCTGTTTATTATGGTCACGTATGTAGCAGCTTTAATCTTCGTTAATTCTGTACAGCTTAATATAAAATCAAAGCTACATGTATGACGTCAAGAATAATTTGAGTCACCCATATCCCATCTACGACTGCAGAATGAAACACCATCGGTACAAAACAATTATTAAAATTTTTGAAACGGATTACATACATACATGACAAAAGTTTTATCTGCGGTTAAGTGGAAAGAAAGCGATAGATCTAATTTCAAGCACATGTGAGAGTGGTGGGGGATTTGGAAGATTTAAGCCCTTTCCACAGAACACAGGAGGCCTTTAAAAATCGATGACCCTTGAATCGAATTTTTGGCATGTTTTTCTGGGATTTTTGCCGGTTTATCCCCCCAACTTCCCAGAATTTAATGTTGTCCGATTAACATGCTCATACAGGTTAGCATAGGCAGACAAATTCTTAAAAATTAAGGATACATATGTAAACCACTTGCAAATAAGGAAGAATAAAAAAACCAATGTTAATGAAATAAAAATGAAAAATGAATGAAATTGCCAATCCATATTAAGATACTTACTTAAGTTTATCAATGTGTAACGCTATTGGTATGATCTCCTTTATAGGTATTGAATTGGCTAATACCGGTAGGGGATTTAATTCCTTGGTTTGCATGACCCTATCAGAATCCTTCTTATTGGTCCAAGGTAATTGTCCCATCCAACACTCGTACATCATGTAAAATAACGAAATTAAATCGTCGCATCTGCTCAGATCCTTAAAAAATTAATAATATTTCTCTGGTTACTCTGTGCGCTGGAAGCCTATCCATTCATAATAAGATTTACAAAATTCTTTGTATCTATGCTAATTTAGTTCATATGGAAAAATTTCAGAGTACTTGCAAATCCCAAGTAATAATGGTAAGTGAATGATATTTGGAATAAACTATCCGAGTGTTTTGGACACACACATCAGCGCGGGGATTCTGGAGGTCGGACTCCCTCCCAGAATCAGAAAAAAACCCCAGAATCTGAAACACCCCTCAAAATTGAATTTTTTGTATTATTTGTCGCAATTTTGTCCAATCAAACCTCCAAGAATTTGGCTGCGGTTTTAAATGAAGAATGAGCCCATTAGATAAGTCTAGATATTTCGAGTATATGTACTTACTCATGATTTCTTTTAGCCATGAGATTCCATTTTTTAGCAACATTTCATTGCACAAAATAAATGATTTATACTAAAAAATGAAAATCAACGGAAATTGCGATTTTGATGGGCAAAATATGTATTGCACATTACTGAAAGCGTAAGGTTGATCTACGTAAATTAGCCGAAATACTTAATGCACATAGTATATGTACAGAAAGCATAAAGTTGATCTAAATTTTGGACTTTGTTCACTGAACAATCAGTTATTTGTAAAACTCGATTCTTTTATACTTTGCATAGTTCATTTATTTTTAAATTATTTTTGGGTCACAGAGTGTAAAAGTTTACTGTAAAATAGTGTGTGTCCAGCATCATCATTCTAACAATCTTTTTTGTCAATGCATTGATCACTTACTTGTCTTCTGTGAGTGGTCACAGAGCAGTATCTCACGGTGCCTCTGAAACCGACTTTTTCTCTGGCAGGTCTCAATCTACCACGCTCATCCGCAAATCGTCGGGCTAAACCGAAATCCAATAGAAATAAAATGTTTTTCTGATCGGTTACAGGATGACCCATTGCGAAATTTGACTGAAAGGAATGAAGAAAGTATTATTCAAGGCTTTGATTTGTTTTTTCTTCTAGAGTCGTGCATTATCGAAATCTTTGAATTCGTCTGTTCTATTGATAAAAACATATTGCGTAACTTCTGATTTTATTCCGTTGATCGTTAAAGAGTAATAATTTATATTCTAATCGGACATTATTTGCAAAGCGAAAATGTTTATTAGAAATGCTAGAAGATCCACAAAAGCATGTTAAAATTATGGCCAAAATCTCCTAGCTTTAAACCAAAAAAACGCTATTTTAGTTGCACTACACATTCCTCAATTAAACACATGATAGTGTTGCTTTAAAAAGATTCTGCGTCCACCAGCAAAGGTCAGTCATCTCCTAATAGAAAAAATTTCACACATGGCTTGAAACTTGGAAAATTTAAAGTTTTTCTAACAAAAATATGTGATTTTTCTATTTTTCCATGTATAAGCTTACCCTTAAAAAATTCTAATGACTAGAGGTAGCCGCTCCCGCCTCTGATTGTTGGAACTTATAAAATCCTGGAAATCGAAAATCGAATTAAGGCTTTCATGCGCTGAGATTTGAGATTATCGATGAAATTTTCCTTATCGAATTCGTTGCCTAACTTCAATTTTTTGTTGAAGTACATACAATCTCTTTAGAATCCTGACTGAAATAAGACAATCACTGCTTAAACGATATTTTATAAACATAAAAGTCTTTACACTAACAGGCTTGATATCTCGATGAATTATGTAAACTTGGTGCAAATCTCTCAATGATTCGACGCCCTGATGGAAAAGTCTAAGAGTTGTGCTAGAAGATAATCTTTTGATGTCGGACGATGGATCCTGCAGTCTCCTTAAGTATGATATATTTGGTCCAACCAACTGCATAACCAAATAATTACAGTTGTTAACTTGGCCGGATCCGAGTAAATGTGGCACGTGTGGTTGGTCTAAAGATTCAAGATGAAGAAGCCGCATCAGCAAAGTATTTTCCGAAACACATAATTATACGTATGTACATATATGGATTCTGAAAGATGATGTTCTTAGGAGAGACGGTTTTAAGAAAAATGAAACAACCAAAAACTTTCTGCATACTGTGCACAGTTTTTGGATGTTGAAAGATAGGGCGTCTGGAAAACAAGAAAACCTCGAAGAGGGTATACGGTATTTCTTTCGAAGCATAGATCTGAAAAAGTATACATATGTATGTTCCTGCATACATAAACTGAAATTGAAACTGTTCAAAAGATAGATTCTTGATTTTCAATGCAATCCGACTGAATCCATATCTGAGAGGACCAGGCTATTTTGCCTTAGAAAGACAAAGTCAAAATGATCTTTCATTTAGTTCAAATAGCCTTTTTGGTCGGCCACTTAAAATACATTCCATAGATTGTGCTTCATTTTATTTCGTCTTTAATTTTTAGAGGGCAAGAGTTATAAGACCTGAATCGCAAGATTTCTGTTTTGTCAAACTATCCAGCGTGCCTCTTCCTAGAAGCCAAAAGAGTTAAAACTTAACAGAATATTGCTTGATTGCTAATTCATATTCCCAAAATTACAAATAAAATTTGAAATAAATTAACTATTATTTCAGAATATATAAACGCCTCACAAAAATCAGGTACAGTGTATATGTACATATAGGTATAACATGTACAATGTATATAGGTATAACATCATTTGAGACTAACCGATTTCTTGCATCATATAAATTGTCGCGATTGTTCAACTCAATTAAATTGAACTTTTGTCATCCATCAATTTTGTGATGGAGGGGTCAGAACCATACGTGGGCAGCACCAAAATTCTGTGGCTGCAAGATTTTCCAATGGTCAAAAAATGGCCTTAAAAATGGTGGTTTGGCGAAAAAACACAATTTTTCAACGTTTCTCATCGAGTATCCATTGGCATCAAAAAATTGGGAAACAAATTTTTGAAAATTGAATTCCGTGAGGTATTTTGGTTTCTAGGGGGTTTTTCGGTTTTTCGGGGGAGGGGTGCATACACCCCCAACCCCCCACGCCCAGGTGTGGTCAGAACGGCCTAAAGAGGGTCAAAATTGAGCTTTTTGTGCCATGGATGGGCTCAAAAACTGGTAAATACATATAAACACTAAATTAGCGGTAAAACTAGTAACCTATTTCACAATTTCTTGTCAATTTTAAGCACTTCTAGAGAAAATTTCCAATTTTTATCATTTTTGATCTTCATTTTGGCTCATATTCCTTGGAAAATTGCAAGTGCAATGTCCGAGCGGGAATATCCAGCGCACTCCCACTGAGTTCTCCCACTCACTTTTGTGAACACGTTTTCAGCGTTTTACAGAAAACAGAAGCACACTCGAATGCCTTCAGCGTACAGCTCACTTTTACATAATTTCAAAACGTATAATTCTAGAGGAAGCAAGGATTTTGGAAGAGGGCGCGCAGCTTCTACCTTTAACGCCACTATTTCGTTCGATATCATGTCATGGCCAGCATAAATATGACCGAATCCGCCAACGGCCAGTTTAGCTATCTTAACGGCAACTGAAATCTTTCCGACAAATAATGCGAGAAGTGGTTGGGCACTGGGCAGATTTAAACGTAAATAAATATCGATGGGATAACAAAAATCCGAAAATAAATAGCACGGTTGACCAAAATATTCCGGATATCAAAAACGTAGGCACTTTTTTATTGTAATTTATCAGTCAGGAAACAACAAAAAAATTTTCACCAATTATCGATAAATGCAGCCTGAGAATTAAAGTTGTAGCAGCTTAAAATTATTCAGAACATTTACTTGTTATACCAGTTGCCTGTTCAAATTAACATAAAAGTAATTTTTCTCAAGAAACATTTGGAATAGTAAACCGGATGCTGTTGTTTCATCTTCTAATATAGAAGTTTTCAAAACGAGATTAGCTAACAATAATTTAGAGACATTTTTGAAGGTACACACTTAATTCTTCAATATTATTGTGACTTTTAATAATTTGAAATAACTAATTGAATTTTTTGACTGTTATCAGGTGTTTTTGGCCGTTTTTGACCAAAAATCGCTGGTCATTTACCCCTCCTAAAATTAGCCGGAGACACCTCACCCAAAATTCCGAGCCGTTACATGCATTTACATGTGTTCCTCATAATTCGTTTTATGTAGGTACATTCACTCATTATTTCGTGTTTTCTTGACAATAAATTTTTCTTCTTCTTTTTATTCTTATTATTCACGTAGGGGTTAAGCCGAGTCAGCAATGTGACAGAAATCGTGCAAATGTCAGGGATGCAGCTGTGTATAGAAAAAAATAAGTGAGTCGATCAGAAGCTCTTTAATAGCCTTAAAAATTTGTATAAATGTTCAAATAGAGTGAACTACCATAATCTATCGACCTGCATTAATCCGTATGAGCCTACTAAATTGAAAAATGTTATGGCGCAAACTAAATGTGCATAATAATACCGTAAAAATTAGGATTTTGAAGAACATAAAAAACGCAACATCGACAAGCAAATACGATGCTGACCGTCCAGTTGATTATGAATTATAAATCAATTTTAATTAATGTAGTCAATTAATTAATCAAATTGATTAATTTAGTCAATTAATTAATTAAATTAATCAATTAATTAGTTATCTATTTTATTTATTTGTTTTAAAACTATTCAATTGATAATTGTAACCATTATTTTTTATAATAATTTTTATTAATTATTTTATTAATTCTTATTAATTAATTACATTCATCATTAATTTATTAATTTTATCAATTATTATTAATTTTACTATTTATTATTATTTGATATTTATTATATTATTTTAATTTATGTTATTAATTTTAATAATTATTTTATTGATTATTTTTTTATTAAATTAATTAATTATTATTAATTAATTTTATTGATGAATATTTTATTATCTAATCTTATTAAAAATTTAATTTCATTAATTATTTGAATTTATTAAGAAATTTTTATTTATTATTAATTGACTATTTTATTAATTTTTAATTTTTATTAATTCCACTAAGCGTCCAATTAAAACTGTTTTTCAGTGAATGCATACTTAGAAAATTTTCAACCAATTTTTAATGAACTATAATATTAAATTCGGATATTTCTAGGAATGACTTTGGAAACAGTTTGTCCGATTTGAATCATAATGTTGTTTTCCTAATCTTGCCAAAAATTCTGCGTCTTCCACCATTTCCAACTGAGCGTATCAGGCATAGACATGTAACGGCTCGAAGTTTTGAATGGGAGTTCTTGGCTATTTTTAGGAAGGGGCGGGGATGACTTTCAATTTTTGGCCAAAAACCGCCAGAAAAACACAAAAATGGTTGAAAAGCATAGTTTTTTTCGAAAAATCGGTGGGGATCATAAATTTTCTGGCTTTGGAGGATATGGAGGACAACCAGGGCTAAAGTTAAAAATATGGTACTTTCAGAAAAGGAGCAAAACGAATATGGAATGCCAAAATTTTTGTGCCAAACTGGTAGAACATGATAAATTGAAGCGCGGAAAAAAATTTGGTGAAAATCTGAGCCGTACTTGCAAAGTTGCAGGCAACTGTCGATTTGAGTGTTGGGTGGGACGATTAAACGGCTCGATCCAAGGACTAACACATTTGTCAGAAATAAATAATACGGGCTGAAATTATGGAAGGAAGCACAGCAATGAAGGAGAAAAAAGGCGCGGAAAGCTGTTTGAAATTTAAAAAAAACTTTTAAAAAATTTCCATTTTTTTGCATGTCTTTTCGGTTTTACTTGATAAGATATAGGAAAATCTAAGTTTTTGCTTCTAATATAGGTACTTAGGCTCAGGCTTAGTATATCTGTAAAGGTGTTTTAAGCTGCTTAGGTCGAGGTCGCCCCCGCTCAGGTCGCTCAATCAATTAGGTCGATGTATAGATGCTTAGGTCGATGTATAGATGCTTAGGTCGATGTATAGATGCTTAGGTAGATGTATAGATGCTTAGGTCGATGCATAGATGCTTAGGTAGATGTATAGATGCTTAGGTCGATGTATAGATGCTTATATTGACGTAAATTGGGTATCTACATGTGATTCTGCATTCAGCTGTTTGAATCTTCAAATACTTAGGTCGAGTAGATGCTTGCGTAGGTCGAGAAGAGGCTAATTAACGAAACCCATAGCTTTTGTAATATTGATCATAGACGGATGAATATTTTTTCCGCGCTTTCTTTCAACATGTTCTAAGTACTGAGCAAAAAAATCCGCTCTTCTGAAGTTTATGTCATAGTATCCTGAAAGTACCATATTCTTAACTTACTCCGACAACCAGCTTCACTAGCTTTGGGCGGGGGATCCCCATCTTCCTGTATGATACATGCATGATATGTACATATTATGTGGGTAAGTAACTTCCGGTCCAATGAAGGCATGGAACGTATAACTTATCGGATAATTTCCTTACTATTTGCCATCTGTTCATTATTATTGCACCAGTCTGGAAAGTCTGAAATAGAGAATGTGGAACAATTTCAGCCGGCTCAATATTCGTCTTTGCCATTGAAGAACATAAAACTACTAGTAAGGAATGATATGGAATTAGAATTAAGAGGTGCACCTGATTTATATGAAAATAACATGATTACATGTTTGCGAGGATGCCGCACCCGACTTAACAACCAAAAAACATTGTGTGAACTATGTACACATATGTAAAAATATATTCGTGGTCTTATCCACTTTACAATGCACGGACTTGAAATTATACAATGAATTACATATGTATGTACCCGTCATGAAGAACTTCAGAAATTTCTTCGCTATAAAATCCGCATCAACCGGCAATGAGTTTTGCGAAAAAATCCCAGGACAAATAATTCGAATCTCTTTGCACAACAAGTTTACACGTCACTCATCAAGCATATCCGCATATTTTCTGACTATAGTTTGCTAAATTTGCTTAAATTTTTACACTTTTTATGATCAAGAAAAAAGAGAGCACCGTATGAAAAGTCGATAAAGAGTACATAGTGTAACTACTCGTGGTTTTTTTAGCCCAAAATGCACATAAAATTTTTCGACGCTGAGCTGACCTCCAAGAATTCCTGTCTTTGAGACACATGCACAAATCCTATATTGTCTTGTATTGAAATATCATTAACGACTATAAGTAAGTTGGTACCACTTTTTATTTTTATGAAAGGCTCCATATATAATATAATTGCACTATACATGTAAATGTATAGAAGTCTCTTGTTGCTCACATTAAGAAAGTTACAATCAGTTGCTTTTTACTATAAATGCGTTGTATACTGTAATTTACCAGCCCACCAACCACCACCCACCACCGTCCACCAGCAGTGTTGCCCGGGGTTGGCATGGCTGGGTTTTTTGAACTAGGGTTTTTTGGGTTCTTTGTGGGTTTTTCGGGTGCAAGAAATCGTTGGGTTTTGGGTTTTTTGGGTGTTTTATCCACAGGTTAAGAATTTATTTATAATGGAATTGAATACTGTGTATTGTCAATGTTTTTTGTATCATGGTTGTTCCTTTTACAATTGCTTGCGATGCACGAGGTTAAGTGTCCATCCATTCTCATCCTCTCCTCCTTCCTGTTGCTGTTTTTCTCCTATAGTATATACTTTCCAAATGAGAAAAGCCGCCCAATTAAAGGCTATGTGGCAATGTGGCAGGGATTTTTCTACTAATATGACAAAAATTTTTTTCTTGAAGCAGAGCAGAATTTATGAAGAAATTTCAATATTATGCATTTAAAAATTGCTCTGCCCAATTTTTCATTCTGTTCACACAGCATGGATTGTTCTTGTGAATGACCAATTTTGTTGTTGAATTTTGTGTATTAGACAAATACAAATACAAATATTTTATTTTCGTCGCACAAAAAAGAACACAATAAGAAAAGAAACATTAATATACAATGAAATACAATTATAAATAAACATTCGACATGAATCATCATACAAAATCACATATTCTAAAAGCAAGAAATTATTAATTAAAGTACATTTACCTAACGAGATTAGTGCAAAAGACGAAGGTAGGCGCGCAGGCTAAATAAATTATGCACTTAGAACACGTGTTTTGTTTTGTGTCTTGAAGCTGTTGAAGTATTCTCAGCTACTATCTATAGCTCGAGCTAGGATTTTTATAAAAAAAACCCATAAAAAACCCAAAAAAAGCCACAAAAAACCCAAAAAAACCCAAAAACCCAAAATTCGAAATTTTCAAATCTGGGTTTTTTCCATCCCTGGTGTTGCCAATGCCAGGTTGGCAGCCTTCCATCAATTCTGGAAGTTTCTTGATTTTTTCGGAAGTTTTAAATTCGTATACTTAACCACAGGGTGACATTTTTTGAGGGACTCGTGGCAGTTTTTTTTGGGCCGCTTCAAGACAAAGACAAGACAAGAAAGTGTTTATTGTCAGAAAAATACACGAAATTTGATAAAACGCAAATACATGATAAAATAGTGACTTAACAAAAGGACATACAAAGATCACGGAAGTGAGACAACTAGGTATGCCCCAACAATAAATTTGTAAAATCAATGTTTAGGAGCTCTTTTTTGAACAAACGGATTTCGGGAGACGAGACTATTTGATTAGGTAAGGAGTTCCAGATTTTTCGGTATCTTTGCGAAAAATCGTTGAGGTGAGCATTGGAACGGAAAACTGGCGACGTAAGTTTACGACTGTTAACTGATCGGGTAATGCCTTGACTGAAAATGAAAAATTCATTAGCATCAATACAAGATAAACCATTAATAATTTGATACATGAGACATAGATATATGTGAAGACGACGAAGTTCTAAAGAAGGCAGGTTAAGAAGCTTTAGGCGTTCAAGATAGGATAAATTGCTATTAAAACCAAAAAGACGTTTAGTAAATTTACGCTGAACGATTTTCAAGACGATTTATATCATTTGCATAATATGGATTCCATACAGAAACAGCATACTAAAGCATAGGTCTTACATAAGTAGTATAGGCCCTAACTAAAATATCTTTATCACGAGAAAGAAAAGCTTTGTGTATTAGAAAACAACGAGAAACAGCTTTTTTAATTATGTGATTTAAATGTTCCTTACGATTGAGATTGTGGGAAATATAAACACCTACATCACGAACGGAACTAATGTCGTTTGGAATATTTATATTATTCAGAGAATAAAGCTTTTTTGGATTATGTTCGCGATCTAGGAGTGCTAATTTCGCACAACCTGAAATTTAAGGAACATTACAACAGTATTATCAAGAAAGCTTTCTTGAGATCTATCTTAATTAGAAAATCCTTCTTTTCGCATGATAAAAATAATCTCGTAAAGGCCTTCATTGTTTACGTCAGACCGATCCTTGAATATTCCTGTGCTTTATGGAACCCCTCTTATATTAGTGATATCAACAGGTTGGAGGCTCTTCAGCGTAAATTTACTAAATACATAGTTGGATATCATAGCCCTCTTTCTTACGACGAACGCCTTAACCAACTTAACTTGTGTCGATTAGAATTTCGTCGCCTTCATATTTGCCTATGTATGATGTATCAAATTATTAGTCAAAAATCTTGTCTTTCCATGGCAGATTTTTTTGTGCTTAATCGAAATACTACTCGCTGCACAAATCGTTTCAAGCTAGTTGTTCCTCTTGTCCGTTCTAATTTACAAAAATTTGACTTTTTCTATGAGTAGTTTGGAATCACCTACCTGATTTTGTAGTCTCCTCCCCTAACTTAAATATATTCAAATCTAGATTAATTGATGTCGACTTATCCAAATTTATCATAGGGCGGGCTTAAATCGTCATTTTCATGACTCGCTCATCGCCTTTTGCTGTACGCTTTTATTCTTTTGACCGTACGTTTTATTACTCTTTTACATCTTTCGTAATTGTCGCGTTTCAGTAATAAATTATTTCATTCAAATTATTTCATTCATTCATTCATTCATTTCATTCATTCAAGATGTAAAACTGCACATTTTTCCGAAGCAACAGGAAGTTGCCAATTTATAGACAAAATATAGATATTGTCCAGATCTTTTATCAGAAGATGGACCAAAGATTTTGACATCATCGGCAAAGAGGTGAATTTTACTGTATTTAATCCAGTTACATAGGTCATTTACATAGATCAAGAATAAAGTAGGACTAATACAACTACCTTGGGGGACACCACTGCCAACAGGCATGAAGTCAGAAAAAACTCCGTTAATACAAACACGCTGAAATCGACTATGTAAAAAGGATTTGAGCCAATTAAAAAGTAGACCTTTTATTCCACATTTAGAGAGCTTATAAAAGCTTAGAAAAGGGAATTTTATCAAAAGCTTTAGAAAAGTCGATGTAAGCAACATCGACAGGAGTTCTATTACTCAAAGATATCGTCCAACCGTGTTTACATTTAAGTAGTTGTAATTCACAAGACTTTGATTTTAGAAAACCAAACTGAGAAGGAGATAAGAGTCTGTTTGTAGTGAGAAAATCGACAATTTTTAAATTTATCAACATATACTTTGTACAAGGGATGACAGTTTTTCTCAATAATAATAATAATAATAGGCTAAACTTAAGAAAATGGTACTTTTAGAAAAGGAGCAAAACGAATATGGAATGCCAAATTTTTTTTGCCAAAATGGTAGAACATGATGAATTGGAGCGCGGAAAAAAAATTTGGTGGAAATCTGAGCCATATTTGCAAAATTGCAGGCAACTCTCTATGTGAGTGTTGGGTGGGACGATTAAACGGCTCAATCCAAGGACTTACACATTTGTCAGAAATAAATAATACGGGCTGAAATTACGTGAGGAAGCATAGCAATGAAGGAGAAGAAAGAAAAAAGGCGCTGAAAAGCTGTTTGAAATTTTAAAGAAATTATGCATGTTTTTTCGGTTTTATTTGACAAGATATACAAAAATCTAAGTTTTTGCTTCTATTATACTTAGGCTTAGGCTTAGTATATCTAAAAGGTGTTTTAAGCTGCTTAGGTCGAGGTCGCTCTCGCTCAGGTCGATGTATAGATGCTTAGGTCGATGTTTAGATGCTTGAATCGATGTACCTATAGATGCTAAGGTCGATGTATAGATGCTTAGGTCGATGTATAGATGCTTAGGTCGACGTAAATTGGGTATCTGCGTGTGATTCTGCATTCAGCTGTTTGAATCTTCAAATACTTAGGTCGCGAAGATGCTTGCTTAGGTCGAGAAGAGGCTAATTAACGAAATCCATAGCTTTTGTAATATTGATCATAGACGGATGAAATTTTTTTCTGCGCTTTCTTTCAACATGTTCTAAGTACTGAGCGAAAAAAATTCGCTTTTCTGAAGTTTATTTCTTAGTATCCTGAAAGTACCATATTCTTAAGTTACTCCATAATAATAATATTTATTAGCCATTTACTACCGTAGGAAATGCAATAAAAAATGACAAGAAAGGACATAGCGAAAGATAATGTCGAAAGAACGAAAGAAAGTTTACAGCATAGCTAGTAATGGCCGAGACGTACAGGCGGATCGCGCTCACGTACGCCCCTTTAGGAACTCGGAGTAAGTTAAGAATATGGTACTTTCAGAATACTGTATAATAAATTTCAGAAGAGCGGATTTTTTCGCTCAGTACTTAGAATATGTTGAAAGAATGCGCGGAAAAAAATTTCATCCGTCTATGATCAATATTACAGAAGCTATGGATTTCGTTAATTAGCCTCTTCTAGACCTAAGTATTTGAAGAGTCAAACAGCGGAATGCGAAATCACATGTAGATACATAATTTACGTCGACCTAAGCATCTATACATCGACCTAAGCATCTATACATCGATCTAAGCATCTATACATCGACCTAATACTAATACTAATACTAATACTTTATTCGGAAAAAAACAAGGGTAAAACAAAAGTCGCAAGGAAAATAAAATAAAATGCAAAATGTCCTGGACACACAGGCAAATGGATTGCGCTCACTTGTGCCCCATCAAAAAATTCCCGAAATCAACCTTTTTCAAATTTATCTTAAATGTCTCAACATTTGGAGAACTTCGAATATATTGTGGAGGATCGTTCCAAATTCTAGCTGATCTAGTAGCAAAACAATACTTTTTACAATCAAGTCGAAATTTTTCTAAATCTGATTTGCAAATGCATTTCTAATACGCGAATGACCATAAAGACTTATGAAAATCTTCAGAAGGCAAGAGATTATTGTGAATAATATTACACGTAACAAATAAATCAAAATAAATTCTATGGAGTTCAAGCCTCTCTAAATTTAAGGCTTTTAACCTTTCATCATAAGAAAGTCCCATATATCCAATTGACCTTTTAGTAAATTTTCGCTGTACCCGTTCAACCCTGTTGATATCAGAAAGCAAATAGGGGCTTCATACAGCTGGAGCATACTCTACTAAAGGCTGAATATAATTCTTAAAAGCAAGAACCAACATTTCAGGATCACGTGATTCAAAACATTTGAAAATCTGAGCACTCATTTTCAAAGCCTTTGCTGATATATTATTACAATGACAACTAGATGATAAGTTTGTTGTTAAGGAAACACCTAAATCTCGAATTGAGGAACCTGCGTCAGATAACAAAAAATGGTTTATGTGATATATAACTTTAGGATTAGCGTACCCTAGAAATAACACAGAACATTTAGGGAGAGATATGCTTAACTGATTTTCTTCAGACCAGGAAACCAGCTTATCTAAATCTTTTTGCAACAAAGTATAATTTTGAGAAAAATTAAAGAGCTTCAAAGAAAAAAAAACTTAAAAAAAAGTTTAAAGTTTAAAAAGTTTAAAAAAGTTTAAGAAAATTTTTTAAATTTTTTTCAAAGTTCGAAAACTTTAAACTTTAAAGCTTTAAAGCATCTGTACATCGACCTAAGCATCTATACATCGATCTAATCATCTATACATCGACCTAAGCATCTATACATCGATCTAATCATCTATACATCGACCTAAGCATCTATACATCGACCTGAGTGGGAGCGACCTCGACCTAAGCAGCTTTAAACACTTTTTCAGTTATACTAAGCCTAAGCCTAAGTATTATAGAAGTGACCCGAATTATTTTCAAATTTTTCAAGGAAGCAAGTCAGAAAATATTTGTTCACCCTCCTAATTTTTGGCGAAAACCTGCGCTTTTTTAGCCTAAGTATAATAGAAGTAAAAACTTAGATTTTCGTATATCTTATCAAGTAAAACCGAAAAAAACATGCAGAAAATATGGAAATTTTTTAAAGTTTTTTAAAATTTCAAATAGCTTTCCGCGTCTTTTTTCTTTTTCTCCTTCATCGCAATGCTTCCTTCTGATATTACAGCTAAGATTCCTTATTTCTGAATCAAATCCTTAAACCGTTTAAAAGATCTACAATCGACAATGCACTGGTGCGAACTATTCCAAATTCTAGCCGTCCTGTTTGTAAAGTCGTTTTTCCTACAGTCTAAATGAAATTTGCGAATATAAAGCTTTATATCACTTACCAATCTGGTACCCCCTACTTCAAATGAAAGTAACTGTCTCTTGATTATTCTTAAAGCAAATGCAAGATAAAAATGAATACGCTGAGTGTTGAGTCTTTTAAGATTTAACAAACCCAACCGTTCATTGTAAGACAAGTCACCTTGTCGCCATAGTATTCTTTTTGTAAATCTATGCTAAACTTTTTCAATACAGTTGATATCTTTAATCAAATAAGGGTTCCAAACTACTGAGCTGTACTCCGAAATGGGTCTTACATAGACTTTAAAAGCTTTTACCATTAATTCAATATTCTTTGAGACAAAGCTTTTCTGGATCAGTGATGCAACTCGGGAAGCTTTAGACGCAGTGCTTACACAATGAATGCTAGAAGATAGGTCATCAATAATGTACATTCCCAAATCCTTAATAGATCCTTCAGAAACAGTTAAATCTTGAAAACCCATTTTGTAGTTGCTTCTAGGATTTCCATACCCCAAATACAACGTTGCACATTTTCCACAACTTATTTGAAACTGCCATTTTTTGGTCCATGCGTGTAAGGAATCCAGATCCGATTGTAAGAGATCAGCATTACACAAAACATTAGAAATTTTGGCATCATCAGCAAACAACATAATATCACTTTGTTTAATACAATCTACTAAATCATTTATAATTTCTAGAAACAATGTAGGCCCTAACACACTGCCTTGAGGGACACCACTAATTACCGGTTGTGGTTTAGAGAAACTACTATTTATCTTTACCTTTTGTGACCTTCCTGCTAAAAATGATGTAATCCAGCTTAACAGAGTACCCGAAACTCCCAAGGATTTAAGTTTTAACAAAAGTTTTGAGTGGACAACAGAATCAAAGGCCTTACAGAAATCAATAGAAATAATGTACATCGGAACGTGATTGTCTAAACTTTTAGTCCACTTGTTTTTACACTTTAACAGCTGAGATGAATAAGACTTGTTCTTCGAAAACCCAAATTGTTGTTGACTTAGTATCAGACCAGTTCTGTCGAAATAGTTCACGATGGCATTATTAATTATTGACTCCATAATTTTACATAAAATGCAACAGAGAGATATAGGTCTATAACTTTCTACTGAGTGAGGGTCTCCCTTTTTAAAAATGGGTGTAACCAATGCTTCTAACCATAAACGTGGGAGCCTGCCAGTCCGATATGAAACTTCGAAAAGCTCAAAACTGTTTCAAAAAGTAAGCTGAGAGCCCATCGGGACCAACTGAAGTTTTTCCGTGATGAACCGTTTTTAATGAGTTCTTTCTCTTCACTGGCATAAAAATCCGAAATTGATTTGTCAACATTTTGACAAGCAATTTTGTAGTCATCCGACAAACTTGTATTCTTCTTCAATTTTCGCCAAAGACCGCGTTTCTTTCCTTGTAAATTCAGAATGTATTTCGGAAATTTGCGTTTTTTCGAAGATAATTTTTTCAACAGAACGTGGGATTTGATCGTCGAATTCAAAATGTCTAAAAATACAGCATAAAAGTCATCAACAGTGACGCATGTTGAAAAAATTATCAGGCCAGCTAACAAGTGATAGATCATGTATAATGGAAACGTAATCGCCTATGTTTTCTTCAGGAGAATCAACTTCTAATTTTTTGAGAATAAGAAGATCAAAAGTTAGGGTGTCATGGTCACTAGTTGAAAAAGGCTCAATGTTTTTGACCTTAAAAACGCATGATTTGTATGAACAGAAAATCAGATCCAATATATTATTACCTAGAGCAGAGTGTCGTGTAAACTGATGTAACCCAATTTCATTCGTAAGCTCAAAAAATTGTGAAGAAATGCTATTTTCAGGGAGAAAAGATCGTTTATCCCATTTAATTTCTAGAAAATTGAAATCACCTACATCTATAATTATCCTAAGGGTATCGGTGGCCCATTCTAAGAATCTTAAAAACTGTTGATCAATTTTATCTTGATTGGGAGGCCTATAACACAAAATAACTCTGTATTTTGAGTCGGAAACAGTCATGTCTTATGTAATAACCTCAAGTAAAGGAAAGTCATCCGGGATGTTTACGTTTTTTAGCTGTAAAAATGATTTGAATACTATGACGACACCTCCCGTCCGATTTTCTCTGTCACAACGAATGATATTGTACCCAGAGTTCAAGAATAATAAAGAATCACTGTGTAATTCATTTAGCCATGTTTCTGTAATAAAAATTATGTCATACGTTGATTGGTCTAAGAGGTGGTGAAAATGTTCAAGTTTATTACATATGCTTCTAGCATTGAATAAAACACACTTAAATGCTGTACAAACAGGAAGGCTGGAATGAGAATCTGAGTGAGTCTGAGAATGACCAAAAAATCTGCTTTTACAATGTTTTTTCGCTGGTTTTATTCTCTGTTTAGACTTCTGAGGTTTTATCAGGGGCACACGTTCCTATGCTGACATGTTGGATATCGAAAAAACAGTTTTACAGTCACTTTTACATATAATGACACCTCTACGATAATTGATAAAATGATCGGAAATGCCTAATATTTCGCAATTTTCACGCACTTTTCGTCCATCCTGACGTTGCCTGTATGTCAGGTCTTGGCGTGCCCTCAATGCACTGTACTTATCATCCGCCCGTTTGACTACCTTGTTTATGTAAGTTATAAAGTTTTGTTTTACCCTTGTTGTTGCGCAAACAATTTTGAGGAACTGGGGTCGCTTGCCTTCCGGATCAACCGGCCCGTCACGGAACACGTACTGAACGTCCGATGGTCGGATGCTTTCGAATTTGTCGCTTCCTCCATTAGCGACCAACAACTCGTGGACTGCGGCCAAATCGTCCTTGGTGTCTGGCAAGCCGAACAAAATAGCATTACACTGTTTCAGGCGCGCATCAAGTACATCCTCAATGGCGTCAGTGAAATTTTTGGTGCCCATAGCAGGAAACGTATTTGCGTATGATTGGGCTGGTCGGTGTAAATGGGGCGGGAATGGATTCATCAGTGGTGGAAAGACTGAATGCAATGTCTGTGACTGTTCCAATTTCGATTCTAAAGCAACGAATCGACGCTCTAGCAAAGCGGATTTACCCGGAAGCTCTTTTAATTGCGTAAAAACAGGTTTGCAGTTCGCGCAAATCAAAGCCAAGTCGAATTTTGCGTTGATAAAATCGGGGCTATTGAAGAATTGTACGAGGGCTGCAAGAATGCCGAGGCAGTCGCTATGAGACCACTGTTCGCACATTTCGCAACTTAGTGCCATTTTTGTCCTTGTATGTTACCACTGCTTTTTGGCAAACAGTACATGGCTGATGTTGCTTCTGGTCGCCTTTGCTCGACTAGCTATTCTTGTCCATTGTATGAATAATTAAATTAAATTAGATCAAATTCGACAAATCGTCCTCTTTGTTTAAAATTTTCACCTGGAAGCACTGACCACCAGTTGATTCGATCTTTTACAAAACGCAATGCTAAAATGTTACAATTCTTAAAGAAAGACAATGCAAAAAAGGCTTTAAATCCGAAATCGCGGACAGATACTCAATTATTAATTGCGCTCATGTGTAGCCCATCAAAAAATTACTGAAATGAACTTGTTTCAAATTTCTCTCTTATGCCTCAAAATTTGTAGAATTGATAGTATTGTGAAATATTGTTCCAAACTCTAACTCATCTTGTAGTAAAACAATGCTTTGTACAGTCAAATCGAAATTCACCAAAACAGCTTTAACATTCACAATAAAGGCTATTTTAAAAATCATGCGATCTAAGTTTAATTACGTCGTATTTTTGTCAGAAGCTCAGGCCCGTATCCAGGGGATAGGGAGCACGTGCCCCCATCCTTCCGAAATAAAACATGAGAATGATTTTTTTTACTCCGCTTTTCCTTTTTTAGCCAAAAACAGCTAAAAATTTTCCGCCGAATTTCAAAATTATAATTATCTTCTGTTCTGCGCTGGTTTTATGCAAAAAATGAGAATTGTTAAAGAGGTTGTCCATTCGATTTTCGCCATATTCAAGGCAGACAAAGTTCACAAATTGAATAGCTCTAGTGGTTGTAGAACGTCTTTTTTAATTCATCTCTTGGTCCCTCCCCCTTATGTTTTAAAAAAATTTTGGTCTTGCCCCCACTCTTCCCACAAGACAAAATTCTAGATATGGGCCTGCAGAAGCTGCATATTTTCGGCGCTGTGCTCCAATGTTTTTGAGTTTTTCATTGAATGTTCTTCTTCAAACGTAACGCAAAACAGCAGGACCACGTTAGGTACCTATTTAATCATAATTTTTGCAAGATTTTATTTCCAATAATAGGCTACACCTACCTAATTTGGTACATTTAAGATAATCAGTTTTATTTTTTATCCTTAGGCTTAGGTTTAGTTTATTGGCATTGCTAGTGATGCGTTGTTGACTGTTCGATAATAGAGAGGTCGTCATCATAGGTGGGCAGCACCAAAATTCTGGGGGAGTGAAAAAATTTTCAAAGGTCAAAAAAGGGTCTTTAAAGTGGTCCTATGGCAAAAAACACCATTTTTCGACGTTTTTTATCGAGCACTACCCAATGGCATCAAAAAAATTGCTAAAAAAGCAAAAAAATTTTCAAAATTTGAATTCTGGGGGGTATTTTTATTTCTGGGGGGTATTTTGAGTTCTGGGGGGTGAATACCACACCTGGGCGTGGGGGAATTTGGGGGGGGGGGGTTTGCACCCCCAGAAACCAAAATACCCCCCCCAGAAATCGAAATACCCCCCCCAGAATTCGATTTTTGAACATTTTTTTCGTTTTTTTTCGCAATTTTTTGATGCCAATGGATAGTGCTTGATGAGAAACGTCGAAAAATGGTGTTTTTATCGCCATACCACCATTTTTAAGGCCATTTTTCGACCTTCAAAAAAATCTTGCACCCCCCAGAATTTTCTTACTGCCCACGTATGGTGCATACCCCCAACACCCCACGCCCACGTGTGGTCGTCATGTCATAGGAAGGACAATTACAATTATTACTATAATTATCACCACTGGCGTAGCTAGTGGGGGAGGGGAATCCCCCCTGAGAAAATTTCAACATGTTCAAGAACTAAGCAATATGGTTGCATGATGCTGTTCTGAGATGTAAAATCGAAAATTTGGCGTTTTGCGCCGATTTCCTTCATCTTTCGCAGTTTCTATCGTTTTATTCTTAGAGAACTCTAAAAAAATTTTTCGAGCGCATTATAAGCATTTTTACTGTCAAAATCGTAAAAAAATTCAAGAAAAAATAAATTTTATATTGCTGAAATAGTGCAGGACGATGTGAAAAGCCTGAAAAATACGTTATGTACCGGCTTCGCCCGTTTTTATGAGTGTTTGCTATTAAAATTTTTTAAGGGATTCCTACCCTTGGCGAAAATACTGGCTACGCCTATGGTACATATTCACTACTGATTGCGTCATAAACAGTTACTATACTGTCTGTAGATGATCTAGATAGGGTTAAATGAACAGGTAGGTATTAGCTAAGAGAATGGGGTCCGCAGCAAGGGGTCTAAAATCCTAGAATTTGAGATCATTAGGTAAGTACCTTACACAGGTAAATTTTTGAATCCATGCTTTTAGTAATTTGTCGCACAGCGCAAGTCAAATGATAACGACGGACTCGTATCGTAGGTATCAAAGGGAATATCTTTCCCGGTAATAAATCTGAAAACAATTTTTCCTCTATTTCTTCTTTGTATTATTAAATGGTTAAAATTTTCTGTTTAGTTTCAAGCAGTCCAGGCAGGCAGTAGCTGTGGGGAGACTAGAGAGATCAGCCTCCAAATTTCAAAATTAACGAGTTATTGTTTCAAGAGTCCACGAGAGAAAAAAATTTAAAATTCTTGTAGCGCATCTGAAAGACCGCCAAAATAATTTTTTAGCACAATTTGATCACCAAATAAAGTCAAAATTTTCGGCTTATGTCAGATTTTTTTGTTTTTGTTTTATTTTTGTCTTCAAACATCCCAGGTTTGAGTAAGGCAGGGTAAATAAGTCTAAATTTGCAAACGCTTTTATGCCGAATTACTAATCTTTCGTACTTAATATCTCTTTTCCAGGCCCGTATCCAGGATCCGGCCAAGGGGGGAGCGGACCATAGGTGGGCAGCACCAAAGTTCTGGGGGGGTGAAAAAATTTCTGGGGGGGGGTGGAAAATTTTAAAGGCCAAAAAATGGTCTTAAAAGTGGTTGTTTGGCGAAAAAAACACCATTTTTCGACGTTTCTCATCGAGCACTATCCAATAGCATCAAAAAATTGCTAAAAAGCAAAATTATTTTTTTCTGGGGGTTATTTTGATTTCTGGGGGGTGGGGTATTTCAAACTTCTGGAGGTGCATACCCCCAACCCCCACGCGCATGTGTGGAGCGGACCCATCAGAATTGGTCTGTATCTCGGAAAATTCATCAGGATGTCTCACAAACACCGCGTTTTTCGATGTTTCTCGACATGCTCTATCCTTTAATATCATAAAATTCGAACTTTTCCAAAAAAATTTTTTAGGCTATAAGAAGTGTCATTTTTTCGGTCGCGCTTGGTCTAAAATGATGGAAAACACATCACATAAATACGGCGCTAAATGCCGAAATTTTGAAGATTTCACGTCAACGATATTCACTTTTTCCATCTTTCCATGCATTATCATATTTTTCAACAAATTTTTCCGGCCAGACTTTTTCTTTGATCTTTGGACGACTGATTTTTGTCTGTGAGCTAGAAATTAGGTGAAATTTTTCTCCGATTTTTCGTTTAATGTTTCTTCCTAATCGTATAAAAGTTGCCATGAGACACTCAAAAATGCCATTATATATCTATGGTTATCAAGTTATCCGGCCAACTGCAAAATTTTCGCTCCTCGAAATTCAGAAAGTTAGCTACATCACCTGTCTTGCCTACCAAGCCAAGCGCGCAGTTTAAGCACTCCACAATCAAGCTTTATATACTACAGCTTATTTTGCATACCTATCTCTTCCGCTTTTACAGATTTTATGCAGGAAATATGTACGATCCATGTGAAACTAGCACTGTTTTTCTGTTAGGAATTAAAATTAGCTTATCCATGTTTTCTAACATTAAGTCACGCATGAGTGTAATGACTCGTGTCAGATTCGATGAGCATGTGATGGCAATCGCATTGCCGTTTCTGATTTTGTGATACATTTGAATTATTTCAGTCTTATGAGTCCTGTTTTATGTCAAATTACTTAGAGAATCGTAAAGATTTCGGCGGAACTGTCATTAATTTAATAAAGGATTAAGTATAGGCCGATTTGGATTTAGAGGGGACAGATGGCCGCGAAAAGAAAGTTATAGAAAAATTTTAAGTCGTGCACACACATGGGCGTGGGGGTGGAAGTTTGGGGGGTATGCACCCCTAGAAATCAAAATACCCCCCAGAATTCAAATTTTGAATTTTTTTCGCTTTTTTAGCGATTTTTTGATGCCATTGGATAGTGCTCGATGAGAAACGTCGAAAAATGGTGTTTTTTCAGCCATACGACCACTTTTTAGACCATTTTTTGGCCTTTGAAGTTTTTTTCACCCCCTCCCCCCAGAATTTCGGTGCTGCCCACCTATGGTCGTGCATATGTCTTGGCGTAGTTAGCGATTCGGATTTATTGATTTCCTCCACTCAAAAAGTCAAGTCGGAATTTCTGTTTATAATAGATGGAGTTCGTATTTAAAGAAAAATTTTACTAGTTCGATATCGCAAACGTACTTACTTATACTACTCAGTAATGCAGAATTTGCTTAGCAATGTCCTGACTTAAAATTTTCTTTTTCATTATTGTTATCGTTTTTGAAGTCGGTATTGTCGCGCATGAAATGATAATGCGAACAGGTAGACAGTCAGCAGCTGGATTCGTGCGGGTCATTAAGTTATCAAGCCATAACGCTTATGCGAACTCCAGGAGAGAATTTTTTGATCTCCCAAAACCACCGTCATTCGTCAATTTTGGTGAAAAAACGAAGGATTATGCCGAACAAAGAATCTTAGGGTAGAATTATGCAAACGCAGGCCCGTAACCAGGATTTATTTCAGTGGGGGAGGCGAAAATTTTTTAGGCCAGATATCTCGAGAATTTGGGAGATAGGCGATATTAAAGGCAGCTTTGAGCGTATCTCGGCGAGCTCTATACGATAGTGAAGATAAATTTCAAAAAATTTTGAAAATCGTTCTTATTTTATATTGATGTACAGCAAATTTATTATTTAAGCTGATTTCTCAGCACTTTCTCGACGAATTATTTCTTATCTCTTGCCTTCGTACTTAATCATTGTGCTTTACAGAGAAAAACAATACAGATAATGAATAATGCGGCGCCAAGCGCCGTACAAAATTGACATAGTTATTCTGCATGTCGAGCTCAAATTTGTGCGGTTTTGAGCAAAAGAGAAGACAAAAAACATATAAAAACAATAAATACGGCGCGAAGCGCCGGATTTCCATTTTCTCTTTGATGGACTCTTGGGACGGGCCTGTGTAAACGTGTAAAATTTTGAATTGTATGATAATGAAATCATCGATAAGTAGACGATGTACTTCCAACTAAAAAAGCGAGGGATACTTGTATTACCTGGTGGAGTAAGATCAATTTGGCTGCGTGGCAAAAAGCAACTCTCCTTCAGATGTACAAGAGTTAAAGCTTGGTACTATTTCCAATAAAGTAATTTCTCTCATTGATCTTGCTAAATTTTTTTGAACTAATTTAAGTAAATTTGGAATGATGCTAGGTCGCATATAATTATTATCGGCATTAATAGGGTTGTAGCTAAGTTTAAGGATGGTGTTGTTGTAACAACTTATTTGACGTATAAATACAGGACATGACCACACATGGGCGTGCGTGGGGGTATGCACCCCCTGTATTCCATTTTTAAAAATTTTTTCGCAATTTTTTGATGCCAATGGATAGTGCTCGACGAGAAACGTTGAAAAGTAGTGTTGTTTTCACCATACCACCATTTTTAAGACACCTTTGGAAACTCTTGCAGCCCCTACCCAGAATTTCGGTGCTGCCCACCTATGGACATGACTGGACTCGTAGGTGCGCAAGGTCAAAGTTTCAGGAAGGGGTAAAAATCAAAATCTTGTAGATACATAGCTAATTGCGGTAAATATTTAGCCTTCTGAACACACAAACATAGCTATGTAGCTTTTTTGGACTAAAAATAGCTATTAAGCCATATTAAAAGCCGTAAACATGGCTATAAATTCGTTTGAACCTCAGAAAAAAACTATATATCATTTCTGAACTCACACAATGTGTTTCTGAGGTCAAAATGGCCATATAGCTAGTTATCTAAGCTAAAAAAGGGATACATACGAGTACTAATGTTTTTCTGACCAAACTAGCTATATAGCTATAAGTTTTTAAAGTTCAGGGAGAGTAATGCCCCCGCTCACCATACATGCACAGCATGGAAATTCGGAGGGGGAGTGCTGAAATTATAAAGTGTGTTTTTTTGGGTGCAAAAATAGTAGGTACGCGCGCGTCAAAAAGATCGTTTTTTTAGCGTTTCTGACGATGCTCTATCTTTCTAGAGCATAAAAACATAAGAAAATGTCGAAAAAAATCAAAAAGTCGGAACAAATTGAACAAAATATAGTCAAAACATGAGTATAATGGCGCGAAGCGCCGAAAATTTGGCACTTTTGAGCAAACAGGCTAAAAACGCTTAAAGAAGCGTCTTTTCCACAAATTTTTTGAAAATTCCTGGGAACATCCAAAAAATCAACAATTCTGAGGGAGGGAAGGGGTGAAAATGTTTATGGGAGAGGGGGTGAAAACTCCCCAACCCCCGAAAATCATGCATACCTCTCACCCCTCCCCATGCCCATGTACTATGACTGGACTATTTGTATTCGAATAAAATTTTTCATTGATACTATTATTATGAATCACGCTCTCATTAGTTGGGCAAGGTAGATATGGGTGGTCAGGCGGGGCTTAATCTAGAAACTGTCACTTAATAAACAGTGAGATGTCATAGCATACGTTTTTCACTAGATAATGTTTTGTTCAATACGTATGCGTTTTCAAATGCTATATTTTTCGTCAGAAGGCAGATGAATTCAATTTCAAAATGCATTTTGCCGAGAAATGTCGATTTTTAGATCATGTTTTAAACGAAGAATGCACTGTTGCGAGACATAAAATTGACGTTTTACCCCCCAGAAAAAGTTTGCGTCCCCCAGGATTTTGGTTAAATTCCCCCAGAATTCGCGATTTATCAAACGTTTCCTGTAATCTTTCGAAACTATGCAGAATAGGTGTTTACATATCAGGCATTTTTAGCTACCTATCTATTAGCTCAAAAATGTCAAATTTTCGGCGCTTCGCGCCTTATACTCATGTCTTGACTATATTTTGTTCAATTTGTTCCGTTTTGTTTTTTTTTTGAATTTTTTAATGTTTTTATGCTCTAGAAAGATGGAGCATCGTCAGAAACGCTAAAAACGAAAACGATGTTTTTTACTCGTACCTACCATTCTTTGACCCAAAAGAGGCACTTTATAATTTCACCCCTAGAATATCCATGCTATGCATGTATAATACCCACCGTTTTTGAGCCCAAAAAAGGCATTTCGAAATTTCACCCCCAGAATTCCCAAGCTGTGCAAGTATGGTAGTACTCTGTCCATTCGTTCATTCAGACACTTTCGTCCATTAGTCTACGCATATTTGGTAGTCTAAGTCATTCCATCGTTGTCGTTTTCATGCAAATATAATCACGAATGTACGTGAAGAGTAAAATGAAACGAATTAAAGCATTTTTATGGATTATAAGGGTAGGAGGGTAAGGAAAGATAAAAATATCTAAAAAATCAATATAATTTCATCAGTTTATTGCCCTGATTAACCATAAAAATTAGTCATTTACCTCCCCCTCTAGGAAACTCGGTTTACCTTATCCCAGAGCTTTGAACCGTGTGCATGTAAGCTGTATACGACTATTGAAAAATAAGTGCTTTGTCATCAAATGATCACGTTAACTGAATTTATAGCAGAGGTGTTGCTATCAACCGTAATAATTAAATTAAGTTAATTAATATGAATTAATCATATTCAAAGGGCATCCACCGCCCTGGAATGCGGGCCAGGCCTTATGATTTTGTGTCGCGTTCATACGTGGGCAGCAAGAAAATTCTGGGGGGTCCAAGTTTTTTTTGAAGGTCGAAAAATGGTCTTAAAAATGATGATATGGCGATAAAAACACCATTTTTCGACGTTTCTCATCAAGCACTATCCATTGGCATCAAAAAATTGCGAAAAAAACGAAAAAAATTTTCAAAAATTGATTTCTGGAGGGGTCTTTTGGTTTCTAGGGGGGTCCAGACTCCCCACGCCCATGTGTGGTCGCGTTCGTGATAATCTCTGTTAAGGAAAGGCAATTTTTTCTCTTGCAGATATTCAATGGAACAAATGTATGATATTGTAGCCGACGTGGATAAGTATACCGAATTCGTCCCCTTTTGCAAAAAATCGCGGGTAATCAATAGGAAAGGTCCCTGTTCGGCTCAAGCTGATCTTACCGTTGGTTTTCCGCCCATAGTCGAACAATATAGGTCAATTTTAACTCTAGATCGGCCAAAATTAGTTAAGGTATAAAAAGTATGGATTTCCATAATTTTTCCACAAATGGGCATAGGTAGGGGTGAGGGGAGTATTACCCCTACTTAAGCTCTTAAAAAATCAGGTGCTACTAGGCCAATTTGGAGAAACGGAAGGTGCTGCAAGACCGTTTTTACGCTTAATGCGGAGAAAAGGCCGCAAATTTCACCAGAAAATGGTAAAAAAATTACCTAAATTTCCCGGCGCTGCACGCCATATTGATAAATTTTTGTGTTATTCCTCGCTGAAACCCATAAATTTGTTGACTTTCGCTACTACTGATAGATAACCCCAGTTTACTACAAAATTGTCCACACATATCTACAAAATTAACAAAATTTTTTAGCAACCCTTTGTGCATATTGTACAAAAAAGAATGACCATAATATACTATATTACCATTCCTGGATTTTAACTCTTTCTGGCTACCTGTACCTCGCCCAGCCGTTGTATGATTTTTTCGCATTCTTACTGATAATCTGTCTACTAGCGTGCTGTTATATAAATTAGATCCCAGAAAAGGCTCTTAGATACCTTTGTCCAAAAATAGAATTTAATCAAAACAGTCCAGACGAGTAAATTGCTGATTTCCAGACTTTAGTCTTGCTATCGCTCTATCAGTAATTTCGTCAGTTGAGTGGAAAGTGCGTCTTTCGACAACCGCATGGTCATCATCACCATACATGGGCGTGGGGGCCTGACCATATATGCACAGCATGAGAATTCTGGCGATTTTGAGCAAATAGATAGCCAAAAACCCTTAAAAAGACTTTTTCTACCAATTTTCAGGTAAGTTTAGGAAACTTTTGAAAAATCGCCAATTCTGGGGGGGATGAAAAATTTTTTGCGGGGGTGAAAACTCCTCAACCCTCAAGATCATGTATGGGCCTGACTGATCCCCACCCAGAGAATCTGAAAGAATTCCCTTAGATCGATATACCCCAAAACTGGAATTTTTTTATGCTATTCTTTTGGCGATTTTGCCTTATTGGATCCCCAGAATTTGGTTGCTGCCCAATTATGGTCATCAACATACATATGGGCGTGGCGGGGTTGGGGATTGGGGGCTAGACCAGTTTGTGTTCTCGGGGGGGGGGGTTGACCCCCAGAATGGCAACTGACCCCCTGCAGAATGACTGCGATTCCCCAGAATTGTCGATTTTCGTAAAAGTTGATAAAAGTTGTAAAAGTGTGCTTTTTAGGCGTTTTAGCTCCTTTTTTGGCTCGAAAATCTCAAATTTTCGGCGCTTTGTGCCATATGCACATGTTTTTACCATATTTTGTTCAATTAGCTCAATTTCTTAAATGTTTCGAAATTCCTTTTACGACTTTTATGTTCTAGAACGAGCATTGTCTGAAACGTCAAAAAACACTGTCTTTGTTGTGTACTCATCGTTTTTAGAAAAAAAAGCTTTTTATAAGCTCTTGGGCCTGACACACCCAGAATTCTCAAGCTGTACATGTATGGGCTAGACCACACATGGGCGTGGGGAGGTCCGGGGTTCTGAACCTCGCCGAGAATCTGGTGGACCGTTCCCAAAAACGATTGACCTCCTCAGAATTAAATTTTGTACAATTCGGCCCTCCCGAATTCGGTCGCTGCCCATGTATGGGCTAAGACTAGACTTTTACGTGCGGCTTTGAATTTCTGAACCCTTAGAATGGAAAATGGGTAATTTTAGGGGTAAAATATGGAAAAAATGAAGGCTAAGCATTGATGAAAATAATGAATTTTTCTGCAAAAGTGTTTGAAAATGGTCAGAAACTGTGGGCTACCATAGTTTTACGCTATTTCTGCATTTATACCAGTTTTGGTGGCCATTTTTGCTAAAAAAGGCTTTCTGACTTAGCCCCGTACATGTAAAAGCGGGGATAAGGGCCACCGAAAGTTGGACGTCTCTCCATGCCCCCCAAAGCCAAAAAAGTTAACGCCCCTTCCCCGATTTTTGAAAAAAATTGAATTTTTGGCCGTTTTAAGGCGTTTCTGGCTATTTTTGGCCAAAAATAGGTGGTCACCCACCCCGCCCCCTAAAATTTTCCGGGACCGCCCAATTTCGAGCCGTTACATGTATGCTTAGCCCCTATACCGGTTCCTCTCTAGAGTTCGGAAGACCCCTAGAATAATGTTTCATTTTTTAAGCGCCGCAAAAGGATGCTTTTTGCCATAAACTTTTCGCTACTTTAACAGTCTAAACGTGTGTTTTAGATTTTAAAATGAAATGCATTTTTTTAATTTTTTCGCTCATACGTAGCTAACGATGTTTTGGTACAATTTCGATTGGACTATTTCAGATATTGCTTCCTTTTTTCCAATCCGGAATACATTACTAGCATAAGCGGGCGTCACCAAAGCTCTGGGGGGTGTGCAAGATTTTTTCAGAAGGTCAAAACAATGGCCCTAAAAATGGTGGTATGGCAAAATAACACAATTTTTCATACGTTTCTCATCGAATACTATCCATCGGCATCAAAAAATTGCAAAAAAGAGAAAAATTTATAAAAAATTGAATTCTGGGGGTATTTTGGTTTATTGGGGGTTATTTTGGTTTCTGAGGGGTGCATACCCCTAAACCCCTACGCCCAGGTATGATTACTACGCCTCTTCAGTTTCGTTTTCATTATCTTCATGTACACAATTCCATTACTATAGACAGTTTCAAATATAGAGTTACAGCACGCATTTAAAATAGCTCCATATCCATAGAGATGAAGGGGGACCTCTCTAAATTTTTTTATCGTAATTTTCGTCCTGAAATAACAGAGTATAGGTTTTTGATATTCTCTAGCCTGAAAATTCTCAAAATTTCAGCGCATTTTTCTTCAATACATATTTCAAGTTGTTCCAAATCAATAAATTTTTCGATAGATAAAATTTCTGGAGTTTGATATTTCCGGAAAGGTGTGAAATCGATCTCAAAAAAAACAAAAATATCGAGATTTCTCGGTGCTTCGCGCCAGATGTAATTTCCTGCGTTTTTTTCAGAGGTATAAAAATTGAATCTCAGATTGATGAAATTGTCAAAAATTTCCGACGCCTGGATATGGTTTGTTATTGCACTGCCTGTCTTTAAAAAGGCTAAAAAATTGAGTTCAAAATAAAAATGTTCGCTAAATCACTTGATTTTCATTTCTTTTATTATAGCAAGCCGCATAAATGGCAAAAAAGGCAAAATAGTTTCTTCACGTGCATCCACACGTGGGCGTAGGGGTGGGGGCTTGGGGGGTATGCATCCCTCAGAAGTTCGAATACCCCCAGAAACCAGAATACACCCGAGAATTCAATTTCTAAAATTTTTTTGTTTTTTTTTCGCAATTTTTTGATGCCAATGGATAGTACTCGATGAGAAACGTTGAAACACGGTGTTCTTTGCTACACCATTATTTTTAAGACCATTTTTTGACCTTTGAAAAATCTTGCACACCCAGAATTTCGGTGCTGCCCACCTAAGTGTGCATCCCTTCGAAATGCAGTACAAACATTTTCAGAATTTCGGCGATTCCTCTGAGATGAAATCCTGGATACGGGGCAGGCACATAGCTGGCCGTCCTATTTGGGGGGACCAACACCAATTTTAGGGTGGACTAAGCCTAAAAAAGGCCAAAAATATCACAAAATAACGTTTAAAAAAGTCATATTTTTCCTGTTTTTCTTAATTTCAGGGGGTCCGAATCCCCCATTCCCCCCAGAGCTACGTGCCTGATACGGGGCCGATCGTAAATATAGTTTTTGAGTAAGATGAGGTCGCAGGAACTAATATAGTCTATGCGATTCGGATCCATTCAATAAATTTAAATCCTTTATAATTGTTCTGGAATTTGCCTAATGACTTCAGTGAGCTTTAATGTGGTCTTCGCTCCCTTCGTTTTTGTAGCGGCTTGTACTTTATAAAAATCGATATTTTCTTTGTAGTCCGTATGCTGCGATGGCAAACTGTTCAAAACTTTGATAACGACGTGGGAGTTCAGTCCTGGTTTCACCGATAACGAAAAAAGCTGCAGACTGGATTTTAGGGTAAACTTCTATGCTTAAGGTCCTTGATTGAATCCGTTTTTCGTATTGAGATGATGTGGAATTTCTAAAATAAATGGGCCATGATAAATTGATTAAATTATTAATTTTTTGATTTTTTTTTATTTTTTTCAATTTTATAAAATAATTCATCTTGTGTAGATAATTTTTAAATAAGCGAGTCGAAATTTTTCTAAATTTTTCAACAATTTTCAAATTTAGTATAACTTAAGCTTACAATCGCACCCATAAATACATATGATAGGGGAAGTCAGCCCCTATTTTCCTATTTTCCGAAGACTGGTAGTTTTTAGACGCCCCCTCCCTCGAGTTTTAGACAAAAGCTTACTTTTCTAGATCATTTTATGTTAATTTTTTTGCTATGTTTTTGCCGAAAATAGCTCGAGGGAGTCATAACCATAGGTGGGTAGCACCGAAATTCTAGGGGGGGGGGGTGAAAAAATTTTCAAAGGTCAAAAATGGTCTTAAAAGTGGTCGTATGGCGAAAAAAACACCATTTTTTCGACGTTTCTTATCGAGCACCATCCAATGGCATCAAAAAATCGCTAAAGAAGCACAGAAAATTTGCGAAATTTGAATTCTGGGGGGTATTTCAACTTCTGGGCTTCTGGGGGATGCATACCCCCAAACCCCCCATGCCCATGTGTGGTCATAACCATTGTATATTGTATCATCATCTATTTGTTTTTATATAGATAATTTCTAACTTTTTCCCTATTACTAGCCGTGTTTGCATTTTATACTGAAAAAAATCAGAAACTGTTCTTTAAACCCTTTCCTTTTTATCTTTTTGCCTTCCACCCCTGCAGAGCAATTTTCTTATTTTAGTCGAACTTTTAGCATTTTTTTACCTGCTCAGCGTTGGTATTCTGGGGCGGGGTTTCAAAGTGCGTTTTTGGGCCTAAAAATGGTGCGTACGCGTCATACGTGCACAGCATAGCAATTCTTAGGGGACGAAATGATAAAGCGCCCTTTTTTAAGTCCAAAATGGTAGATACGTGTCACAAACATCGTTTTTAGCGTTTCTGACGATGCTCCATCTTTTTAGAACATCAAAACATTAAAAAATTTCGAAAAAAATAAAAACATCCGAACAAATTGAACACAATATAGTCAAAACATGAGTATACTGGCGCGAAGCGCCGAAAATTTGGCACTTTTGAGCAAATAGATAGCTGAAAACGCCTACAAAACATCTTTTTGGAAACTTTGAAAAAAAAATCGCCAATTCTGGGAGGGGGAGGGGGGGTGAAAAAATTTTTGTGGGCGTGAAAATTTTTTGGAAGAACCCCTCCCCTAAGATCATGTATGGTACGCGTCAAAAACTGAGTTATTCTGCGTTTCTGACAATGCCCTATCTTTCTGGTGCAAAAAAAACAAAAAATTTAGAAACAAATTAAAAAAAGTCGAATAAATTGACTAAAATATAGTCAAGACATGATGAGTACCTGTATGTAAATTTGACGCTTTTGTGCAAATAGATGGCTAAAAACACTTAAAAGGTACTTTTTATACGAATTCTTCAAAAATTCTTGGAAACTTTCGAAAAATCGCGAATTCTGTGGGAGGGTGAAAAAAAAAACATTTGCGGTGGGGGAAGGGCGAAAGTTTTTCTGTGGGGATGAAACCCATTTCCCGCACAAACTCATTAAGATCATGTAAGCTTACCAACCAACAATCAAAACTAATCAAACAACCAATGCTTACCTAATCAACCACTAAGCAACCAATCAAAAAACCACAACAACTAGAAAAGTTTGGCAGCTGGTACCAATGGGAAGGACGGCCTTTGTCTATGTATGGTTTCATAATAAAAGAGCTAGACTCAGCTGCCGTAGAATACTGTAGAATAACAGGGCAACAAAGGCAATTAACGTCTTTGAAAAATGCTGTCACGACTCGAAAAAAAACGATTTTTATTAATTTGTTTATTAAATCTTATAGTTTAAAATCTTTTATAATTCTCTTCATAATTTAATGGTATGTTTAAACTTTTAAGTTTCTCTTGTTTACAACTCTCGCTTAGCAAGCTCATTTTTCAAAACTATTACATGATGAACAGTCGCTTCTAAAATTATTATCCCATTATCAATTAATGCAGCGATGACAGACTTTCTATCAAAGCAAACCGTTTCCCATTTGCTTTGGTCATTAAGAAGCCACAAGTTCCGATAGGCGATTCGTTTTTTTGACCCATCTCTTTACATTTACGCTTGAGAACGTCAAAAATCTGTATAGTTGCTTAGCTGAAAATTCTGAAAAATTTTTAGAGGGATTTCCCTACACACGAGCATATGGGGCTTGGGGGTTTTAACGCCCCTAGAATCCGGTAGACAGACCCCACCGCAAAGTCGATAGACTCCCGAAATTGAATTTTCGGCATGTTTTTGGAATATTTGTTGACTTTACGCCACCCAGACCCCCAGAATTTGGCTGCTGTCCATGTATGGATTACGGGCCACATTTCGTTCGTTAATCAATACGTCGAATATCGCAGGTGACGTTTGAATTTCGCTCAATGGTTTATGCCCAGTTGTCTGGCCTTGTTTTCGACGAAATCGTCAGAACAATGGTGCAAGCTTTTTTGAGTAGGGCCAAAAAGATTCATGGGCCTGCTTCACTTAGGGACGATCAAATGAAGCCAAAAATTATTAAATGCGTGTCATGAAAATTTTGTAAACGCCTAGTTTTATGTGCATCTTTCGCATTTTACTCAGCTTTGTAGCTGGTCTGCGTTTGTTAGTTAGCGCTATGTCAACATATGTAGGTGGGCGGCACCGAAATTCTGGGGGTGCATGTCGAAGGTCAAATAATGGCCTTAAAAATGGTGGCATGGCAAAAAAACAACTTTTTTTAAACCATCGAGCACTATCTATTGGGATGAAAAAATTGCGAAAAAAAACAACAAAAAATTTCAAAAATTGAATTTTGGGGGTTATTTTGGTTTCAGGGGGAGGAATGCATACCCTTAAACCCTACCCCCACGCCCACGTATGGCTGTCAACCACACCTGGGCGTGGGGGGGTTTGGGGGGTATGCACCCCCCAGAAAACCAAAATACCCCCCCCCCCCCAGAAATCAAAATACCCCCCCAGAATTCAATTTTTGAAAATTTTTTTCGTTTTTTTCGCAAATTTTTTGATGCCAATGGATAGTGCTTGATGAGAAACGTCGAAAAATGGTGTTTTTATCGCCATACCACCATTTTTAAGGCCATTTTTTTGACCTTCAAAAAAATCTGGCACCCCCCCCCTCCCCTCAGAATTTTCTTGCTGCCCACGTATGCTGTCAACCGTCTGAGCATTGGCTTAACAGGCATATAAACGAAGCGAGCCATAAATCAGCTCTTGGTGCTTTGATTTGACAAATTTTCAAGTACGGCACTACTTACGACTTGAATTTCCCAAGCTTTCTTAGATTATCATTTAGAAATATGAGTAGTCTCATAATGAATTTCTAGTCGAAAATTATTTTTTCTAAATTCTTTCCTGAAACGAGTCGCATGGAAGCGGAGTGATGCTCAGTTAATTGAAATAGAGGGCCATTGTCGTTAAATGTCACGGCAATGCAATTTTTAAAAAATGGCGCCTTGTTATCATAGATGGGCGGCACCAAAGTTCTGGGAAGTGCAACATTTTTCAAAAGTAAAAAAATGGCTTTAAAAATAATGGTATGGTGAAAAAACAGCATTTATCAACGTTTCTCATCGAGCACTTTTGGCATCAAAAAATCGCGAAAAAAAAACAAAAATCAAAAATTGAATTCTGGGGGTATTTTGGTTTCTGAGGGGAGTATTTTTTTTTGTTTCTGGGGAGGAGGTGCATACCCCCAAACCCTACACGCCCAGGTATGCTTGTATTTCGCGATTCGAGATTGTTGTTTTTATATTTTAATTACATTTGCGGGTATTTGGCTCTTCACAATGCTCTGCAATTAAATCCGGTTCATATGTAGGAAATTTCAATAAATAAATTCGTATACATAGCCTGTTCCATTCCACACGGCCCATTTTCTCTAAATTCTTGTACTGCATTAGCTTTTCACTGCATAAACGGCTTCGTCAATTATGCTCTCGTAGCGGCGATTGTCTTAAACTTCTTGGTCGTGTCAAACTTCTTTATTCTTACTAAGATTAGGCTTAGATTTATGTAGGTGGTAGTCAGGGATGGAAAAAACCCAGATTTTAATATTTTGAATGTTGGGTTTTTTGTCCTTTTTTGAGTCTTTTTTATAAAATGAAGAAAATGATGGCTAGAGCTACATACAGCAGCTGGGAATACTTCCAACAGCTGCAAGACACGAGACAAACAAAATAAGATGGGCTTTCATTCATTCTGTGTGGGGGTAAAATTTACCCCAATCAGTTATATTGCATATTAAGCATATTTTTGCCAAAGTTCCATATTTTTGGGCTCCATATGAATTTTTTTACTATTTCGATGTAAAAACATTGTTTGCTCTCGCCGTTTCTCCCAGGCTCCGGTCCATGCTTATCATGGTTTCTCCCAGGCTCCGGGTTTGGTTACCCATGCTTGTCATGGTTCCCCCTGGTTACCTTGTGTGCTATGCTTATCATGCTATTTCTTTCTCCCTATCTTTTTCATTAATAGGATTTACGGGTTGGGCCGTAGATTGGGGGTATGCAACCCCCAAAATTCAATTTGTGAATCTTTCGCCGATGATAAACAATGGAAAATTGCGTTTTTTGCCATACCACCATGTTTAAGACCTTCGAAAAACCTTGCAACCACACCTGGGCGTGGGGGTTTGCACCCCCCGAGAAACCCAAATACCCCCCAGAATTCAATTTTTAAAAATTTTCGTTTTGTTCGCAATTTTTTGATGCCAATGGATAGTGCTCGATGAGTAACGTCGAAAAATGGTGTTTTTTCGCCATACCACCACTTTTAAGGGCATTTTTGACCTTTGAAAAATTTTGCAACCCTCCCCGAGAATTTTCTTGCAGCCCACGTATTCTTTCAACCCCCAGAACGTTATTGCTGCCCACCTACGGTAGACACCTTTCGGAATTGAATTTCTAGCCTGCGAACTGCATTACAGGGGAGGATGAATGTACGCAATTTTACATGAAATTGGTGCTCGCCTTCTTAGCTGTCATAAATCAATCGCTTTGTGGTTGCATCAGTTGAAGTTGATGCGTAATCATGTACACTAATTACCTATCTACATACTACCATAACACCTGAGCGTGAGGGTATGCGACCCCGGAGAAACCAAAATAACCCCACAGAATTGAATTTTTGAAAACTTTCTGTTCTTTCGCAATGTTTTGATGCCAATGGAAACGTTGAAAAATGGTTTTCTTCGCCTTTGACCTTTGAAAAATCTCGCACTCCCCCAGAATGTTGGTGCCACACACCTGGCTATCATACGTGGGCAGCACCAAAATTCTGGTGGGGTGTAAGATTTTTCAAAGGTCCAAAAATGGGTCTCAAAAATAGTGGTTTGCGAAAAACATGTTGCAACGTACCCCTCACGCTGCACACCCGGGCGCGCGGTTAGCACCACACATGGGCGTGGGAGGGTATGCAGCCCCCAGAAAATTTCTTTTGCTTTTTTAGCAATTTTTCGATGCCATTGGATAAGTGCTCGACGAGAAACGTCGAAAAATGGTGTTTTTTCGCCATACGACCACTTTTAAGACCATTTTTGACCTTTAAAAATTTTTGCACCCCCCCCAGAAGTTTGGTGCTGCCCACTTATGGTTAGCACCCTCCGAGAAACCAAAATACCTACCCCGAAATTCGATTTTGAAAATTTTTCGCAGATGCCAATGGATAGTGCTCGACGAGAAACTTTGGAAAATAGTGTTTTGTTCGCCATATACCACCATTCCATTTTTGATCTTTGAAAATTCTTGCAAAACCCCAGAATTTTGTTGCCGCCAACCTATGGTGCATGGGCGTGAGGTTCGGGGGTATGCACCCCCTCCCCAGAAGTTGAATTAACCCCCCTACAGAATTCAAATTTTGAAATTTTTTTGTTCGTTTCCGCCATACCGATACTTTTAAGACCATTATTTTACCTTTGAAAATTTTTCCACCCCCAGAATTTCGGTGCTGCCCGGTGTATAGACTGGGACAGCAGTACACATACTGACTGAGATAAGATTTGCTCAACGGGGGGGGAGGACGTACGTAACGCCAAATTTTCCTATCATTCCCAAGAATTGTTAAAAATCCGCCCAATTTACCAGTTCTCTACTGCACTGCGCCCACTGACAAAAGGTTTTTGGTCAATTCTTTAAAACGTCTTTCTTCACTTGTACTCACCCGAGACTAAGGTTATCAGCTTTGCGTGATAAATGCGCAGATAAAAATTAGTGTGGATAATCCGGGTGACTTTTGTTCTTTTTCAACGATAACACGGGTACGTATGTACAATAAACTACGAATCAATGCAATGAACAAGAACGACGCAATGATGGAAAAAATGCCAAGCAAAACGTTTGAATAACAACGAATGTCTGTTAAAAAACAATATAGCGGCTTGCACACGACTTAAATCAATAATCCATGCCTCCCATTCCACCCATGCCGCCCATTCCGCCTCCGGGCATCATCGGCTTCTCTTCCTTCGGAATCTCCGTTATCGTACACTCGGCCGTTATGAGCAATGAAGCGACACCCGATGCGTCTTGAAGGGCTGTTCGGATCACCTGTTTGTTCATCCAGATATTTATTTTCAACAGGCACGTATCTCTCAGAGGAGGGTGGAATGGGAAGGGGGTAGTGATCGACCGGGGCCCCGGCCCCGGCAATCCCCGGCCATTTTTCAGCACCCCGGCCCCGGCCGGGGCCGGAGCAGGTCAAAAAATGGCCGGGGCCGGGGAAAAATTTAGTGTAATTCATATTTTGTACAGGCTGTGATACTGGCACTTATTTATCGATGAGCAAGTGTTAATTTTGAGAACTGTACTGATTAGACCATATGTATACTTACTTAGTCCTTGTCATAAGTTTTCTACTGTGTATAAATGAGCTTTTAATGAATGAATGTTCAGGAAAATCTGCATATTTTCGATTCCTCCACTTAACTTATTTAAACTAAATGCTATAACTCATTCATTCATAGCTATGGCTAAAAGATTTAGAGTTGACAAATACGTTCTATTTCTAGTTAGAAATTGTACGCTTTTAACAAACTATTTCTACAAAAAACACTTTTACATTCATTTGAATGGGAACCGTGTGCTTCAAAACGCGTTTCCTGTGTAATAGTTATTAGGACCGAGGTTAATTATAGGCGAATATAAACTATGCTGCAGAATTGCGTCCGATCCGATAAACTAAATATGTCTCAAATAGTTTCCTAGGGTCCATGAGCTGAGGAGAGGTGAAATCCCAAATTGGAGGACCAGAAAATTAGTGGCAAAACAGGGTCTTTTGACTTTTAATTGTATATTTTAGCTAATTTCTGAGTTTCCTAACGCCAAGAATTACTAAAATTGTCTCCAAAACGGCGCGAAGCGCCTAAAAATTTGACATTTCTGCATTCTAAATTTAAATTTTGCCATTTTAAAAGATGTACAGGACAGACAATTTTTCATATCGGAGGGAAATGCCGAAAAATGTTTGGAATTTTATAACTTTTTTACAGTTTTTATCTTCCCAAAAATTCTTTGTACATGTACAAAGATAGTCCTGGTCTTTGTACATCGGGAAAAATCTTTGGCGAATACAAAAAAAACACTCTTTTGTACATGCAAATTTTTGTATACTTTAATATGGTACAGTAACGATTTCAGTGTGGTAGTAGAACATAGTTTTTCGACCTTTAGTAGTGTATTTGGCTAATTTTTGGGTTCCTGAATATTTGACATTTTTCCATTTTTCCATTCTAAGCGCAGTGTTGCTTATTACAAGATTTAATTCGCATATTACAATTTTTGTAATATTTCTCATTTTTGTAGTACAAGTTGTTTTAGCTTTCGTCAGTCGAGTTTTTATGTGTGAATTCCATCAGAAGCTAATAAAAATTTCGGCACTTCGCGCCGAACTATCAACTAAATTCAGGCCGAATTATCACATTTAGAAGCACGGTCTTTTTGTATTCGGGGAAGATTTTTGCTGATGTACTTAGACGTTTCAGAACCGTCTTTGTACATGTACAAAGATTTTTGAAGAACAAAAACTGTAAAAGAGTGTAGAATTCCTTATTGAAAATTCTACCATTTTAAAGATTTTCAAAGGGGGAGTAAGGGGCTGCAAAAATGGAGCCGCTTACCACCCTTCCCCTGAAAATAGCCGGGGAATATACATGTGACAGAGGATTTGGGCCATCCCCCATCTCCGCTTTGAAGCTCCGAACTTCCTTGAAAGTCAGAAAATATTTAACCACCCTCCCCCATTTTTTGGCGAAAGCCTGTGCTTTTTTTGGCTATTTTTATGTTTTTACCATTTTGGATCTAGTCGCTAACCCCTCCTTCTAAAAATGGCGCGGGACCCCTACCTTAGATTTCCAGCCGTTACATGTAGGTATACTGAGGGAACCTCATAAAATTTTAAGCGATTACATGCATGTTTTATAGTGATAGTTTATCTATTTACTCTAGCTCACATTCTAAAATAATGTATCACTTCGTGAAATTCTAATAGTTAGGTACACTTTTGCCATACTTAAAAATTAGGTTCAAAAATTCAAAAAGGTTTTCACCAAAAATCGTCTGACAATGACTTGTGTCTTGGACCCTGAGGGGGTAATACCCCTCCCCCATATGGGAATGTGTGATGTCTCATTTATTACATCCAATACCTATTGCATCCAATTGCTACAGCAGCAGTAGCCGTAGCTAAGATTCGAATGATACAGAGTGTGCTAATAGCAGCGACATAGACCTTATTGATGATTCAGACAATGAAACACTAGACTACAATTTGTTTCTTGTGACATAAATAGTAATAAAACTTGATATGAAAAGCCATTTACTACTGAATGGAGCAATCGCTCATTATTTCTTTCCTATGCCCCCCACCCCAAGTATGTGTCATGCAATAATATTTTCCTTGTCTGACCCCGGCCAGCCCCGGCCCCGGCCCCGGCCCCGGGGCCGGGATTTGTTTCCAGCCCCGGTACCGCCCCGGCCCCGGCCAAAAAAGTCGCCCCGGTCGATCACTAGAAGGGGGGTTCGGAGTTCGGACCATACATGGCAGCACCGAAATTCTAGGGGGTGCAAGATTTTTCAATGGTCAAAAAATGGCCTTAAAAATGGTGGTAGGGCGAAGAAAACTCCATTTTTCAACGTTTCTCATCGAGCACTATCCATTGACATCAAAAAATTGCGAAAAAAACAGAAAAAATTTCAAACATTGAATTCTGGAGTATTTTGGTTTCTCGGGGGGGGGGGAGGGGGAAGGAAAGGGGGAGGTGCGTAGCCCCAAACCCGAGCCAACAACCAGGTGTAGGTGTGGTTGGGACCCCCAAAATTCAGGATAATCGGAAAAATAGGACGTTTTAAACGTTAGTTTGTGTTATTCGGCCAGTCGCGTGCCTGATTGTTAATGATTAACAAAGTTTGTTCCAAATTTATTCAGCCAATAAAACGTTAAAAAACGAATACATATATATGAATGAGCATTTTCTTTATGCTTACCGAGTTTTTTAAATTCCCTTCTCATCTTGGTCTCTCGGAGATACAAGATTTTTGATGACGAAAAAGCCCAATTTTTATGTTTTACTTGAATCAGGCCCGTATCCAGGATTTTATTTCGGAGGGGGAGGGGCGAAAATTTTTGAGGCCTGATATCTCGAGAACCAATAGGAGATGGGCGAAAATAAAGACAGTTCTGAGCGTATCTCGGCGAGCTCTATACAATGGTGAAGAAAATTAAAAAAAAAATTAAAAAATTTTTCACTTCATTTAATATTGATATACAGCAAATACATCATTTAAGCTGATTTCTCATTACTTAATCGACGAATTTTTTCTAATCTCTTGCCTTTGCACTTAATCATTGTGCTTTACAGGTGAAAACAATACAGATAATGAATGAATTGTCATATTCTGCATGTCAAGTTAAAATTTTAGCGGTTTTGAGCGGGCTAGAAGACAAAAAACATATAGAAACAATAAATACGGCGCGAAGCGCTGCAAAAATTTCATGTTTGCCATGTCATAACTCAAATTTGAGCTGTTTTGAGTGACCTAGAAGGCAAAGACTATAGCTGAGCAATGAATCTGGCGCTGGAAAAAATTGACATGCTCTCTATGTCTAACTCAAATTTTAACAATTTTTAGCGGTTTAGAAGACAAAACTATGCATAAACAACAAATCCGGTGCGAAGCGCCGGAAAATTTTTAGTTTACTACAGTGGTCGCCCTGAAAGATGACGCGCCATCATCCTCAGAATTATAATGGATGGTGCGTCAGCGAGAGCGCGTTACATCCATCATGCGCCATCATCTCTTTTTTCTATTCAGCGCCATTAACCTCCATCATCCCATTAATCTGGCGATGCAGGACGGCGCAATTTAGCTATTAATAGCGCCAATAAGGAAGCGCGCACGTGAATGCTGGCGCGCTTCCTTCTTGTTGGTGCTATTAATAGCTAAATTGCGCCGTCCGCATCGCCAAATTAACGGGATGATGGAGGTTAATGGCGCTGGATAGAAAAAGAGATGATGGCGCATGATGGACGTAACGCGGCGCTCGCGACGCACCATCCATTATAATTCTGAGGGTGATGGCGCGTCACCTTTCATGGCGACCACTGTAGCTCAAAAGTACGCCAAAAACCTGTTTTGGCGGTGTTTCAGACGCACTTCGCCAATTTTTCGTTTTTTCCCAAGGGCCCCCCTTGGGAAGAACAAAATTTTTTCCCATTTCGAGGGGGGGGGCAGGCCCCCCCGCCCCCTGGATACGGGCCTGTATGTATGTACTCAGTTCGAAACTTGGGGAATTGATGAGTCTTCAAAAAATCTAAACATTTCATCCACTAAAACATTTAAAATTTAGAACAATCTGGAATTGGGGCCAAATAAATATATGAATAAATAACGATTGAAATGTTTGTCTATAGAAAAGACGAGACTTATAAGGTTTGGTTTTTCTTTTGCAATTGAAATATGTTTGTTTTTTTATTTACGACGCAAAACGTTTATTTTAGAAGCACACATGGGAGTGGAAGGGGCTTCTGGATTCCAGCATCCGGAGGACTCCACCCTTCCCTCCAATTGAATTATTGCGCTATTGGCAATTCTGCACCACCGGACCCCTACCTATAACTGGGCGTGGGGAGTGTTTGAGGGGTATGCACCCCCAGATTTCAATTTTTGAAAATTTTTTTCGTTTTTTCCGTTGGCATCAAAAAACAGCGAAAAAACAACAAATCTTTTAAAAAATTGAATTCTGGGAGGGGTATTCCGGTTTCTGGGGGCTGCATACCCTGAACCCCACACGCCCAGGTGTGGTATGCACCCCCAGAATTTCATTTTTGATTTTTTTGAAAGTTCTTCTCGCAATTTTTTGATGCCAATGGACAGTGCTGCTCGATGAAAAACGTTGAGAAATGGTGTAGTTTACCATATGCAAACCTGAGCAATGCCTGATATCGGCCCATCACCAGGATGGGCCGAACCAAAAGTTGTACGGGGCTACGTTTTATCAAAGAGAAAATTTTTGGAAATAATTTAAGGAAATGTTAGATACAGTATATCATGATCAGTTTGCAAAACATGCACAGAAAACATCTTATGACACTGTTCGACCTTTTCATGCATGAACCCACCTATTTTCAGTGACTGACCTACTGATTAAGCTGAACGACCCACCTTTTTCAGGCACGGATCCACCTTTTTTCAGATCAGACCCACCTTTTTTCAGGGACAGACCCACCTTTTTCAGGGTCTAGGGACCCACCCACCCTTTTGGCTGGAAGTTGGACGGGGCGAACCGTCAGCCATTGCCCAGGTATGACCATATGTACCATTTTTTGTCCTTTGAAAAATCGTACACCCCCAGAATTTTGAAGCTGCCCACCTATAATACCAAACCGTTTTAAGCCGAAAAATTTTCAAGTCGACCCCCACAAATTCTTAAGCTTTGTACGATTCCACTAATGAGAAAATTTATAATTTTCTATCTTATTATTTATTGTTGTTATACCTTTGTGGGATCGACGATTCCCCTTTCGATCATATTGCCGTATTCGCATTTCATAGCGTCGTAGCCGAAATTGACGTCTTTGTTGGACAAAACTTTTTCAACGACGATGGCCGAATCTACGCCAGCGTTGCGGGCGATGGTTATGCAAGGCTGACGGATGGCTTTTCGAACTATGTCGATACCTAAAAAACCAGCGAAATTAATTTGAAAAAAGTGATTTTTCCCAGAATTTTAAAAATGAAATCTGAATTTGAAATTCCATACCAAGAAATGGTGTCTGACGCGCATCCATCGCGTGCTAGTCAAAAAAGGCGGTATAATAGTTTTTGACTTAAGATCTCCAAGAATTCGTACATGTTGTTGTTTATCTATGTCACAATCAAAAAGTTTATTCGGGAACGACAGGTTGATCGGCCGTAAGGAGGATAAAAATAATACAACATGGGCAGCAACCAAATTCTGGGGGTCCTATGGGGGCAAAATCGCAAAATAGCACCAAAAATTTACTTCTAGGCACAATTGGGCGTGGGGGTTTGGGGGGTATGCACCCCCCCAGAATTCAATTTTTGAAATTTTTTTTCGTTTTTTTTCGCAATTTTTTGATGCCAATGGATAGTGCTTGATGAGAAACGTCGAAAAATGTTTTTTCGCCATACCACAATTTTAAGGCCATTTTTTGACCTTCAAAAATCTTGCACCCCCAGAATTTTCTTGCTGCCCAGTATGCTTCTAGGGGTATTCTTTTGGCGGGGAAGGGGTAGCCGATCATTTTTGGAAAAAATAATGTTCAATTTTTGGATAAAAATTGCAAAAAACACCTAAAAATGAGCTAAAAACGCAAGTTGTTGTCAAAAATGGGGGGAAGAATGTCTTCTGGGGAGAGGGGACGACGGGGAACATCCCCGAACGCACGTACATGTATGTTAGATGCGAGGGGTTGCCCGGCCCGGCAATTTTTACGGCAGGGGAGAACACCAATTTTTGGCCAAAATCGTAAAAAACACCTAGAATCTCCGAACGCCCGTACATGTATGTTAGATGCGAGGAGTTGCCCGGCCCGGCAATTTTTACGGCAGGGGAAGAACACCAATTTTTGGCCAAAACCGTAAAAAAACACGTAAAAACAGCCAAAAATCGCAGCGCAAAAAAGGAACCCCCAAACACTCCTATAATTGCATGATACCCGTTTGCCCACTTACCTTTGCGCTGATCGTCATTTTCCGGCTTGACCGAATCCAAAGCATCGATGCATCGCAGCAAGGCCACGCCGCCTCCGGGAACAATACCTTCTTCTATGGCGGCTCGAGTAGCGTTGAGAGCATCGGTAACTCGATCTTTCTTTTCATTTACCTCAACTTCGCTGGAACCACCGACCTATTTAAATTGCAGTTTAAAAAAAATTAAAAATTGACTAAATTTTTCATTGTAATTCGGAAGTTTCAAAAATTTTTGAAGCAAAGTAAAAGAAAAACACTTCAAATTAAGGCTGTTATGTAAAACGAGGCGTAAAATAAGTAGGTGGCTACATGCAACCGACGAATTCGTGCAATGGCGGATTCAGGATTTCCTGACAGGGGGCGGAACGAACCCAAAATTTTCCTCAAAGTGTCAAATATTGACCAAAAATTTGTATATTAAGCTCAAAGAACCGGTTTTGTGCTGTTTCCTGATAGGAGGAATCATTTTTGATGCAAGCAAAGCTGAAAACTTTCGGAATTTTCCAATGCTTTAGTGAAAAACTCGCAAGATTAATGCAGAAATCGAGACAAATCGCCGAAAATACACTCGAGAAATCATTGTAAGATTTACAGAATCTGTTCTGTACAAAAACTGCTCTTCTAACGCAAATTTAGGTGTTTAGAGCGCCAAGAGAGTCAGTAAATGCCATTAATGAGTAGTACTATTCGCCGGAAAAATTAAAAAAATAATACATAATAAAAATGGCTAAAACCGACAAAAAATACACATCATTTTTCACTGCGCCCAAATATTTTTTGAGGGGCGGCATGCGCCGCCGCCCCTCTAAATCCGCCAGTAAATTCATGCAAATCTTCAGCTTCAAAAAACGATCGAAAATTTATCAAATCCATGCAAAACAATATTTAGGAACTCAAACTGAAAGAAATGAAAAAGACAAAAAAACAACAAAAATTCTCAATATGAATAAAATTTCATTTTTAAAGTTTTCAAGAAAACACAAGAAAGTCGAAGACAAAAAATGACCAATTTGCGATAAGAATGTACCAACTTTTTTAAGAATTGAAAATACTACCGCTTTTTTCCACCATGCATATTTTTTTATCATATTTACGCTGAAGTTGATTTAAATTATGACCGGTTTTTTATTTTGGCTAATTTCCCGACCGCTTTGGCCCAAAACGCCAAAAAATGTCTTAGAACCACACATAGGCATGAGGGTTTGGACCTCCCAAAATCAGGCCGGCGGAGCCCCAGAACTAAATTTGTGGTGCTATTTGTGGCAATTTTGCCCCATCAGACTCCCCAGAATTTGGCTGCTGTCCACCTATGCTTAGTATGTACCTTGAGAAGAGCGACGCCATTAGCCAGTTTGGCCAAGCGCTCCTGTAATTTTTCTTTCTCGTATTCGGACGTGGTCAATTCGATTTCGTCCTTGAGTTGAGTCGTCCTCTTTTCGATATCAGGTTTTTTGCCCTTGCCCTAGAAACGAACCAAACGAATTATTTACATACAAAGAACAATCACTCGCAACGAAAAAAAGAGAAAAAACATTACATAAGTTTGGGTCAATATAATTCTTTACAAAAAAATTTGTAAACGCGAGATTTCAAAATATAAACAATCACAATAGCATTAAATATACGGGCTAATTATTTTACCCGAAGCAGTAGCGTGTCGTCTTTGGTTATAATAACTTCTTCAACCTCGCCGAAATCTTGTATTTGAATATCTTCCAATTTAATCAAATTGGCTTCGTCTCCGAAAACCTATAAAGCAAGAAAATATCGAAAGACAATGAAGAAAATAAAAACGAAAAGTAAATAGAGAGGTATATAAGATGGCGGAAAAATTAAAAAAAAGAAATGAATCACAGAGGAGCTAATAACGGAAAATACTTTTCATCAAGTTAATACATTTAAGGACTAAGAGGCCAGCTCATGGATTTATTAAAAGATTTAAATGATTGATTAGGATGGAAGTTATACAGCAAGCGATTAAATATGGGCAGCACCGACGAAAAAACCACGAAAAAAGGAAAAAATTTCCAAAACTTTCTCAGGTCCTGAAATACTGAGGGCATAATTGGGCAGCACCAAAGTTCTAGAGGGGGGGGGCAAGATTTTTTAAAGGTCACAAATGGTCTTAAAAATGGTGGTATAGAGACAAGACACCATTTTTTTAACGTTTCTCATTAATATCCATTGGCATCAAAAAAATCGCGAAAAACAAAAGAAAATTCAAAAATTGAATTCCGAGGGGGAATGGATTTTTCGAGAAGGGGGTATTCGACCTTCTGCAAGGTGCTGAGGGGTCAGACAGCAGATACGCACCAAAATTAATCAGTGCATACCAGACATGTTAGGCATGGGAATTCCGGGGTGAATATTTAAAGTGCATTTTTCGGGCCCTAAAATTGTAGGTACGCGTCAAAAACATCGTTTTTTGAGACAATGCTTTATCTTTCTAGAGCATAAAAACCTAAAAAAATTCTGGGAAAATTTTGGAAAACCGCGAATTCTTAGGAGAGAGGTTGAAAAAATTTCTAGGGTGAGGTGAAAATTTTTCTGGGGGGGGGGTGAAAACTCCCGCCCATGATCATGTATGGTACATACGACCGACTCGAGTATATTTTAAGCATTCTTTAACAATGTTGAAAACAAACATCCCTAAATGTCGACAATTCAGTTTTTCAATTATACTTTTAAATTTTAATTCAATCTAGCTTTTTAAAGATTTTATATAAAGTTTTGTAAAGGAATAAGAATATATCAACGATAATTATTTAAGAATTTTCATGGTCATAAATGCAAATTATTTTGAAAGAAGCTTATTGCCCTTACCGCCTACCCTTATACATATACATATATAACGGCTCGAAGTATTGGGTGGGGCTCCCGCCTATTTTAAGGGAAAGAAAGGGGTAAATCCATTTTTAGCAAAAACGACCAAAAACACCAAAAAAGTGAATTTCTTCCAAATACGGGAAATGGGTCAGAAATTTTCTGACTTTGAGGGGATGGGGACATCAAACTTTGGGTGGAGGAGACCAATTTCCCGTAGTGTATGCTCATGTTAAGGACCCCACCTGTAAGTGTGCTTATATTAAGTGTACGCTTACCACGCCTCCAGTGGCAACAGCCATGTCTTGCAAAGTATTTTTACGATTATCGCCAAATCCTGGCGCCTTAACCGCGCAAACTTGCAAACCAACCTTCAATCTGAAAATCGCGCAAAAAATCTAGCATGATATAACGCAATACGCGAAATAGAACAAAAAACTAGTAAAAATCAATCAGATGGTAGTGCATGTAACGAAAATATCAGATTATCATATGCGTGTGACAAAACATCACGTAGGTACGTATGGTGAAATAAAAATAAAAATAAAAAGCAAAAAGTAAAATATAGAAAATTGAAATTCGGGAAAATGATTTATTCGGAAAAGTATGCAATTAACAAATCCGTAAAAAATTATGTATGGAAACTAATAAAAACGCTTTCGATTCTGCAAATAACCGATTCAATCCATTAAAATTTTTACATTAACTCGTAAAAAACATATTGAAAAATTGAAAAAACAAACCAAAAAATACCAGGATTTAGACGAACACAGCATAGGAATTCTGGGGAAAGGGGAGCGAAGTTTTAGTGCCACTTTGGGCTCAAAATTGGTGGATACCAGACGTGTTCTTTGGAAGGGCTGGGGAGGGCGTTCGACCCAGCGTTTTTCGTACAAGCTCCGTTCGTACATGTACAAAGATGGTCCCTAAAAGTCTTTGTACATTCTGAACACAAATTTTCGGGTAGTATATGGTAAAGTAGCGACTTTAGTGTGGTAAAAACAAATTTTTTCGATTTTTCGTAGCGCATTTTAGCTAATTTCTAACTTTCTGAGGGCAAATATAATAAGAGAATCGTCTTAAAACGGCGCGAAGCGCAGAAAACTTGTACATTTTTTCTTTTGAAATGCAATTTCTGCTATTATAAAGCAATATAGGACACACAATTACTCATTTCGGCGCGAAGAGCCGAAAATTTTTGCGAATTTTGGACCTTTTTTGCACTTTTGTCTTCCAAAAAATCTTTGTACACGTACAAAGACGGTACCGAAAGTCTTTGTATATCGCAAAAAATCTTTGCCTAATACAAAAAAACGTGGTTCGACCCCCGAAAATGGCAACTGACCCCCCCGAAAAATGGCTGCGACCCCAGAATTGTCGATTTCTTGTAAAAATTAAGTTGTAAAAAGTGCGTTTTTAAGCGTTTTTAGCTCAAAAAATCTAACGTTTTCGGCACTTCGCGTCCTATGCACATTTTTTGACTAAATTTTGCTCAAGTAACTCAATTTTTTCAAATTTTTTCCTACAGTTCTTTCACGTTTTTATGAAGTAGAAAGAGCGAGCATTGTTTGAAACATCAAAAAACAGTGTCTTTGACAATAACCCATCGTTTTTTAGCCCAAACAAAGGCATTTAAAAATTTTGGCCTAACACGCCCACAATTCCCATGCTGTACATGGATGGTAGATACGCGCCAAAACATCGTTTTTCGACGTTTCTGATAATGCTCCATCTTTCTAAGAGCATTAGGAGAAATATTTAAAAATTCAGTCGAAAAATGAGTATATAGTGCGAAAATTTGACGCGTCTGAACAAACGGATAGAAAAAACGCATAAGACAGCATCCTTTCTGCGTATTTTTTGGAACTTTTGGAAAATCACGATCTCTGGGGGCGGGGCTTAAGCCCCGAAGATCACGTTTGTTATAATTGAATATTCAATAAATTAGAAATCACCTGTTCAAGACAAGAGTGGTCAATGCTTCACCATCGACGTCTTCTGCAACGATCAACAATGGTTTTCTATGCTTATTGGCCAATTCCAAAGCCGGTACGATATCTTGCACGCTACCGATCTTTTTCTCGCTCAATAAGACGAGGCAATTTTGGTACTCGCATTTGCTGCCTAAATCGAATCGATAAGACGATTAATGATCGAAATCGGGCCGAAACCGTACAAAAATTTATATTCAAACTTTTTAATCAGATGGTAGTGCATGTCTACTCTTTTATCATACGCATTCAAAGCGTGACTATTCATCATATTAAGCGTGAAAAATGAGACTGAAGAGCAAAAAACAACAACAAAATGTACATACATAGCGTGGAACAGTGTTTTTAAACAAGGGTCCATTTGTACATGTATATCAAAGGTGGTCCCGTACAAAAAGTCTTTGTACATTTTGTACACACAAATTTTTGGGTACTATAATATGGTACAGTAGCGATTTTATTGTGGTAAAAACAAAATTGTTCGACTTTTGGTAGTGTACATATTTTAGCTGATTTCTGGGGCTCTAAGGGCAAAAATCATTAAGAATCGTCCTGAAACGGCGCGAAGCGCCGAAATATTTGACATTCTCCTTTTTGAAATACAATTTCTGCCATTATAAAAGATATATGTATAAAACACACAATTACGCATTGCCAATTTCAGACCTTTTTTGCAATTTTTGTCTTCCCGAAAATCTTTGTACATGTACAAAGACGGTTCGAAAAAGTCTTTGTACATGAAGAAAAATGTTTGCCGAGTACAAAAAAAACACTGACGTGGAACCATAAGTGCACAAGGTCAGGGTCGGAAGGGAGCGGAGGGGGGGGGCGTGAAATCCCAAAAGTCAAAACAATAAATTCAGCATTCACTATTTTTTTTGCTGTTTTAACGATCAAAATGGTCTAAATAGCTTACAGTGCTCGCCATGAATGTTTACGTTTTAATATGCTCCATAGGATGATAGAGCTTGTTAAGGCTTATACGTTTAACACGTCGGTCGTGCGTGGGCGGAAATAGGTCCGACGTGTTAAAGATATAACCTAACAAGCCCTAGAAGCTATATAAAAGCGTAAACATTTATGGCAAGTAGTGTATAAAACGTTTTTCCTTGGCAATATCGCCATTTTAAAGCATTTTTAGTCCATTTTGACTGCACTATATCACTTTTAACACTAAAAAATGGAAAAATTTATCGATTTTGGGCGCTTTTTCAGTTATCTGGCGCGGAAAAATTTTGACGTTTTTACCGCTTTTGACCTTGACAATCATGAAAAAAACGTTCCATTCAGGTCAAAATCGCCGGATAGTACCTGTCCGGTTGACCCTTCAAAGGCGGGATGACACCCCCTCACCCTCTATGTGCATGTAGGTGTGGAACTCAACCCACCCTGATTTGAAGGAATGGCACGAGTCCATAATTTAAGTACATACTTGTACCTTTTGTTGTGTTCATAAAATAGGGAGAAATGTAGCCACGATCGAATTTCATGCCTTCAATAACTTCTAGTTCGTCGTGAAGCGTTTTACCATCCTAAAAACGCGAAATTTAATTTTTTCAAAGCAAACTGAAGAAAACGCAATTATCACCATCCTTAACAGTGATAACACCTTCCTTGCCGACCTTTTTCATGGCGTGCGAGATCAAATCACCGATCGCTTTATCACCATTGGCAGAAATAGTCGCAACCTTGAATGAATAAAATCGACATTGGAAGATAATTTGGCAATTGACAACTTAAAATTGAAAAAATCATACTTCGATGGATAAGAGTAAAGAGTGGAATATAAAATATAAAAAACAAAAAAAATGCAAAAAGCAAAATAAAAAAGGAATCAAATACAAAATCACGCCAAAGGCAACTAAGAGGAATTACGATGAGGCGCGGGCATTTATGCAATGAGTCGAAATTTCGGGAGGGTGGTCTCCGGCTATTTTCACAGGGGGCCTAAATTGAAATAGGAATTTCGGCCAATACTGGTAAAAAAAGCGACTAAAACTGGCCAAAAAACGCATGTTTTCACCAAAAAATCGCGGGTGGGAGAAGGTAAAGAAATATATGACTTTGGAAGAGCGGGAATGAGGTGGGGATGAGTAACTTTGACGAAGGATCCCAATCCCGTTAAATGTCTGCAAATGGGTGTGGGGTATCCGGATGTATCTCAGAATTCAAAAGGTCGAACCAAAGTCCGAAAGACCTAAGAATTGAATTTTTAAGAGTTGGTTCTGTTTTGGCGACTTTTTTATGGCAATAAAAAGAAAAATCTGGTGAGAAATGTCGACAAACGGTATTTTTTGCCTTGCCATTAATTTCTCAACATATTCTGACCTTTGAACAGTTTTACATCCTTTCCAGACCCCAGAATATAGAGTCCTGCCTATAAACGCAAAGAGAATTCTCACAACTAAAGTAAGCTACCAAACTCTGAGATTTTTGCCCCTCTCCGATTTTTGACTAAAAACTTACATACTGACGCCATTCAGGTGATTTCTGCAGTTATCCTCCTTAACATCACCGACTACCCCTACGAAAAAATCTTGAAGCCGATATTTGGACTTTTTAGCCAAATAAAGTCGAACTGGGATATAAGACACCCCCTTGGGACCAGGATTAAATGCGTCTTATAGCCAGAGTGTGTCTTGTAAGCGAGGTGATGGTTTATTTGAAGAAAAATGTACTGGGAAGTTAAGTAGAAATAATCTGTTATCAAAGCTAGTTTTAATGATTTTTCTTGTTATGCATCACACAACTCATCCATACTTCTTTTAAATGTAACATTATTTGCAGAAAAACTTGTACAGAATTTCAGGTTTGTCCACAGGGTTGAAGTGGTTGCGTCTTATAGACCTTGCTTTATATGTATTAATTATATGCAATGGGAACAGGCCAGCTGCGCCTTAATTTACTAGCCGACCGTATCATAGGCGAGTTTCTATTATATCGGCTGTTGCGTCTTATAAGCCGAAAAGTCTTATATCCAGGGTGTGTAGCCGAGTTCGACTGTAATACGAAAGCCAGATCGACTTAAAGCTTATTCTATGCCCATCGACAACGAATTCGCAAATGAGGTAACCGCAATAAAGACGTCATACGTATACCAGTTAAAAGTTGAACGACGGATAAAATAAAAACATTTAAATTACCTGAGCAATTTCTTCAGGCGTCGTTACAGGCTTTGACATTTTCTTCAGCGAGCTGACTACATTATCGACGGCGATCATGGTTCCTCGCCTTATTTCAATAGGATTGGCGCCCTTGCTTATGGATTCGAATCCTTCGCGGGCTATCGCATGAGCTAGCACGGTGGCGCATGTTGTACCGTCGCCTGCTTCTTCATTCGTTTTGTTAGCAACGTCCTGCGATTAATTTTGAAAAATATTTAAAATTTAATTTTAAATATTTATACACAATACATCATTATTCAGCATTCTTTAAACCTGAAATTAGATCAATTGGAAAGACTCAATTATTATATATACATACACTCAATCCCTCAACAAAACCATGTCTTACCAGACATGCACAGCGTGGGATTTCTGAGAGAGTGAAACCAAAAATTTATCCAACATGCTTTTTTGGACCCAAAAATATTGGATTGTGACGCGTCAAAAATATCATTTTTTGACGTTTCTAAAGATGCACTGTTTTTAGAACGTAAAAATGGACAAATTTTAATAAATTGAATAATATATAGTCAATAAATGAGTATATGATGCAATGCGCCAAAAAGTTAACACGTTTGAGCAAGCTGATGAAAACGCTTGAAACAAATTTTCTACAAGTTTTGGAAAAAAATCTGGGGTGGGAGAGGGGTTGACAACACCCGAAGCTCACGTGTGATGACCGCAAACGACCACTTTATAATAACCGAAACCGAATCCAACTTTTACCTGTTTTTTAAAATCTGGAACCAGAACCGATGCTTTTCAACATCGCTTCTCGGTTCTCAAAATGAGATAAAAAAGCTAACTTAAAAAATCGAATAGATTATTAAATGTTATTCTACAGTTCTCGCCATGATAATATGAACAATAAAGAACTGATTGAGTTTATTTAGCAACGCTTATTCACGACCTAATCGCCGGAGAACTAAAGAGTGTCCTGACATGCTTTAGTCTAAGAAAATACGACCTAAACGCTTAGGTTGATCCGTATACGACTCAGCGTGCGTTCTTAAATAGACGCGTGATGATGGCGCGCGTAAGCGCATTATGTGCACAATATCATGTGCACGTGAATCGCTACGAGTATAATCAATCTTAATGTGCTCTACGCGTGCTGAGTCGCCTGTCCGACCTAAGCGTTTAGGTCGCGCTTTCTTAAAACTGACCAGCGATTCGCACTGTTTAAGTCGGGGTTTCTTGAAGTAAAGCATGTCAGCATACTCTTTAGGTCTCCGGCAATAAGGAGATCTAAACTTTCACGTTCTTAGAACATATTTGTAACAATTTTTTACATTATTATGCAAATTAAAACAAATTCCTGTCTTTGTCACTTTAGAAATTGCAATCAAAATCATCAAATCCTCGATATGAGCGTAGGGGCTTGGAGCCTTCTTTTACACCCCAAGGAGAAGAATGCGATATTATTAGAAGGGAAATAAAGGTCGAAATTTGATGAAAATCAACCATTTTCTGCAAATGTGGCTGAAAATTGCCATACTTTTACGCTCTGTTAGCATTTATCCTAGTTTTTGAGACTATTTTGGCCAAAAAAGGTACCAAGTTTGACCCAGATAGGCCACGCTGTACATTTATGGCCATAACCAGACATGCACGTCAAGATAGATTTGGGGTCACCCCATGAATTGACAGAATTCAAAATTGTCTGGGGAAAATGAGGCAAAATGAATGCCGGAAATGGATGGACAGAAAATTTTCTTCAAAAAGGCTTCAAATTGGCCAGGACTGCGAAATAAAGTGAATTAAATGTTATTTTAGCCTTGATGTCAGTTTTTGAGTCATTGTGGCCCAAAAGAAGCTGAATTTTCTAACCTTCCGTAATCGGCAATGCTGTGCATCTTTTGTCATAATACGCACGCTACTTCAAAAGAGTTCTTCCATTTATCTGTAAATCCCATTTATAGGAAGAAAGGACTGGATGCAGTTTCGAAATAAAATGTTTTTTCTGATATTACCTATATTTTGAATGAAGAGCTTCGCTAAAAAGCTATGTAGCAAAGCAAGCAAGATAAGTACAATACCTTCGTTTTATCATTAATCCAGATGTTTGAAATCCTATGGATGTGCAATAGGAATATAATAATAAACATAATACAATACAACAATGTAATATCGCCCCTCATGTGCCAATGTATGACAACAACCATTTACCTGAACTAATTTAGCGCCGACATTTTGCCACTTGTCCTTCAGTTCGATGGCTTTAGCTACCGTTACGCCATCTTTGGTGATTTTTGGTCCACCCCAGCTTTGCTCGATTATTACATTTCTACCCTAAACAAAAGAAAAATAATTTATGCAAAAATAAGACTAATAATATATCCAATTTCTGTACAGTGCAACGATGAAAAACACAAATGAATCGGTATAAAATTTTATCGCTTTAAAAGACATCCATACATACGCATTTAAACACATGCACATATACAGGACTGCACGTAGGATTGGCTCAAAGGAATACTTGGCTCTGTATATCAACGATTGCGTAGCTAAAAAAGTACATATTCAATGTTTTTATACAAATTTTAATTTTCATTCAAGACAAGACAATATGTTTATTCAAAATCAAATCAAAAGTTTGTCATCAAACGAAAGAATGGGCAAATAATTACTGACATCGAAACACGCGTATTATTCTTCAATTACACGAGAAAATTTTTTGATACATACATTATATAATTCCAAACGATACCCAAACAATTACCTGCGTGCATAAATTACGGTTTCATTAATGCATATATTAAATCTGAACTGAAAAGTTTGATAGACAAGGACACGTAAAGGCCAATTAGAAATGCGCTTACTCACGGCCCTGAAGAAAAAGCATCAAAATCAAGGGTTTTCAATCTCATCATAAACGCTTTCGAGTTAGGAGCTTGTATAACATGCTCAGGCAAAGAGTTCCATACAGAAACAATTCGATTACAAAATTCATATTTTCTAATGTTCAGATTTGATTTATTTACAATTAGTTTCCGAGAGTTTATTGTCCAGGAAAAATACACGAAATTTGATAAAACACGAATACGTGATAAAACAGCATGAAGACTAAATTTATTGGACACGAATAGTCATATCTTATTTCGCCCTACATCTATGATTGTAACGTTGATTAAAAGCTGAAAAGTTTAAATTATGAATTTTTCCAGCAACAAATTAAATGATACAAAAGAAATAACTAAACAAAAATAAGGGAACATACATAGGACGATGAAACGGTGATAAGACGCATTACAGTGATAATAAATTAATAAGGTCAGGAAAATAAAAAATATACCTAATATATACTCATTCAGAAGCAAACGGACAGCTTCCTAAGTACATATAATAGTAATTTATTGAGAAAAACGAAAAAATAAAGTAGAACATAATACGGAAAGCTGGAATGGATGTTTTCAAATTAGAATCAAGTTGAAATACATCTAACAAAGGTCTTTACATAAGGAATAGAATAAGATAATGATAACTAAGAAATAATAAGTAAGCATAACATACAAATATACTAATACTTTATTCGGATAAACGCAAGAGTAAAACGCTGCAATGAAAAATAATATAGCACATGTAAAATGCCAACGTCCTGATCACCACAGGCAAATAATCGCGCTCACGTGTGCCCCATCAAAAAATTACTGAAATCAAACTTTTTTAAATTTTCCTTAAATGTCTCAACATTTGAAGAATTTCGAATATAAGATAATATATGATAAAAACATAATTGTTGAATTTCTACCTTAGGACCCATCGTAACAGCTACAGCGTTTGTTAGAATATCAACACCAGCTAGCATTTGTGCACGGGCTTCTGCGCCAAATTTGAGATCTTTAGCGGCATAGCCACGGCAAAGGCGAGGTGCGTGCTGTCTTAGCGCTGTACGAGCAAGCCGCCACATTCTCAAGAATATTTTTAAGTTATGTAGCATATTCCATAAATGAGCAGCTGAAACAGAGAAGAATGTTTTTCACATTAAGATAGTCCAATAATTAGCAATAACCGCGAGATAACTTTGTTCGTACTTTGAAAAAACATCAATTCACAAATACCTACCTACTCATCTATGCTGACGATGTACTTAATCTTCAATTTTCTAGGCGGGCCGGTATCCAGGATTTGTTTCGGGGTGGGGGAGGAACAACGATTATTATAAAAACACAATGAGGGGATTAAAGGATGAATTCAAATAGAGGTTTTACGAAAGCTAGAGCTGTACTAGAGTTTTACGAAAGCTAGAGCTGATAAGCCTGAGATAAATGAAGCAAAAATTGTGGAGCGAGCGAAGCGAGCGGAACAATTTTTGCTCCATTTACGCCTTAGGCTTAGCCCATGTCTGGCATCCATCTGAATCCGCAAGTAATTGCTGTCACCACAAATTGAAAACTGTAAAAGGAATTTTTTTCAAAACATGCGGAAAAAACCACATTCGATCGGTAAAACCACCTTTTTTGGATTGAACAACGTCGAAGACCCAGGAAAATAGCATTTTTAACAAAAAAACAGGAAGGTCACCATGTTCTCAAGAAATTCCGTGACTATTTAATGTATATTATCCTACTTGAAGAAGAAGAACTAAGTTTATTACTAATGCACGAAGCATAAGATTTTTTGTTAAAATTGTTCTAATTTTGCTGTGACATAGATGACAGCGGGAGAGAACTACAAAATAACAAACAAGAAAATAAAACAGGTATACACAATCGTTGATTGAAAAATCATACCTCGTCTTATTAAAGAGAAGGAGATTGATCTCTTAAAAAGGCAGAAAGCAAGCAGCGAGTAACGTTGCGCAGCGAGTGAGAAGAGCACAATGTAAACACAACGGTTGTCTGTCTAATCTTTTATTTGTTTCCGTCAGCTACAGTAATAACAAATAATAGCTCATTTTTATTGGGTGATTAGAGCGGTGCTTAAGAATCAAAGGGTTTGTCGAAATTTCTAGAAGGTCTCATCGTTTCTATGTAGGAATTATTTTTTCTCTATATGATTTTTTGACGATTATTTTTTGAGCTAAGAATTATGAGATTTGTTTGTCTTAGATATAAAGTTCTTAGTTTAGATGAGTTAAATCAGGATAATTTTCTTAGACCACAATCGAATTCAGATGCGCGATTGCAGGTAGTATCTCTTACTATTAATGAAATATCAGGAAAATACTTCACAGTAACTACGAGGAATGGCTTCTGCACGTTTATTCGTCGGATTCGACACTAGCCACGCCTCCTGCTCATTATCTCACTGCTTGGTCAAGTCAAGTCAAGCTCATTCGGAAGAATCAGACGCGTAACTACTACCCGACCTCCAGATTCAGCTGCGTTAGTTAAGTTCGTTTTGGGCTTTAAGGCTTCACAACTTTGAAAAGATGGTGCTGCTTAGTGTTAGACGATTGGTACGTGATTTTTGATTTGGTTTTCTTGTCTTGTCAATTGTGGGTAGTAATCAATTTCTGTCGCTAATTCACAATTTTCATACCTAATTGATTTCTTACACTCAAAATTGATCATTTTATAGCCTATTCTGTATTAAGTAGGTATGTATTACTGGCGAAGTCGGGAGGAAGGGGAGAAATCCTCCCTGGAGGAAATTTCGTTATGTTCCAGAACTGAGCTATATAGAATTGCACAGTGCTGGTCTGCGACGTAAAATCGAAAAATTCGGCGATCCGCGCCGATTTCTTCTATCTTTTGGCAATTTCTATCGTTTTGTTGCAGAAAAAGTCAAAAAATTACCGCTTCGCGCGCATTATACCTAACCTTTTTTCCGTCAAAAACGTAAAAATTTAAAAGGAAGAAGAAGAAAGAAATTTTATTACACTGACGCGCAGGGGCGTAACCAGGATTTTATTTGGGGGGGCAGAATTTCTGAAGCCCTCTATCTCTGGAACCATTAGGAGATACGCGAAACTAATGGCCAAATTTGGATGTAAAAATCCATCTTTTAAGCTATCGGTATGACTAATTTCTCTATCAAATTGAAGCTTGACTCCAAAACATTTAATTCTTTTCTTTGCATTTAATTTTGCAGTTTTGTTGAGAAAACTAATTCAGAACATAATAAATCGGCGCGAAGCGGCGCAAATTTTTAGACAAATACGCTATTTTTAAGTAAAATCTGGGCTTCTAAGGGAGTATATTGAGAATAAGGTGACCTGTCAAATTTTCAAAAAAACGATTTTATGCCTTTCAGACAATTCGTTAACTTAGCGGTCGAAAAACTGTCGGAAAACCATGTGAGTGAGAGGAAAATTTTCTGAAAAATTTTGTCAAAATTTTTCACCCCGTGGTTGACAGATCGTGTTTTCAACATTACGTTATAGATTACGTTGAAAAAGCATAGAATCACGTTTTTTTGAAAATTTATACGCAGTAAGCATCTATACACGACCTGAGCGGAGCGACCTCGACCTAAGCAGCTTTAAACACCTTTCGATAACGGCAATACTGAGAATAGCCCAGTTCAATTCAATTAATTTGTTATCCTTAGACACATGAAGTTCAACAGCCTGTAACTCGGTCAATAATGCCGACCGACACCTAATTCTTTCAGATTTGAACTCCTTAACCTTAATTAGATTGAATCATCCATGCAGTTAATTTCTAGGAAGTCACCTTATTCTCGGTATTAGCCCTTCTAAGGTAAGAAAAAGCATGGAGCATAAGAAATCCGGCGCTAAGCGCCGAAAATTTTTGACGAATTCGTTATTTTTAAGTAGAAATCTGGGCGTCTAAGGTTAAGAAAAAAGATAGATCATAAGAAATCCAGCGCGAAGCGCCGAAAATTTTGACAAATTCGTTATTTTTAAGTAAAATCTGGGCTTCTAAGGAAAGAAAAAACAGAACATGAGAAATCCGGCGTGAAGCGCCGGAAAATTTTGAGTTTAGAAGCTAAAAAGTTTGCTAAAAACGCATTATGGCTGTCCAGTGGCGGATCTAGGATTTTCCTAAGGGGGGGGGGCGGAACCCTGACTTGGGCGGAAAAATTAGCCGTTTTAACCCGAAAATCACTAAAAATCGCTCAGAAATGCTTAATTTTGCGCACTATTTTGGGCCAATGGGGGAGGCGGCCGCCCTCCGCCTCCCCCCCCTAAATCCGCCCCTGTGGCTGTCCACAATCCGTTTTCACTTCACTTGAAGAAAAAAAGCAAAGGGTCCCCCTTCGCTTTTAAAAAATTATTCTCATTTCCCCGCCCCCCTGGCTACGCCCCTGGACGCGACCATACATGCAGAGCATGGGAATTTTGGGGTGGGGTGAAATTTAAAAAGTTCTTTTTGGACTCAAAACGGTGGGCACGCGTCAAAAACACCGCTTTTTGGCGTTTCTGATGATGCTATCTTTCTTGAGCATAAAAACATAAAAATTAAAAAAATCAAAAAAGTTACATAAATTGGACAAAATGTATTCAAAGCAAGAGTATATGGCGCGAAGCGCCAAAAATTTGACAATTTTGAGCAAATGGATAGCTGAAAAGGCTTTAAGAGCACCTTTTCTGCAAATATTCAGTAGATTTATGGAAACTTGAAAAATCGCGAATTTTGAGTAGGGTGAAAATTTTTCTGGTTGGTTAATACCTTCCTAAAGCCCTCCCCACGATCATGTATAAATTGCTATGGGTCCAAAAATTAACATGATGGTTTGCTTGTCATAATTCATTTTGAAGCCATTGACGATCAAGTAAATATTGGTTATAGACACATAATACTCCCGCGAAAGTAGATGAATGGCCTGTAGCCGCTCCTAAAAAATTCATGCCATTCATGTTCTGTTGAGCTTAAGCACTTGTTTTCAATACAATCATAATTGTATAAATTACCAGGCTGTCGATGCTATGAAAAAATTCTCGCCCATGTTTGACCGAGTGGTTGTCGAAAAGGCGGTTGCCGAAACCCAGACAAAGGGCGGCATTATGATACCGGAGAAGTCAATGGGCAAGGTTCTCGAGGGAACTGTTTGTGCTGCTGGTCCAGGCGCAAGAACGGACGTAAGTCAATTCAGGCGCATTTTTATCGGTTTTTTAAAGTTCTAAGAAACTAGCTTTTATGCGGATTAGCTGATTGATTTTTATTTTATTGCTGATTTGATAAGCGCGTTTTGGGTCTTGTGCTTGTTATTCTGTCCTTTTTTGATATTCTGTAGTTATTCCTCAGATGCCAGGCCCGTATCCGGGACTGCCAACGGAAGGGACGGGGTGGACCATAGAGCATAGAATGGCCGATCTGAGGGCTCAAAAATTGATCTTTTTGGGGCCGAATGACCTCAAAACTAGTATTAATGATAAAATAGCGTGAAAACTACGTTATTCCACCGTTTCTGGTCAATTTCAAGCACTTTAGAAATTTTTTTAAATAATTTTCATCCATGCTTCTTTTCCCAGTGTAAGTATATGGCGGACCCAATACAATTTGGCTTTATCTCGGAAGCTTCGTTCTTCGTTGCGATGGCTGCTAAAATCGCATTTTTCGACATTTTTAACTTGCTCTTTCCATTAAGATCATAAAGTTTGTCTTTATCGAAAAAATTTCCGTTTCTTGATAGGTTCTGAGGAAGTTTTATGATGAAGCTAAATGGTGTACAATTGAATGATTTTATGACAAAGAGATGCGATTTTTCCACCGTTTTGTGCAGTATCTTGCCTTTTGAAATTTCTTTAATTAAAAGCAGAAGGACTAGCTCAGCTCAGTGTTTTTGTACAAGGTTTCTTGGTTAGAATACAAATATGGCAGGGGCGGATTTGGGGAAGCGGGCGACCCCCATGGGCCTAAAATAGTTGGCGACATAAATGTAATTCGCAATGATTTTTGGCCGTCAGTGATCATAATTTCTCAAATTTTTCCGGCGCTCAGGTATTACCTATTAATGACATCTATTTACTTTTTTGCGACCTGTAAGCCATTTTCTTTTTCAAGTGGAATAGGTTTCAAAATGATTTCAAGGGCAGAAACAGCCATTTCAGCATAGATTTCTTCTAATTTCATGCATAATTTTCGATGTTTTGCGTCAATACAGGAAATCGAGCAGTAAATCAAGCTTCTTAACGTCCTTCTGCCTAAATTTCACATGTTTTCATAGAAGTGTGATAAATTTTTCGCACAAAATTACCAAAATTTTCAGCAAAAATGTTGCGTCAGAAGTGATTTTGTGGATGATTTAAACCGTCCAAAACCGCTATTGCGCACGTGAAGGGCAAATTTTTTTGACCTGTTTTTTTGAAAAAATAGGTTATCGCCCCTTCTGATGAAAATCCTAGTTACGTCATTAACAAATGATTACCCAACTCAACAGTTTAAAATTGAATATTCGCTCTTTTGTTTTATCTAGGAGGGCAAGGTTATGCCAATGTCGCTTAAGGTTGGTGATCGTGTTTTGCTTCCAGAATATGGCGGTTCAAAAATTGTCGTTGAAGACAAGGAATATATGTATATGAATTAAAATCCGGAAATGGAAATGGAAATGGAAAATGGAAAAAGGGTAAAAGCCGGAAATGGAAAAATGGAAATGGAAAAATGGGTAAAAGCCGGAAAATGGAAAATGGAAAATTTTCCATTTCCTATATTTTTTATGGAAAATGGTTCATTTTCAAAATTTTCGGTCGTTAATGTCAAACTCATGTCGTTTCTCACCAGATTTCTTCATTTTTGAAGAAATTTAGAAAGCGTAACTAAAATTGGAAAAGTCTATGAAAAACTGGAAAAAAACGAAAAATTGTTCATTTCTTCGTCTTTTCACTCAAAATTCTCCTCTTTTGAAAAAATTGACCTTCCAAATCCGAAAAAATCGTCTTCAACTACAACAATTTCGTCGCATATGGAAAATCGCCGGAAAATGGAAAAATAGGGTAAAACCCGGAAATGGAAAATGGAAAATGGAAAATTTTCCATTTCCTCTATTTTCAACGGAAAATGGTTAATTTTTAAAATTTTAGGTCATAAATGTCGAAATCATATCGTTTCTCACCAAATTTCTTTATTTTTGAAGAAATTTCAAAAGCGCAACTAAAAATGGAAAAAATTCAACAAAAATGGAATGAACAATTTTCCGTTTTTTTCCATTTTTTGTATACCTTCCATTTTTAGTTACGCTTCCGAAATTTTTCAAAAATAGAGAAATTGGGTTAGAAACGACATGAGTTTGACATTAACGACCAAAAATTTCGAAAATGAACTATTTTCCGTTGAAAATAAAGGAAATGGAAAATTTTCCATTTTCCATTTTCCATTTCCGGGTTTTACCCTATTTTTCCATTTTTCGGCGATTTTCCATCTGCGACGAAATCGTTGTAGTCGAAGTGGATAACGATTTTTTCGGATCTGAAAGGTCAATTTTTTCAAAAGAGAAGAATTTTGAGTGAAAAGACGAAGAAATGAACAATTTTCAGTTTTTTCCATTTTTTTGTAGACTTTTCCATTTTTAGTTACGCCTTCGAAATTTCTTCAAAAATTGAGAAATTTTGGTGAAAAACGACATGAGTTTGACATTTACGACCTGAAATTTTGAAAATGAACCATTTTCCGTTGAAAATAGAGGAAATCGAAAATTTTCCATTTTCCATTTCCGGGTTTTACCCTATTTTTCCATTTTCCGGCGATTTTCCATCTGCGACGAAATCGTTGTAGTCGAAGTGGATAACGATTTTTTCGGATCTGAAAGGTCAATTTTTTCAAAAGAGGAGAATTTTGAGTGAAAAGACGAAGAAATGAACAATTTTCAGTTTTTTCCATTTTTTTGTTGACTTTTCCATTTTTAGTTACGCCTTCGAAATTTTTTCAAAAATTGAGAAATTTGGTGAAAACCGACATGAGTTTGACATTAACGACCAAAAATTTTGAAAATGAACCATTTTCCGTTGGAAATAAAGGAAATGGAAAATTTTCCATTTTCCATTTTCCATTTCCGGGTTTTACCCTATTTTTCCATTTTCCGGCGATTTTCCATCTGCGACGAAATCGTTGTAGTCGACGTGGATAACGATTTTTCGGATCTGAAAGGTCAATTTTTTCAAAAGAGGAGAATTTTGAGTGAAAAAACGAAGAAATGAACAATTTTCAGTTTTTTCCATTTTTTGTAGACTTTTCCATTTTTAGTTACGCCTTCGAAATTTCTTCAAAAATTGAGAAATTTTGTGAAAAACGACATGAGTTTGACATTTACGACCTAAAATTTTGAAAATGAAACATTTTCCGTTGAAAATAAATGAAATGGAAAATTTTCCATTTTCCATTTCCGGGTTTACCCTATTTTTCCATTTTCCGGCGATTTTCCATCTGCGACGAAATCGTTGTAGTCGAAGTGGATAACGATTTTTTCGGATCTGAAAGGTCAATTTTTTCAAAAGAGGAGAATTTTGAGTGAAAAGACGAAGAAATGAACAATTTTCAGTTTTTTCCATTTTTTTGTGGACTTTTCCATTTTTAGTTACGCCTTCGAAATTTTTTCAAAAATTGAGAAGTTTGGTGAAAAACGACATGAGTTTGACATTTACGACCTAAAATTTTGAAAATGAACCATTTTCCGTTGAAAATAAAGGAAATGGAAAATTTTCCATTTTCCATTTTCCATTTCCGGGTTTTACCCCATTTTTCCATTTTCCGGCGATTTTCCATCTGCAACGAAATCGTTATAGTCGAAGTGGATAACAATTTTTTCGGATCTGAAAAGTCAATTTTTTCAAAAAGAGGAGAATTTTGAGTGAAAAGACGAAGAAATGAACAATTTTCAGTTTTTTCCATTTTTTGTAGACTTTTCCATTTTTAGTTACGCCTTTGAAATTTCTTCAAAAATTGAGGAATTTTGGTAAAAAACGACATGAGTTTGACATTTACGACCTGAAATTTTGAAAATGAACCATTTTCCGTTGAAAATAGAGGAAATAGAAAATTTTCCATTTTCCATTTTCCATTTCCGGCTTTTACCCACTTTTCCATTTTCCATTTTCCGGCTTTTACCCATTTTTCCATATTTCATTTCCATTTTCCATTTCCGGTTTTTTACCCATTTTCCATTTTCCATTTCCATTTCCATTTCCGGATTTTACCCACGCCCCTAAGAGCATACGTATTCTTGGAGGTTCACCTCCCTCTGAACGTATTCTTGGAGGTTGACCTCCCTCTGAGTGGCTGATGACCACACCTGGGCATGCGGAGGGGGTTTGGGGTTTGCACTTCCCTCCAAGAAACCAAAATACTTCCCAGAATTCAATTTTTGATTTTTTGTGTTTTTGTTGCAATTTTTTATGCCAATGGATAGTGCTCGATGAGAAACGTTGAAAAATGATGTTTTTGGCCATACCATCATTTTTAAGGCCATTTTTTGACCTTTGAAAAATCTTGCACCCCCCCCCCTCCCCAGAATTTTGGTGCTGCCCACGTATGCTCATGACCCTCTTCTCCCCGCAAAATGGCTCCTGACCATAGGTGGGCAGCACCGAAATTCTGGGGGGAGTGAAAAATTTTCAAAGGTCAAAAATGGTCTTAAAAGTGGTCGTATGGCAAAATAAACACTATTTTTCGACGTTTCTCATTAAGCACTATCCAATGGCATCAAAAAATCGCTAGAAAAGCAAAAAATTTCAAAATTTGAATTCTGGGGGGGGTATTTCAACTTCTGAGGGGGTGCACAGTGATCGACCGGGTACTCGGGCCCGGCCGGTCATAGCGGGCCCGGGCCCGGCTGAAAACCACCGGGCCTCAACCGGACCTCAAATAATTATCGTTAATATTTTAGACGTTTACTAATTCAGCTGTTGTGCGTATTTTTGACGAATTTGCTAGCCTTTGATTCTATTTAAATCCATTTGCCTTACTTCTGCCCTTCTGCTCATTATCATATACTTGTCAACTTCATTTGTGCATTCATCTTCTATACAACGCTTCGATTAGAGGCGTAGCCGGGATTTTGGTTCGGGGGGGCATACACAAAAAATTTTTAAGACTAATTTTGCATTGAATGTTAGTAACGTTACATATGTACCTATGGTAAAATTGACTTTTTCGTCCTTTAGTAGTGTAGCCTAGCTAATTTATGGGTTTCTGACAATCAGATATACAAAAATGTTAATCAGCGCGAAACGCCGGAAATTTTTGAAATTTTTACCGTTTTCATGTAGAATTTGCGGTCTTTTAATTGACAAACAGTTCGGAAATCATAAGAGGCGCAAAGCACCGAGGAATTTAGTAATCTTTTACTGTCCTTAACATTTTGTAGCCTGTGAATGCTAATATTCTGTGATATTTTGCCTGATTTAGGCTATGAAACGCAATGCTGAAGCTTTACAAAAAAAAAGAACAATAATTAGCAGCGCCATGCGCTGGAAAATTTGACGTTTTAGCTCTTTAAACCTATTTATACCGCTTAAATCATACAGAACAGACAAATTAGTTTCGGCGAACCCTTTTCCTTTTCGTCCTCCCAAAACTCGCTGCACATGTACAACGAGATTTTACGGCGGGGGGGCTGCGGTGGCGCGCTCAATCGCCCCCTAGAAAATTTCGTAAAAAAGCACTTTAATGTTAAATACTATCGTTAAAATTTTCGCAAAATCGGCCAAATCTCGGTTCTAAATTAAGCCCAAAACACTTAAAATTGATGAAGTCCTATATTGTACAAGATTTCTGAGCTGAAATGCGCTTTTCGACCTCTGCTAAGTATAAAGCGCAGCAAAGGGTGCTGCCAATAAGATATAAAAAGATGTATAAATGACAATTTTGTTCTTATCGTTTTCAGGTCCATTTGTGGCCTTCTTATTAACAAGATATAATTCAGAAAACGAAAATGCGCAAAAATATAAGAAAAATTTGGCCATTCCTTCCATTTAAAATAGGATTATGTGTCCTGTCCTTGTAAAGAAAGACAAACAAAGCAAGTATAAATATAATAAAGACTCGGCGCGAAGCGCCAGTAAAATTTTGACGTTTTTGCCTTTTTGAACTCAATTTTCTGGACGCAATTATTACACTCGAAAAATCCACAAAATTCCTGAAAAGTTTCGGGGGGCATGTGCCCCCAATGCCCCTGGCTACGCCTATGGCTTCAATACGTGTCCTCTCCTAAACACTACACAATTTCAATTGACGTCAATGTACGCTATAGTTTGAGTTCTAAAATCCAAACAGCATATCTTCTATCCGACCATATCATAGTCGCTGTTATGTCTGAATGCATAAATTTAATGCTCAATTTCCTTTAAATATCTACATGAAACCTTGTGCTTTTTCAAACCGTGTTTAGTTGCACGTGCATTTTAATAATGGAATTGGGCGCTATTGTATTAAAAACTTTGTTCTTGCTTGAATAATGCTACCAAAATCCTTCTACTTAATTTATTTTTAGAAAGATTGAATAATTGACAGAGCTTAGAATTCAAAAATCTTCTTGATACAGCAGTAAGCCTTGCGTTTGACAAATAACAAATGTAAAATCGGTCTAAATATGTATCTTATGCATAACATTATATTGGACGCAACAAGGCATGTTGTTAGTATATAGGCCCGGTACCAAGCCCGGCAGCAAAGCCCGGGACCGGGCCCGGTATTTTACGAGCCCGGTCGATCACTGGGGGTGCACACCCCAAACCCCCGCCCCCCACGCCCATGTGTGCTCCTGACCAAACATGCACAGCATGGGAATTCTGCGTAAGGGTGAAATTTTAAAGTGCCCTTTTGGCTCAAAAATGGTCGGTTTCGCGTCAGAAGCATTGTTTTCCGGCGGTTCTGACGATGTTCTATCTTCCTAGAGCATAAAAACAAAAAATTAAAAAAAAATCGACTAAATCGAACAGAATATAGTCAAAACATGAGTATATGGCACGAAGCGCCGAAAAATTCGACACTTTGAGCAAATAGCCAAAAACGCGTAAAACAGCACATTTTCTGCGAATTTTCAGGAAATTTTTAAAATTTGAAAAATCGCGAATTCCGAGTGGGTGAAAATTTTCATGGGGGTTAGGGGATGAGACCCCTTCCCCTAAAGACCGTGTTTGCTTTTGATTCTCTGGAATTGCCGATTATTCGGGGACAAAATCTTACAAAATTTGCTGGTTTTTAGCTATATTTCTCTTTTTGAAATTTTTTGATGTTTGAGCGTCGTCTAAAACGTCGAAAAATGGTGTTTTGTTTGACGTGTATTTATGGTTTTAAATCCCAAAATGAGCACTTCTAGAGCTTACGCCCGAGAACATCATGCTGTACGTATGTATGAGGCTAAGAAAGCATTTGTTGTTCTGGATTCAGTCCTCATCTCCATGTCATAAAACAGGACATGTCGTACATATGTTTTGCATGCTATGTATAACGACATCCTACATATGTCGTATTAACATAGGCGAAGCAATCCTTAGCAAAACTGGAGGACTGTTGAGTGTTCAAATTTCGTGGCGAGCATTGCATATTGGTCAAGCGCACCTGTCAGGGAATCCGAGAATTTAAGGGCAGAAAAGGACCGGAAAATTGAACGTATAGGTGCGAAAAGCGCGATTTTTCGACTTTTCTTATCAAGCTACTTCCTTTAAAATGAAGTGTCGCGGAAAAAGTAGAAGAAATTCAAAAATGGAATTTTGTGGTTCTGTGTGAAGTGTTTTAGCTTCTGGGTGCATGGTTTCACCTCCTCATAGAACTTCAACCCCCCCCCAGAAATTTTTGCTCACCCTCCCCCAGGATTGTCGATTTTCCGAAAGTTTCCCGAAAAAATGTTATCTTATTTACTGTAATACTGCATATTTTATGATAAATATGCCTCTGAAATCAAGTCAACGTTTTTCCTACATATGTACTTTTTTCTATTTAATGGCGGTTTTTACCTCTTAAAATTTCTTGTTCATTACTAGTTTTTACATTTGTAACTCTTCTATTACTATCATCTGATCAGATTCATTCAACAGACTGTTTGAGACAATGCGAACTCGTAATTTTTATCTTAGATTCAGTTAAAAGCCTGCGGTGATAATAAAAAACATAGGGACAAATGAATCCATTTTTCACCATTTCTTATCCAATGAATTGCGAAAAAAGCTTGAATATTGAGAATTTTTCGTTCATGTTTCTCTATTGCCTCAGAATTGTAGCCTTTTTTCACGCTTGTAAATGAAAAATTCGTTGATATCGTTCGTTAACTAATTAAAAATTGAATGAATCTGCTTTTCGATCTCACAAAATAACCGCTGTCTCAACTTTTGGAACTGTATTCAAATGGCTTCCCTGGAACCTGCGGGGTTGGTCATCATATGACCATCTGGGGGCGAATGGAGCATTGAGCTTGTTTAGACCAAGATGACCTCAAAAACCGGTATAAATAAATGCTAAACCAGCCTTAAAAAATACACGCCTTAGCAAGATTAAGCTAAGTTTTACAATTTTTGAATTGAAAGGCTTTTTGCGTATATGCCGATGTTTCTGTAAATAAATTTGAAGCACATATTGCGTCTATGTGTTATACAGTATACACATACGTTGCAACGAAAAGAAAATAGATTAGTTTCAAAAAATAAAAAGCCAAACTTGAACCCGAGGAATTCCAAAAAATCGAATTCGCTCATTCCTTAGTAATAAGCATACCTGGGCGTGGGGGGTTTGGGGTATGCACCTCCTCAGAAGTTAAAATACCCCCAGAATTCAATTTTTGGAATTTTTTTGTTTTTCTCGCAATTTTTGATGTCAATGGATAGTGCTCGATGAGAAACGTTGAAAAATGGTGTTTTTCGCCATATTACCATTTTAAGGCCATTTTTTTACCTTTGAAAAATCTTGCACCCACCCCAGAACTTTGGCTTTGCCCACTTATGGTAATAAGGCATTTAAGCGCTTATACCCATTTTTCAGGTCATTTTGGCTCAAAAAGCTCGATTCTTGACCCCCCCCCAGATCGGTTATACTGCGCATCTATGGTGACAATAGCCTCAATTAAGCATTTGGTTTTGTAGAATAAAGATGCGCGAGTGTCAAGACAACGCGTTGGTATGAGAGATTTGGGAAACCCTTCTTCCGTACTAAGACTCAGAATTCAATTTTTGACAATCTTTGTTTTATTGCAATGTTTGATGAGAATATCTACATACACAGCTAATCTGCCTAATCGTATTGCTTTTAGGAATATTTTCTCTATCGCGAATCCGAAGTGTTGGGCAAATGGAATGCATAGAATTGCATGATCTTCGCAGACAACTATAATTCGTGCCAAGCGGCTCCAATTGAAATATCGAATGATTTCTGTTAATTTTCTGTTGCGTATCGCTCGTTTTTTATTTTGCCACTGCGTATTGTAACAATTCTTAGCTATCTCGTTTTAAAATATTAAAAAAGTGAATACTGCAGTGTGGGCGTTCCTGAGCGTATGAGAGGCTTATGTCTATAGTCTCGTTTCACACAAGTGTGGGCATAAGTTTTCAAAACTGCCTGACAACAACCACACATTGACAGATTGTGATTTTAGAATTTATGCCCAAGCTTATGTAAATACATAGGTGCCCTATGTGTGCAAAGGCAACATAGGACACGTGTATTTGCCTTCGAGATTTACCTAGGTACGTAGGTACTTAAGTCTGCGCTTAGTGCTGGCCCCGATCGCGCGGCTCTAAGGCTTTCGATCTTTGGACCCTTACAGACCTTACGGCTTCGATCCCCTCAGCCCTAATATTGCTGGCTGCTTTTCGTCGGGTGATCTCAGCAGCTACGCCCTAAGACCTAAGGCTACCTACCTAGTCTCGGAATTTGCCGCGGAGGTCAGTTGACCTATCTCAAGCTCAAGTTGTTATTTAACTTATTTTCAATCAGTACCTGATCAGAAATGTTTTTGGTTCCTAATTTGTGTAGCACGCTGAACAATGAAAACAACAACAACGAGCTCTATGCTGATCAATCATCCCTAAAGATTAAATAATATTTTTGATCAATTTTTGGCTTGAGAAATAAAATATGATTTTCGAATAAAATAAACTATCATACGGAATTTACCTATCAGTCCACTAGATGGGTGGAAGTCCTCGACGAAGGGATGATGGCCGACCTAACCCTCGGTATATCCGAAACCACTGGGTTGGTTTTCTAGATTTTATTCAACGAAGAACACACGGCCTATAGCCGGGAAAACAAATACGCAAAAGAAAAATGACTATGTACAGTCGAGAATCACCGACCAACGAAAAAACCAAACAAGCCAAAAACTAAACACGACCTTCCATACACTGGCCTCAAGGACCATTACAGTAAATTAAAATAACGATCAATTTAACGTAATACTGATAAACTTTTATCTCAGATCGAATATTATCGATTACACGAGCGGTATGCATTAAACAATTACTATTATCATACACTTAGCTCTACGATACCGGACAAGTATCTAAATGTTTTTTATTATTGAAAGTTTGGGAAAATAATGGGAAGACCGAAGGCATAGCCCACAGTGCACTATCATAGATAGCTACTAGTATTGGCTATGTTATGGCTATTGCGAACTGCTAAGGCATGTCCGCCTAAACGTGTAACTCTCGCAGTTACACTCCCCCACGTATAGAAAAAAAATTTGACACGAAGTGGAGAATTTTTTCGGGGGTACACCATCGACACTAGCGTCGGCGACGCTCTACAACTCGGCTCTCTGGCGTTCGCAACGCCTCAACTCTGGCGTCCGCAACGCCTCATCCTGAGCGAACGTGAAAAACGAAAATAAAAAGAACGAAAGAATAACAAATATCGATAATAGGTAACGGCCAACGCATGACCTCGTTCGCACTCAGGAAAAACTCTCGAGCAACACTGGCAATGGCGCTAGGAACTATATTGTTGCCCGAGTAATGATGAACTCCGGTCTTGGACAACATAGCATAATATTCGATCTCGCTGCCCAAGAAGCCTCCTTCAGTCCCCGGGTAATGAGAAAAATTTTGAATTGAAAAATTTTGTAGATTGGGTATAAATTAACCCCTTGTCCGTTAAAGAGTTAAGGTACCATAATAGTAACACCGCTAATTAAACACAAGAAAAATTAAGACACGGAATGATAAGGCAAATTATGCTGAGCAAAAAATTTAAAGTCACTGACGAATTAAGATACGAGGTAAAACAAGAAAAAAATGGCAAATTATGCGAGATTACGGGGAAAAATACGAGCACCGACAAAGAAAAATTTACAGACAAGAGAAAAAATGACAAGAAGAAAAAATACACATGAAATAAACGATACACAAAGTCCTGGAATCCACATCAGGACGAAAAACGAAGAAAAAATTGACGAAAAGCTGCTGGTCGAAAGTCGACGCCGTCGCAGAGTTCCAAAAGTTCAGTACGTCGAACTTGTAAATTAATAATCGTCGCGGTATTTGGCCTTCGAGCCATAAGATTTTCCGCGACGTCGGTGTCGTTGAAAATATTCTTGATCCGATTCCGGTTCGCGACGCGTATTCAAACGCTCGCGATACTGATATGGCGATTGCCTACGCCCGTACAGATGTTGGCGTAGACGGCGATGCGGATCGACGGGTCGATCGTCGTCCTCAAAATCGTCGTCGTCCTCGTAATCGTCTGCGTAACGACGCGGTATGGGTGGCGTCGGAGTAAATAATTGTTCCGGCGTAAAACCGTAAGTGCGTTGTCGAGAAGGTTCGCGTGGACGCTGTTGTTGTTGCGTAACAGGCCACGGTTTCTGGCAAAAGTGGACCCGGTCGAGGTTGTGGCTGATAACCCCCGGTGGCTGGTTGGCTTTGCTCCAACGGTGATTGATACTGGTCCCATTGACGTTGGCGGGATTGCGACCGGCCCCGATGAGTTCCGCGGTTCGACTGTGGCGGACGGCGGTATTCATAAGGCTGCTGCTGTCGCGAGCGCGACAGATGACCAGCATCGGCCTGAGAATACGCCTCGGAACGCTCACGCGATTCCGTAAATTGCTGCTGTTGCCGCGGTTGGGTCTGCGGTCTTGTGTATTGCTGTACATGCGGTTTTACATGTGTCTGTTGCTGGGCTTGTGATTGCGAACGATGGTGCGTTTGCGCATAGCGCTGCCGGGATGACTGCGGGTCTTGCCGCCTCGATCCCCTTTGGCCTAAACGCGCTTTCAATTTAGCTGCAACCTCAGCTTGAACGAGTCTTCTCACTCGTTGTTTTTCCAAATTTTTTAACCGACGCAAAGTGTGCTCGGATTTAGTGTCGTAAAAACGATTCAACTTTGCCTTGTGTTTGTCTTCTGGCATATGACAAACTTCTGAAGTCTCAGCAAGAGAACCGGCGGCGCGTAACTTCGTCGCACGCCGTGGCATTTCCGTAGCCAAATTCTCACGATCACGCTGCTCGATAGTCATGCGTGTTCGACGCATTGCAATCTGTGCTTCCAAGGAAAGATCGACTTCGGGCATATCAAGGCTCGCCACGGATCCGCTTGGGTCCTGCGAGGATGCCTGTCGTCTTTCTTTACGAATTTTTTCCAATTCGTCTTGAAGTCGATGTTTGAGGTAAAATACGGATTTTTGACGACCTCGAAAACGATCGAACTGAGCCGGAACTTCGAGTGGCGGATTGGTTGCTAGCCGAATTTGCCTAATCATGTTATGCAAAACATGAGGACTTTCAATGCGTGCTGTTAGGTCCGGGAATTCCGGAAAAGCCTCACGTGGAAATGGCGTGTAAGATTCGCCAAGGAACGCTCACGCGTAACATGCGACGCAGCTGTTCCGTCATACGCCAACCTATTCCGGCATTGCCATAGGCGTATGCGAAATAGTGGAATTTTCTATCCAGAAATTCCAAAAGCGCTGTAGCGCGCATGACGTCTATCGAAGAAAAGACCGTCATGTGTCGATACTCCGATTCGTATAACGACTGAAATTCTCGGAAGGTATCGAAGATATCGACCATCTGGCGTGTCGGTATTAGAATTGGCGCTAGATGATCCGGCGCAGGTGACATTCGATGCGGATATAAATCCGGAGAAATTTGATGTGTCACGCCGTCGATCACTTCGCTTGGTGCGTCGAGATGTGGGTGTACGACCAAATACTCGAGCGGAACTTCGTACAACATCATACCGGTTGTGATAAAAAACCGAATACGCACGAAGTATTGGTCGGGATAGAATAATCGATTAAAAACGCTCATATCGCTGATGAAACGAGGTGCGGGCTCAAGATCGGCATCAGCTAAGGGCTGTGCGAGCGTAGACCACACTAAAGGGCGCGAAGGCGAATCCGTCGAACTCGCATACTGCAAATGAATTGCGTACACTCGATCGAAGTACACTTGAGCAGCTTCGATCAACTGATCGTACAAACGCGATCCTGCGACTTCGCCCAAATAGGAGCGTAAATCGTGCAAAACGATTGGCGCGATGGTGCACGGTGGTTCGCGCGTCATATTTTCCATCATTGTGAAAAAATGCTGCACGTAACGCGAGCGATTTTGAATTCTCGCATTATCATTCGCGGCCATTTGATCGCGAATAGCTTGCACGTGCGCAGGTATTGCGACTTCCAAATTCGATGGTTGGCTTTGCGTAGCCTGTGAATGTAAATTTGCCACGGTACTAGACACACCCGTCATGGCCATAGGAGCCGTGAAACGAGTCTCCGGTGCCGTCATACCTTGTGACACGGGTTGAGTCGTTACTTGCGTGTATAATGCTACATGCGGTACTTCGTGTGCGGCTAATGTACGTTGCGGTTGTGGCGGAAAACCGATAATTTCCGTCATGATGACATCTGGGTCAGCCTGCTGCTCTGCCCTGACCGGCTGAAGAGTCGGCAAAGGTCCGAGTGCACTGATACCCAGGGGAGCTTGTTGAACCGCCGCAAGCGATTGCGAGACAATCGGTTGCGAAACGGTAACATTCCCTTTTCGAGCCATTGCTCCGCGTGTTACGCGCGGTGGCGTCACGTTAGCCTGTGTTGCCGCCTCGGTGTCAGATAACGCCATAATTAAACGTTGGGGAGATAAATCATCGTCTTCAGTGGAGATCGATGGTTCTACACCCAGCATAGGCGAATCATATGGAATATCGGTTTGCGAAGAAAATACCGAAGCTGGTGTACTCGTACTGGTTGGTTTCGACTTAGGTTCCGTGTCAGGCGCATTTACCGGACCCGAAACTGTGTCGGCAACGGTTTGCGAAGCCTGCACTTGTAAGTCAGGGTTGTCAAACACGTTAGCGTGAGCCAACGCTTCCGTTACTGAGGCAACGGTGGTGGCTGCCGCTATCGCTACTTGTGGTTGCGGAGCCGGGCAATAAAAATCCTCAGCTAGAATTAACTCTTCGCCATTTGAGTCAACTTCAGGTTCAACGGCTGTGCTGGTCGACTGCCCTGGTGGTGGTTTGCTAGACGACAATGGTACACGTACTCTGGCTTTCGGGCCACTAGCCTTAATGTACAACTCATCGCCTACGAAAGAAACCGAAATGGGCTTTCTATCGTCAGTAATGCGATTATCCTGCGAGCACCCTTCTATCAAGATAAAAACATCGATAGTTATGAGGGCGTCCATCGCGAGATAATGCTGCATGTCCCGAGTTAAGGGTAAGCTCCACGCCTGTCCGAAGTTGTCAGGCGCGTTCGGATCAATATACATGTCGAAAAAGAACTCTGCCAAACGCTTTAACGAATGCGATTGCGCTTTAATGCGTAAACGACGAGTAAATGTTCTCGCCAGCGGCTGAATATCGATGAAGTTTGCAATAAATGGGTCTTTCCAGTGCAGTTTATTGCGAATTTCTGCATCGGGAATTGCAACAATTTCCTCGAATGTAGGCCCGTAGACATGGAAATACGCAAGTCGATCTTGCGTCGGGTCATAACACACCATATACACGTTAGGTAAGCGTGTTTCTAGCAACTGGTGAAGCCCGAACGGAGGTTGCGGAAACTTCGCTAAATCCCAACAGAACACATGGCCAGTCGCGCTCGCCACTTGGACGTAGCGTACGAATGGGCCATGGAGGTCCTGGTAAGTGGGACAGAGTTGCTGGAAACGCAGGTCCCAGGTCTTATAATGCCTGCCTTTTCTATCATTCACAAATTCGGAGTCATAGCCTAAGAATAAAGTGCCATTCGTCATATTCGATGGCTGAATTAATGCCAAAATGGCGCCAAATGACTTCTGGTCGTCGGAGACTAAGACGGTGGGTAAAAGCCTATTCTTTGGTACGCGAGGGGTTACCAAAGGACTTCTACCAAGCCGATTCTCCCACCAGAGTTGTTGATCATTTATGCGCTTTCTGTGATTTGCGATTTTATGTGTTGCCTTATACTTTATCCATTTTGCGGTAAGAGACTCGAGACCGCCAACACGGCGAGTATCGTGTTGCGGCAGCGGGTTGGGTACGACCAATCCCCGCTCTAAAGCCATACTGGTCAACGCCGAACGAAACTCATCTAGGGACGCGGGCACACGTCCCTCGAATTTGCATCGGCGACCAGCTGCCTCCAACAATGCCTCCTTGCTGGGGGTACCTTGAGCAGCCATGGGTCTGCAAAAGGAAAAACATTAGATAATGGTACGGCATGTGCTGTTTTAGAACCATTTAATAAACGTACAGGCGCGCTGTCCTTAGCTTTTTGTTCCCTGCCCGGTAAATCCTCAAAACTTATGACTACTGCCGGGGCAAGAGGGCGATGTGGTAACTTTACCAACACAAAATCGCCAGGGACATACGCGTGTTTTTCCACAATTAAGTCAGAATAAGGTAATTTAGGTTCAGGCAAAAGTCTATTCCTGTGAACGTGATGAATAATGAGAGGGTTATAGACATATGCGATTTTTGCAGTTTCAGGCGTAGGTAGGTCAATAATCCGGTAGGGACCAACACGCTTGGGTGATAGTTTACCGATTTCAGGTTGAATGACTGAAGTATTATTGAGGTAGACTATATCCGACAGATTAAAATTTGTGTGCGTTACGGCTTTGTCATATTGCGATTTTTGCTGCTTACGCGCTTGAGATAAATTTTGAGACGCGATTTCATGCAGATCCTGCAAAGTCAGCTTTAAATCAATGACATATTTTTCCGCAACAGATGGTAAATTCGGATTTATCACAAAGTCATTTATGAGTAAAGTGTCAAGAGGAAATGCTGGTTCACGACCATAAAGCATTTCAAAAGGAGATATATTAGTTGATGATTGTGGAGTCGCGCGGTATGCAAATAATGCGAAGGGTAAAAATTGTTCCCAGTCATACTGTGATCGCGCACTCAGCTTAGACAAACCATCAATCAATGTACGATTATAACGTTCCACCAACCCATCACACTGGGGGTGATATGGGGTTGTAAATATTTTTTGAACGTTTAATAATTTACAGACTTCCGAAATAAGGGTAGAGGTAAAATTTGACCCCTGATCTGTTAAAAATTTCTTGGGGACTCCGTAACGTGGTATAATTTCTCTTAGTAATAAATTTGCAATAGTTGTTGCTTTTATATCAGAAACAGCAAAAGCTTCCACGTATTTTGTGAAATAATCCATAAAAACTACAATTTGGTCATTTCCAGAGGGTGATCGCGGCATATGCAAACAATCGCACGCAATGAGTTCAAAGGGTGCGGATACTTCGATTGGTTGCATCGGAACAGATGTGGAATTTAATGCGACCTTACGTTGTAAGCACACATCACAATTCCGACACCACGCGATCACATCATTTTCCATGCGCGGCCACCAATAACGCATTTGAATGGCGGGCAAGATTTTGCGCGATGAAAAATGAGCTCCGAAAATAGAGTCATGAAATTCCGTTAATATGAAACGACGCAAAGATTTGGGTATGACTATTTGATGAACGACTGTTGGTGAGCGCTTAGGTTGGAAACGACGAAAAAGTACATCGTTTACGAGAAAAAATTCGTCACGATATTTTTTCGTTGTTAAATCGTTCAATGCGATGCGAATTTTATGCAATTCGTCATCTGCACGTTGCTCAGCGAGTAAACGCGCAGGTGTTAGCATTTCAGCTTTTTCGGCATCGGTAAGTAATAAGCGTTCACGAAATGTAGGTGGTTTAGAATTAGTAGGATCGGTTTGCGCAGTAGGAACATTATTTTGCGCATTTGGATGATTAATTGGTGCAGTAGGCGCGTGATCGCGCGATCGGTCAGGTGGAACCGATTCATCATCTGACTCAGAATCTTCTGATTCTAAATTTGCGATGTTAACGATATTTTTGCGCTCGACTTTATATTTTCGTTCTGCATGATCATATTTAGGATGACGTGAAAGAAGATCAGCTGCGCAGTTATATGCACCAGGAACATAGACGATATCATATTCGTATTCCTGTAATTTGAGACCCCAACGGCGTAATCGACTCGATGGGTCTTTAACATTTACTAGCCAGGTTAACGCTTGATGATCAGTTTCGACAATGAATTTTTTACCGTAAAGATAGTGTCGATAATGCTTGATGGCCCACACTACCGCTAACGCTTCTTTTTCCGAAGTAGCATAATTACATTCGGCAGAATTTAGTACGCGACTAGCGTAGCTAAGAATAAAACGATTTTTCGATGGTAAGTGTTTTTGTGTCAAAATAGCACCTAACGCATAGTTACTTGCGTCGGTTGTTAAAATAAATTGGTGCTCATCATCGAATTTCGGTAATTGTAAAATAGGTGGAGATGTAAATGCTTTCTTCAGAAGCTCAAAAGCGGTTTGGTGTTCAGCCTTCCAGCAAAATTCGACATCTTTACGCAGAAGATGGAATAGCGGTTTAGCAATTTTAGCGAGGTCTTTAACGAATTTCTTAAACCATTGGACTAAGCCAAGGAATTTCTGCAAGGATTTAACGGTTTTTGGTACGGGAAACGAGATTAAATCTGCGACTTTAGACATATCGGGAGCGATGCCCATTGCACTGATGCTGTGGCCAAGAAATTTTACCTCTGTATGCGCGAGATGGCATTTATCAGGCTTGACACGTAAGTTTGCCTTTTTAAGAGCGATGAAAACATTTTCGAGATCTTTTAAATGTTCTTCGAAAGTTCGTGAAAAAATAATTATGTCATCGATGTAAACGAGACAAGATTTCCAATTTAGACCTGCGAGCACAAGCTCCATTAGTCTTTGAAAATCTGCGGGCGCATTCTTTAAACCAAAAGGTAAAACTTCAAATTCATAATGACCAACAGGACATATAAATGCTGTTTTTTCGCGAGATTTATTATCGAGTGGAATTTGCCAGTATCCAGATTTCAAATCTAGTGTGCTAAAATATGTGGCACTGCCTAAAGTATCAAAATAATCATCTAGTTGCGGAAGAGGATAAACTTGCGTTTTAGTAACGTCATTTAACCGTCGATAATCGACGACTGGCCTAAGGGAACCGTCCTTTTTTCCAATGAGAAATAATGGACTTGCCCATGGGCTAGTAGTAGGTCGAATAATTTTATCCGCAAGCATTTCATTTATAATTTTCTGCATAGATTCTCTTCTAGAATGTTCAACACGATAAGTTTTTCCAACAACGGGTGGATTATCCCCTGTGTCAATATGATGTTTCATCAAGGGGGTACGACCGAGAGGTTCGTTTTTTAGTGCAAAAATTGAGTCGTATTTTAGACATAACTCACGAATTTGTTGCTGTTGTTTAGAATCAACGGCGGAGCCGTTTAAAGCCTTATTTATTGATGCGAAAAGTTCTGGTGTCCTATCATCCAAAGATGAAACATGTGACACAACCTCGGCATCAGTGGTTAAAGAACCTATTATGTCCCCAGAGTCAATGCGAATTGGCGCCTTAGAGATGTTACAGACGCGAACAGGTATTAAAGGTTGTGAAGCATCGACTATAGACGGAGCAACAAAAAGTGATGTTTTCTCCATAAAATCGGGATTTGGTTCGAATAATGCGAAATCAAAATTGCAAGAACCATGACTTATGTAGCCAGGTGTAATTAATTCATGCCTAGGTTGTATGATAACAGGCTCGGGTAACGAAACATGCACACACACAACACCAGAGGTAGTTGCGTTGGGTTTCGCGCGAAATTGCAATTTTTCATGAGATGAGAGTAAATTAACTTTTATGCCGTTTATAAAAGCACAACGCTCAATAGGATTAACCCACATGAGTGCGGATTCACAAAAATCATATCCTAAGAGCATGTCTTCCGGCAATTGATCAATTATAGCTACTGAGGTAGAAATAGATTGTTCCGCGATGGTTAAGGTCATATTTACTTTATAGCGAACGACTGCAGTAATTTCGCCTACACCATGCACAACTTGCGAAACTTGTTTAGGTGGTAAATTGAAACCAAGACGCAAGAATGCAGATGTGGTCATCATGGTGACCTGTGAACCTGTATCTATGAGAGCAGGTACCTCAACGCCATGAACTTTAACGAGAATAGTGGGTAAATTTGTTCCAGCGTGACTTACAATAGGAATATTAGGATCTAAGATGTTAGACGGAGGTAGATTTATTTTCTCGTAAGTTGCAAGACGACGTTGTAAACGTTCGTACTCTTCGAGAAATTCTTGCGACGCGAATAAATTAGGACGCGCGCTAGATTCTGGCCCTTTCGCAGTAACCGTGTTTACATCATGAGGAGATGTAGGGGTTGGCTGCGGTGGGGGCGCATTCATGGTGGGCTGGTTATCTGCGGTATATGTAACATAAGGGCGATTAAAATTATTGTCGTTGCGATAGTTCGAGTTATAGTATGTTCCACGTTGTTCATTTGGAAATTGCACGAAAGGTGTATTTTGGCGCGATTGGTTATTATAACGATTATCATAACGCGAATTTTGATAATTAGCACGCGAATTTTGGTAATAATCATTACGATTTTGCCGAAAATTCGATCGTGATTGCTTTGATTCAAAGCGATTATCATTATTCGCATAGTTAAATGAGCGATGTTGACTAGAATTATGATAGCGTGATTGAGAACGATGCCTATTCTGCGAATTCGAACGCGATGGCGAACGATTTCGTCGCGAAAAAGAACGCGATTGGCTGCGATTGCGCAGCCATAGAATTATTATTTCGCTCAGCTTGATTATTAAAATTAGCATTATTAGACGTTTCTTGCCTTTGACGCGTGAAGCATTCCTCATAAATGTGACCTATGCGCTTGCAAAAGGTACAATATTTACGAGAAGAACTTTCTGGTTTCTCAGCACGCGATGAGCGATGAAACGTTCTATGACGTGAACGATTTGGATCATTTTGATTAGATGCGCGAGGAGTATCTTTAGGTACTACGCTGCCTACTGGAGCAGCTGTTACCGATACGTAAGGCGTTACTGCCTTTTTATCCTCAAATTCTTTATTAGCAAATTCAGCGCTAAGCGCATTGTCCAAAAATTCAGCTAATGATGCTCTAGGTTTTTTATGATATGCCTCTTTCGAAATGTGTGGTAATAAACCTTGTTTTAGTTGATGTCGCATTAGATTATTGAAATGTGGCGAGTCAACTTCAAGATAGGGATCCGATTTAATTAACTCTTCGCGAAGCGAGAGATAATAAGCTTTAACCGATTCGTTAGGCTGCTGTTTGTGTGACAAGAAACGATTAAAGAGCGCACCGGTGTCCATTGGACAAAATTCGGCTATTAGCGCTTGTTTCGTTTTTGAATACGATTGTTGTATGTCAGCAGGTAACGAACGGTATAAACGCAAAGCATAAGGATCAAGAAATCCAGTAGCGAATTTTAAACGATCAGCTTTGTCAATATCATAGGTATTGGCAAGCGATTCAAATTCCGCAAAATATGCTTTCATATCCGATTTATCGCCATCAAAAAATTTTTTATTAGCAATTGCAAATTGCATTTGCTGCAAAAATGGTCCGCGATTCAAGGAATCAGCGAGACGCGAATCACCACGCGAGCTTTCAGATGAAGAACCTGAACTATGCCTATGACGTCGTCTGCGCGATCGAGATTTGCGACGCGAGCGACGGCTGCGTGGGCGATCATAGCTGTTAGATGAGCTGTCGTCAGAGAATTTGACATGCTTTTTGCTACTAGACGATTCAGGTGGAAGTGCAGATTCGGTGTTAATGCCAGATAGATTTATCTCAACCGGTTGCATTTCGATATTAGAAGAATGCAAGATAGGATTATTAGGTGGTATTTCCACGTTTATAGGGTTAGGTACATAATTATTGGGTAAGATTTCTCCTTGAGGTGGAAAATACTGCAGCGGTGGTGGATTAAGTTGCTGCTGCGAAGTCGCAATAGAAGGATTAGGTACGAAGGAAGGCGCATTACGATTTAATGGCAGCGACGGCCGAGATCGCGACGTCTGCGAAATCGATACCGACGGCTGCAAAATCGCAGGTATATTCTCCGAAAAACCCGAGTTTTGCACTGTTTGCAAACCCGTGTTTACAGGATTCTGTGACACATTACAGATTTCCGGCGCGCGATTTGTACAACTTTGAGAGGTATTTTCAGGAATAGTTTCTGAAGGTGAGCGTGAATTCGATGCTCTGTTGCTAGTAGACAACAGTGAAGATGCCCTATGCGTACTTTGCGCACGATTTGCACTTTGCGCATTGAATTCCGAAAAATTTGCGCTATCGATTGAGTGGTTAACGCGCTCAGCTACATTAGTTTCTATGCGATTCAGAACTGGTTGGGGTTTAAGCATAGTACTTAGCTCCAAACGCAGTTTACGCATTTCATCTGCATTTGCCTTTTTATCTTGTTCAAAGCGCGTAGAAAGATCCGAAAATTGTAAATGAATAGCTTGTGGAGCTTTCAAAAGGAGATCATTAGTCGCATTAGCATTAGCACGCTCTTGGTCGGCATTCATGCAGCGACTATGATTACTCTCGACGTCAGAATCGTGATTTTCGCGTTCCGAACTGGTTTCAGGATTAGTCGCTAAGTTATGAGTAGTCGTATTATCAATCATTGTATGACTTGATGAATTATCAATGTTAGGATCCGATCTAGTTAGCGAAAATTGATTAATGCGAGATCGCATGGTACTCAATGATAATTCGTCTTCGGACTGTGTATTACTCGCGGCATGTAGTGACGCAGGTAATTTATCATTGTTCGCCTTAGTCGTTACGTCTCTCGTAATTGTGTCATTACTCGCAGAATTACACGCGCTATTAGAGTCAACAGGCGCAGTATTTAATTGGCGAGCTGAAACAGGTGGCGTAGAAGGTTTTTTCAATTTAGCGGGCGGTGTCCGCAAAACCTTTCCTGCCATTTTTAGGTATCAAAAATGTCGAAAAATATGACCTTGGGTAAAATAAATTTCAGTACGTCGAAATTTTTCCCAAAATAAATGTTCCGAATTTGGCCTTTGTCGATCCGAAAAACAGGTTTTTTCACGTAAATAGTACTTCCTTACGTGAAGTAAGATATACCAGACGTGAAATGATCGAAAACAGGTAGGACTAAGCCTAACGCGCAAAAACGTGTACGTGGTTAGAAAAACAGGTAGGTAAACACCCAAATGACGGAATTTCGTCGTCAAGAGAGAAAAATGATGAGTCGTCGCCTGCGGGTCGACGTTTATAGAAAAATGCGAGCGTGAGAGCTGCCTTCGTCGATAAAAGTTCGACGGAAATAGAAAAATAACGATGACTTTACCACAATACACAAAATCTTTACCACGGACGCTTACTTAAATTGCGCACTGCCACGATCGCGGTCGATACAACAACAAAGGTGAACGAAACGTTACACATTCTTAGATGGCCAAAATGATAAATTTTTGGATCGAAAAATAATTTTACGATGATTGATCAGCTCGGCTGTAGCTAGCAGCCTAAAGGAGGGAACGTCCAATGTAAATACAGGACCGCCCTATGTGTACATGAATCGACATAGGACAGGTGTATTTGCCTTCGAGATTTACCTAGGTACGTAGGTACTTAAGTCTGCGCTTAGTGCTGGCCCCGATCGCGCGGCTCTAAGGCTTTCGATCTTTGGACCCTTACAGACCTTACGGCTTTGATCCCCTCAGCCCTAATATTGCTGGCTGCTTTTCGTCGGGTGATCTCAGCAGCTACGCCCTAAGACCTAAGGCTACCTACCTAGTCTCGGAATTTGCCGCGGAGGTCAGTTGACCTATCTCAAGCTCAAGTTGTTAATTTAACTTATTTTCAATCAGTACCTGATCAGAAATGTTTTTGGTTCCTAATTTGTGTAGCACGCTGAACAATGAAAACAACAACAACGAGCTCTATGCTGATCAATCATCCCTAAAGATTAAATAATATTTTTGATCAATTTTAGGCTTGAGAAATAAATTATGATTTTCGAATGGAGAATACTGTCATACGGAATTTACCTATCAGTCCACTAGTTGGGTGGAAGTCCTCAACGAAGGGATGATGGCCGGCCAAACCCTCGGTATATCCAAAACCACTGGGTTGGTTTTCTAAGATTTTATTCAACGAAGAACACACGGCCTATAGCCGGGAAAACAAATACGCAAAAGAAAAATGACTATGTACAGTCGAGAATAACCGACCAACGAAAAACCAAACAAGCCAAAAACTAAAAACGACCTTCCATACACTGGCCTCAAGGACCATTACAGTAAATTAAAATAACGATCAATTTAACGTAATACTGATAAGACTTTTATCTCAGATCGAATATTATCGATTACACGAGCGGTATGCATTAAACAATTACTATTATCATACACTTAGCTCTACGATACCGGACAAGTATCTAAATGTTTTTTATTATTGAAAGTTTGGGAAAATAATGGGAAGACCGAAGGCATAGCCCACAGTGCACTATCATAGATAGCTACTAGTATTGGCTATGTTATGGCTATTGCGAACTGCTAAGGCATGTTCGCCTAAACGTGTAACTCTCACAGTTACACTTACAGTTACAGTTACACTAAAAAAGCAAATTTTTTTTGCTTTTTTAGCGATGTCGACTTTGATTCTTGGTGTTTTTTGCCCACCCTCGATTCTAGGTGCAGTCATGAATGGATGAATCCTCCAGGGCTCGGTTCCTCCGAAAATGGCAAGGGATTAGTGACGGGCACACATGGACAGCAGGGAAGTCCTGGAGGGTGAAATCGTTGACAATGTTACTATAAATATAATTCGGAAGGATGTTTACAGAAGTACTTGTGGTATAACCCCACGCCCATGTGGTAACAAGACAAGTCATAAAAACAGGGTTTCACTGTCGAAACAAGTAATTTTTTATGTTGTAAAAATTAAAAGACTTGTCCGACAAGTAACCATAGATGATATTAGGTGCGTTTTCGGGTTTCCTCCAGAATTCGCGATTTTTCAAAAATCGCAGAAAAGATCAATTTTTGAAATGCTTTTAGCTATCTATTTATTCGAAATCGTTAAATTTTCGGCGCCATATGCTCATGGTTTGCTTGACTAGACTTTGTTCAATTTGTTCGGCGTTTTTGGTTTTTTCGAAATTTTATGTTTTATGCTCTTGAAATATAGAGCATAAACGATGTTTTTGACGCGTACCCACCCACTATTTTTGAGCCCAAAAGGCATCTTCAAATTTCAACCACCCTCCCCTCTATAATTCCCGTACTGTGGTGCATGACTGCGAGTAACCAACCACTACACGTGGGCGTTGGGAGGGGTTTGGGGGTATGCACCCCCAAAAGTTGGAATACCCCCAGAAATCAAAATAACCCCAGAATTCAATTTTTGAAATTTTTTTTGCTTTTTTAGCGATGTCGAAAAATCGTGTTTTTCCGCCATACGACCATTTTTTGACCTTTGAATTTTTCACCCCCAGAATTTCGGTGCTGCCCACCTATAGGCAACCACACATGGGCGTGAGGGAGAGGTTTGTACCCGCAGATTACTGTAGACTCCCCAGAATTCTTTCAGTAACATTTTTGTGGCAAATTTTACTCGTTTCCTTGTGGAGTTCGAGAAATTTTATCACTAGTTAAACACTGATTATGGGATTTAACAGTTTTCCTGGTTGATCTCCGCGTCATCGATGCTGAATTGGGTTGTACCCAAACTGTACCTAATTTTTTCGCACAAGAACAGCAAACTAACCCTAGTCAAGGCGAATGGCTAGTCTGTAGTGTTGTAAAAGATATCTTTATCTTTTTAGCAAGATAAAGATAAAGATAAAGATATCTTTATCTTGACGATTTTTTTTATTTTATCTTTATCTTTATCTTTTAGGGAAATCACAGGCTATCTTTATCTTTATCTTTATCTTTTTGATAGGAATTTATCTTGCTAAAAAAGATAAAATATGTACATAAGTTAGCACGTAATCACACCTGGGCGTGAGGGGGGGGGTTTGGGTGGGGTATGCACCCCCCCAGACCAAAATACCCCCCCCAGAAATCAAAATACCCCCCAGAATTCAATTTTTGAAAATTTTTTTCGCTTTTTTTGCAATTTTTTGATGCCAATGGATAGTGCTTGATGAGAAACGTCGAAAAATGGTGTTTTAATCACCATACCACCATTTTTAAGGCCATTTTTTGACCTTCAAAAAAATCTTGCACCCCCCAGAAATTTCTTGCTGCCCACGTATGCACGTAATCCAAAATGCAGGTTTGACGTGAAATACATTTAAACGGATTCAAGTTTTACTTTAAGACAAGAAAAGAAAAGAAAACGATTGTTTAAATCCTACGAAGTGCGGCCCAAACTAATGCCTGTATAACGAGGGTGTGGGTAAAATCCGGAAACGGAAATGGAAACAGAAACGATGGGCAAAATACGGAAACGGAAACGTAGTTATAATATTTTGCACCAGTTCCGTTGGGGGTTTCTCCGCTCTGAGGGTAATCCAAAGTGCCGGAAACGGGGTTCCTCAAGTAGGGCCCATCAGGGTCAACACATCCAACCCCGTTTCCGGCAAAATTTCACCCACTAAAAGGGAGTTTAGGGGCTCAGGAAATGGGGTACCCCGCAATTCAATTGTGAAGCTGAACCCGGTTTCGTCGGGGGTTTCTCCGCCATACATAGGGTGGCCTAAAGTGGCAGAACTGGAGTTCCCCAAGTAGGACCTATTAATGTGAACACCCCCAACCTCGTTTCCAGCAAAATTTCTCCCACTCTCGGGGGGTTTAGGGGCTTGGAAACGGGGTACCACACTAATTCAAATTTGAAGCTGAACCCGTTTCCGTCGGGGGTTTCTCCGCCCTGTGAGTGGTCCAAAGTGGAGGACCGGGGTTCCCCAAGTAGGAGCTATTAATGTGAATACCCCAACCCTGTTTCCGGTAAATTTTCTCCCACTGAAAGGGAAGGGGCTCAGAAACGGGGTACCCCATTATTCATATGTGAAGCTGACCCTGGTCCCATCGGGAGTTTCTCCGCCCTGGGGGTGGTCCAAAGTGCCGGAACCGCGGTTCCTCAAGTAGGGTCCATCAGGGTTAACACCCCTAACCCCGTTTCCGGCTGAATTTCACCCACTGAAGGGGAGTTTATGGGCTCGGAAACGGGTACCCCATTATTTTATATGTGAAGCTGACCCCGGTTCCGTCGGGGGTTTCTCCGCCCTGGGGTGGTCCAAAGTGCTGGAAGCGGGGTTCCCCAAGTAGGGCCCATCAGGGTGAACACCCCAACCTCGTTTCCAGCCAATTTTCTCCCACTGAAGAGGGGTTTAGGGGCTCGGAAACAGGGTACTCCATTATTCATATATGTACAAGCTGACCCCGGCTCCGTCGGTGGTTTCTCCGCCCTGTGGGTAATCCAAAGTGCCGGAACCGGGGTTCCGTAAGTAGGGCCCATCAGGTTTAACACCCCAACCCCGTTTTCGGCAAAATGTTACCCATAGAATGGGGGTTTAGGGACTAGGAAACTTAGTAACTCATTATTCCTGACCCCGCTTCATTCGGGGGTTTCCCTGCCCTAGGAGTGGTCCAAAGTGGCGGAACCGGGTATTCGCAAGTAGGACCCATTAAGGTCAACACCCACAACCCCGTTTCCAGGCAAAATTTTACCCCATGTACAAATATGAATAATGGGGTACCCCGTTTTCGAGCCCCTAAACCCCCTTGATTGGGAGAAATTTTGCCGGAAACAGGGTTGAGGGTGTTCACATTAATAGGTCCTACTTGGTGAACCCCGGCTACGGCACTTTGTACTGCCCCCCGAGCGAAGAAACCCCCGACGGAACAGGGTTCAGCTTCACATTTGAATTATGTGGTACCCCATTTCCGAGCCACTAAACCCCTCCTTCAGTAAATAAAAAATTTCCGGAAAAGGGGTTGGGGCCCTACTTTCGACCCTGGTTCCGCACTTTGGACTACTTCCAGGTGCGAAGAAACCCACGACGGAACCGGGGTCAGCTACAATAATGAATAATGAGGTACTCCGTTTCCGCGCCCCTAAACCCCCTTCCATGGGTAAAATTTTGCCGGAAACGGGGTTGGGGGTGTTGACCCTGATGAGCCCTACTTACGAAACTCCGGTTCCGGCACTTTGGACTGCCCCCAGGGCGGAGCAACCCCCGACGGAGCTCGGGTCAGCTACATATGTGTTTGATGGGGTACCCTGTTTCCGAGCACCTAAACCCTCATTCCATGCAGCGTTTTTTTACAAGGTCCGTTCGCACATGTACAGAGATGGTCCCCAAAAGTCTTTGTACATTTCGTACATGCAAATTTTTGTGTACTAAAATATGGTCAGTAGCAATTTTGGTGTTGTAAAAACAGAGTTGTTCGACTTTCGGTAGTGTATTCAAGCTAATTTCTGGGTCTCTAAAGGCAAAATCACCAAAAATCGTCTTAAAACCGCGCGAAGCGCCTAAAAATTTGACATTTTTCCTTTTGAAATGCAATTTCTGCAATTATAAAGATATATAGAACACACAATTACTCATTTCGGCGCAAAGCGCCGAAAAATTTTTCGAATTTTAGATCTTTTTTGCAATTTTTGACATTCCAAAAATCGTTGTACATGTACAAGGACGGTCCCGAATAGTTTTTGTACATCGGGAAAAATCTTTGCTGAATACAAAAAAACGCTGCTTCCATGCGTAAGATTTTGCCGGAAACGGGGTTGGGGGTTTCGACCACACATGGGCGTGGGGGGGGGGGTTAGGAGGGGTATGCACTCCCCCAGAAGTTGAAATACCCCTCCCCCAAATCAAAATAACCCCCCAGAAATTTTTTTTGCTTTTTTAGCAATTTTTTGATGCCATTGGATAGTGCTCGACGAGAAACATCGAAAAATGGTGTTTTTTCGCCATACAACCACTTTTAAGACCATTTTTTGACCTTTGAAATTTTTCCACCCCCAACCCAGAAATTTTTTCACCCCCACAGAATATCGGTGCTGCCCACCTATGGTTTCGACCCTGATGTGCCCTACTTTTGGAACCCCGGTTACGGCACTTTGGACTACCCCCAGGTCGAAGAAACTTTCAACGGAACCGGGGTCAGCTTCTCATATGAATAATGGGGTACCCAGTTTCCGAGCCACTAAATCCCCCTTAAGTGGGAGAAATTTAGCCGGAAACGGGGTTTGGGGTGTTCATCCTGATGGGCTCTACTTGGGAAACCCCGGTTCCGGTGCTTTGGATCGTTTCCGGCTTTTACACATCGTTTCCGTTTCCGGATTTTACCCATCGTTTCCGTTTTCGTTTCGATGCTTGTGAAAAGAAAGAAATGACTTGCTGTCAGCGAGTAGCAGGCACATAGCTCTGGGGGGAATGGAAGGGTCGGCCGGACCCCCCAAAAATTCAGTAGATAAGACTTTTTAAACGTTATTTTGTGCTAATTTTGACCATTTTGGGCTTAGTCCCCCAAAATTGGTGTTGGTTCCCCACCGAAATAGGACGGCCAGTTACGTGCCTGGCCAGCATACGTGGGCAGCAAGAAATTTCTCGGGGGGGGGGGGGTGCAAGATTTTTTTGAAGGTCAAAAAATGGCCTTAAAAACGATGGTATGGTGATAAAAACACCATTTTTCGACGTTTCTCATCCAGCACTATCCATTGGCATCAAAAAATTGCGAAAAAAGCGAAAAAAATTTTCAAAAATTGAATTCTAGGGGGAGGGGTATTTTGATTTCTGGGGGGGTATTTTGGTTTCCGGGGGTTGCATACCCCCCAAACCCCCACGCCCAGGTGTGCTGGCCAGTAGTAGTATTACGTGGGTCAGTTCTGCGGGTAAACCCCCAAACCTACATTTATGTGTGCTTTATGCCTATTACCTCTTTGACCTCAGGTGTAAAAGTTAGGCATTCAGTTGGCTGCTTTGCATCACCCACTCTGGTTTATTGCACTTCACATACGACATTCTCCTATAGTCTGTTTCAATTAACTTTGCGGTTTTCTTCTGAAATTTTCCACAAGAATCAGGCTACAAAAGCGGTTTAAACTTTTGATGCAGTAATGCGGCTCAAAACAAGCATACGTCTCTATATGACTCAACATACTGTAATATATCATATTTATTGTATTAGTTTAAAACACTTTTGTAATCGCTTCTAACTTTTTCAAAGACCTCAAAGTTAAATGAACCAGACTATAGGTCCAGGCGACCATATTTACACTTTCTTTTTGGTTCCTTTATCATGCAAATTATCTTTATCTTTCTTAATTTTTATCTCTATCTTTTAGATTTTAAAATTTCAACTTTATCTCTTGCAAAAAATCCCTATCTTTTACAACACTACTAGTCTGTTGTTCCATTCCAAAGTCCAAACGGCCTATTTTCCCTAGTCTCATTATTGTATTAATTTTTCACTGCTCTAATGGCTATCTCGTAGCTGCTGGTTATTTTACTTTTTATCGATGTTTAATGCACTTTGTTCAGCGTGTGACACTACAACAAACCGCAGCAACAACCTGAACCGTAAAATATGCTGTAGTAGTAAGTCGTGAAGCTAAATGAGCCGTTTGAAATGGAACAGACTGTAGCCTAATTTCGAATCGTCAAAATGTGGTTGTCTTCATTCGTAAGTACATAGGTGAGTGGTATCACACATTGACATATGGCCTCCCAACAATTTTTTACGAATCTCGTGCAACAAGTTAAAATATGTCCTTATAATGTAAAAATGTTACGACATAGTATTGTAGGTTTACTGCAGCAAATTTAACAACTAGGGAACGGCGTAAAGCCAAATAACGGAATATTAATCAACAGGCGGACTGTATTTGCTAGCAGTGTAAACTATCTGCACGCTGCAAGCTTTTTGAACAAAATCGGATAACTAAATGGGTCCACAAAACGAATAGGGGATTTAACGAAATTCATACATTCATAAGCTTATTAAACGCGTGGTCAAAAAAAACGAAATTCGATGAAAGCACCCGAAATCACGCAGCTTTGGCCGTCTTGACAAATTTTATCAATCCATCAGTGGACATAGATTTGGGTCGTTCGAGGGGAAATCCCAAAGCACGGTCCCAAATCAATTGCGACAAGCAACCCATGGCGCGCGAAACACCAAACAAAACGGTGTAGTAGTTCATCTCTGTCATTTTGTAGTATTGCAAAGGGCAAGTGTAAAGTAGATTACGTTGAGACATTATGTAAACTACATTAAGATTGAATAGTGTAAAAATTACTCAAACTAGTCGGTGTAAATCAATTATAAAAGCAGTTTGCAATGACGCAACAATTGCGATACCGGATAAGCTGTGATGCGTTGCAATGCAAAACTTATTACTGTGGACCATGTAGGTGGGCAGCACGAAAATTCTGGAGAGGGATGTGCAGTTTTTAAAGGTCAAAAATAGTGGTATGCCGAAAGAACACCATTTGTTAAGGTTTCTCATCGAGCACTACCCATAAGCATAAAAATGGCGAAAAAAAAACAAAAAAAAATCAAGAATTGAATTCTGGGAGAGGGGCTTTGGAAGGGGGTATTCGGCCTTCTGGGGGGTGCACCCCATAGGCGGGCGGCACCAAAATTCTGGGGGGGGTGCAAGAATTTCAAAGATCAAAAATGGCTTTAGAATTGGTGTTATGGCGAAAAAACACAAATTTTCAACGTTTCTCATCGAGCACTGTCCACTGGCATCAAAAAATTGCGAAAAAATAAAAAAAATTCAAAAATTGTATTCTAGGGGGCTATTTTGGTTTCTCGGGGGTAGGAGGGGTGCATACCGCCAACACCCCCCACGTGTGTTGTAGACTGCCTAATAATCATTTTCTTCCTACTCGCTTGGCTAAGTTTTAAACGACAACAAAGAATAAATTATCGTTAACACGAATTACTTGCAATAAAACACCGCTGTGCGCATCGACATTGGGCCAAGGATTTTTAGCTTTTCCTTGCTCGAGTAAAATATCGGGTACCAATTTGTACAAATCGGAAACCAAACGGTACAACGGGTCCTTTGGCAAATGTTTTTCGGCGAATTCGCGCTGACATGCGTATCTGGGGTCAGTTTTTCTGAGCACAGCGTGACCGTAGCCCGGAACAACCTGTTAATTTTAAAATTTGTTGATTTAGATTTTTTTTTGACAAATTAAAATTTTAAATTTGTATATTTTTAAACCTAAAAACTGTGACACATTCGAGGAACAAGGAAACACTTCTTTGTTGAAAAAAAAATTTTGCTTGAACTGGATTCAAATTTTTAAATTTTCAATTTTTTAAAACAATTTTACAGGCGGCGAAATTTTAGTGTAAAATCTGTAGTTTTGAAGGGCTAATGTAAGTGATTATAAATATTTACTTATTAGCCTAAATCTTTAAAATATTAATATGTAGTTAAATTTTAGTATAAATTCGTTATATTTAATATGTAATCGCAATGCAAATATTCTACAATATCATTATTTTCGAAAATTTGAATTTCAAAAAACGAAATAATTTTATGTGATGAATACACACTTCGCTACCTGAGTAATGAGTATTGATTGCATATGTATACAGTTCTCACTACGAAATTTGTACATGTAATTTGCAATGATTTTTTGGCCGTCAGTGATCATAATTCCTGAAATTTCTCCAGCGGTTCGCGCCGGATAATACATATATATCTATTAGTGACCTTATTTACTTTTTTTGGCGACCTGGAAGCCATTTTTGCTCAAGAAACAGAATTTAAAACGATTTCGAGAGCAGAAACAGCTGTTTTAGAATATATTTCTTCTATTTACGCGCTTAACGTTGCTTGTAAACATGCTTCCGCTTAATTTTCTCGAATTTTTCGGCGCTCCGCATCGTATTTTAATTGAAGTCAAAGAAATTTAATAAGTTTTTCGCACAAAATTGCCTAAAATTTCAAAATATTCGAAAAATATCGCGTCAAAAGTGATTTCACATAAAAGTAGACAATGTGAAGCGCCGACAAAATGTTATTTCGCTCGTGAAGGGCGAATTTTCAGACTATTTTCGACTGTTTTTGGAAAAGTTGGTTTCAAAGGTTATGTCGTTAAAAAGCGTTCCTAAATAAACTCAATCGGTTCTTTATTGTTCGAATTTCGTGGCGAGCACTGCATGCACCAGGTTAGGGTCGGAGCACGCATGCACATAGGGGGTGAGGGGGGTTAATACCCCCTGAAGGGTCAGCCGGACAGGTATATAATGTCCGACGATTTTGAGTTGATAGAACGTGTTTTTGCATCATTTTTGAGGTCAGAAGCAGTAAAAACGTCAAAATTAGTACTTTTAAGTACTTTTTACTCAAAAAGCGCCCAAAATTGATAAATTTTTGCATTTTTTAGTGTTAAAAGTGATACAATGCAGTCAAAATGGACTAAAAATGCTTTTGAAATGCGATATTATCTCGAGAAAACGTTTCATATGCTATTTTGACCATTTTGATCGTCAAAACAGCAAAAAAGTCCTTAGCGTTAGATTTGCTGTTTTGGATTTTCTTGGGATTCCAACCCCTTCTCCTGATGACACTGACCTTGTACACCTATGGTCGGGAGGAGGGAATTAATCTAGGAAATGAAGACCAGTAAATTAACTTAATACGTTCATTTTTTTCTGCTAGTCAAATGCTAAAAATCGTCAAAATTGCATGCAAGAAATACTTTTACATATGTATGCATGTATGTATGTGGTAAGAAATACGACGTTTTTTAGCATTCTTACATAAGCCATTTTCTTACTGGAAATTTATTAATCCGACCGATAAATTTCGATTTTAAAACCATTTTGACAAAATTTATGAGTTTTTTAAATTAAACACGACAAAAAATTATCAATCCGGGAAAAATTTTGACATTATTACTCCTTTTGTTCTCGGGAATGATGCAGAAAATGTTCCATCGGCTCAAAATCGCCTGACAGTACCAGCTCGTCCGACCCCTCAGCGTGGGGGAGGGGGTAATGACCTTCATTTTTTGACCGAACATGGTAAGAAAGCACATAGAAATGGTTTAAAAAATGCAATTTCTTACCGAAAATTGGGGTGGGGGAGTGAAAACATTAATGATTTTTGTACGATAAACCGACCGACTTTGAGTAGGGGATCCCCATACAATAACCCTCACCCCTATATGCATGTGTGATACTATGTCACCAAACGCAACATAATAAAACGCCGTAACAAATGGAAAAAACAAAGTTAAAAACTATAAAAAATGAAAAATCAAAGTAGATACATGAGCGAATAAATGCAAACAAAAGCCCATATTTATGTTAGAGCGTAGCACGTACTTGACCGGATTTCAAGTGATTCCAAACCCAATCCTTCAACTGCTTTTCGTTGTAATTTAAGCCCAATTCTTTTTCGATCTTACGCAAGAAGACCAATACTTCCTGCAAAAAATCGAATAAAGCCGAGAAACGCGAAACAAAGGTTAAATTCAAAAGCTAGTTAAATAAACGAATCGGGTTTAAGAGAACAGAATTCGTCAAATTTAAATGGTAAATCTGAATTATAAAACGCGCGTTTGAGCTTAAATCATTCTAATCTGTTGTCCTGTTAAATAGTGAGGCAAACATTAAACTAAGGATTGACTTGCATTGCATCAAAGCCGTAAAGCAATCAGAGTAGACCAAAAAATTCAATTATTTATTTCTCTTTTGTTACGGAGTCATAACCATAGGTGGGCGGCACCAAAATTCTGGGGGGGTGTGCAAGATTTTTCAAAGGTCAAAAAATGGCCTTAAAAATGGTGGTATGGCGAAAAAAAGACCATTTTTAAACGTTTCTCAACGAGCACTATCCATTGGCATCAAAAAATTGCGAAAAAAACCAAAAAATTTTCAAAAATTGAATTCTGGGGTGGGGGTATTTTGGTTTCTCGGGGCGGGGGGTGCATACCACCCGAACCCCCACCCACGCCCAGGTGTGTTCATAACACTACCCGATGAGGGAGGGCTTATTGCAGGGTTATAAAAATGATAGGCGCATAAGCTCTTCCTTACAACTTTTGTTCATCTTGATTTAGAGTAATGCGCTTTGAAGCATTTGACAGAGAAACTTTACTCCGCCTCTAATTTATAGTTTTCGATAGAAGTCTGCCCCATAGAATTTAGTTGTTAAACTAAATTTTTAATTTTTAATAATTTTTAAACATTATACACACATAATCCACACACTATATTATAGAATACAAACGCAATTTGAATGTAGCATTTTGAAAGGCTCGCAAAACCTAATTAAAATAAAGAATAAAATTCACAATTCTGAATCTAAGAACAGTAATTATTAAGATAAAGACGCTTTTATATCTAATTGAACAGAAACAAACGTAGATTGGCGTTTCAAGCAGAGCAAACAAGCAATAACAGGATTTTGAAATTTTAAAACCTTGTTGCCCTTTATTTCATTTTTCGAAAAATTTTTACGACAGGTATATTGCCGTACGCCTACTACAGCTGTACGCACGAGTACATACATACATAGTTACACAGGTAAGATCAGAACACTTTGCACCACACCTGGGCATGAGGGGTTTGGAGATGGCGTGAGGGGTTTGGGGGTATGCACCCCCCGACTAACCAAAATACCCCCCATAATTCAATTCTTATTGTTTTATTCGCAATTTTTTGATGCCAACGGATAGTGCTCGATGAGAAACGTTGAAAAATGGTGTTTTTTCGCCATATTACAATTTTTAAGGCTATTTTTTGACCTTTAAAAAAGGTTGCACCCCCTCCCCAGAATTTTGTTGCCGCCCACCTATGCATTGCACCCTTTTCAGGGCTACCCAGTAATACTGTCATAAAAATATACCTGGTTCGCAAGACCATGCAAAGGTCCCGCTAATCCACACATAGCAGCCGACAAAGATAAATAGGGATCTGATAATGCACTGGCGACCAAATGACTTGTGTGAGCACTAACGTTGCCACCTTCGTGATCACTAAAAGATGGATACGGTGAGTAATTAACGACTGGCTAAGTGAGAAAAAAAGTTGTCTTAAATCAAAATTTTCAAATTCTGAAATACAAGAATCTTAAAAATTTGAGAATCGTAGACTTTTTTAAATTTATACCCTTGTCATTTAATATACGTTTCGAGGAATTCTATAAGTGATTGACAGTGCAATGTTTGGTTTCATGTAATTTAGTAATTGACTCTTTAGTATTTTAAAATTCAGAAAGATTTTCATTTACAACTAGTTGGTACGAAATTCAATGATTTACTGACGAATACTGGAGTCCTTCCTCAGTACTTTTATCTTTCTCTGCCCAAACTGCGCAGTCAGAATACATCTAACGGCTCAAAATTTTGGGTGGGGGTCCCCGGCGATTTTTAGGAAGGGAGGGTTGGTAAATGACCTCAAATTTTCGGGCAAAAATAGCAAAAAAGCACCTAAAAATAACCAAAAAACGCAAGTTTCTTTCACAAATTCCAGAAATCGGGGGGACGACTAACCTTGGATGGGGAATCACCCCATTTCTCTTTTAAACTTCTGGCAGCAGACATTAGTGGTCAGTGAGGGTTCCATTCGGCATTGTTATTAAAGTTTGCGTTTTTGGCAATTATTATGTCGAAATTAAATGAAAATACAATTTTGGGCCTACACTGCTTCACAGTCGTATAGACATGATCTTGAAGAGGAGTTTTGGGGCCCCAAAAATTTTTTCACTCTCCCAGAATTCGTGATTTTCCACACAACTTGAAGAAGAGGTGCTGTTTCAAGCGTTTTAACTATATTCATGTTTGCCGAAAAGTGTAAAATTTTCGGCGCTTCGGGCCACATGCTCATCTTTTTGATTATATTTTGTTTTATTTATTCAAATTTTTAGATATTTTTTGAAAAGTTTTTTTAAGTTTTAGAAAAATGAGGCATCGCCTGAAATGCCAAAAAATGACGCTTTTAGCGATTATCCACCGTTTTAAAACCCAAAAAGCACTTTACAAATCTTTTAGTATCACAACCTAGAATTTCCATGCTGTGTATGTCTGTTGTGTTGACAGTACCTAACTCTCGTATCGCATCATTGAGAAGGGGTAATACCCTCTCACCTTTCTCTATTAGCATGTGTCATACATCCATGTAGCAGTGAACGGAGTATTACCATAAGTGGGCAGCAAGAAAATTCTGGGGGGTTGCAAGATTTTTCAAAGGTCAAAAAATTGCCTTAAAAATGATGGTATGGCGAAAAAACAATTTTCGACGTTTCTCATCGAGCACTATCCATTGGCATCAAAAAATTGCGAAAAAAAGTTTTCAAAAATTGTATTCTGGGGGTATTTTGCTTTCTGGGGGGGGGGTATTTTGGTTTCTCGGGAGGGGGTGCATACGCCCACGCCCAGGTGTGAGTATTACTCCCTGAAGCGTCAGCCAGGAAGGTACTGTCCAACGGTTTTGAGCTGACGGAACGCTTTTGCATCATTATTTAGGACAAAAACAGTAATAATATACCTTTATGTGCTTTTTATTCAAAGCACCCGAAATTGGTTAATTTCTCAATTTTTTCAGAGTTAAAAGCATAGGTGGGCTGGACAGCACCAAAATTCTGGGGGTGCAAGATTTTGAAAGGTCAAAAATTTTGTGGTATGGCGAAAAACATTATTTTTAGACGTTTCTCGTCGAGTACTATCCACTGGCATCAAAAAATCGCAAAAAACACGAAATTTCAAGAATTGAATTTCAGGGGGTATTCGGACTTCCATGGAGGTTCATACCCCCACGCCCACGCAAAGTTAAAAGCGATAGAACGCAGTCAAAATGGTCTAATAATGCCTTTAAAATGCGCTATTTGCACGAAAAAACCTTTTTAGGCTATTTTGACCATTTTCATCGTTTGAATAGCAAAAAAATCGTGAACACTAAATTTTTTGGTTTGGATTTCTAGGATTTTACCCCCTGCCAACCCTGACCTTGTGCGTGTATGGTATGCACGTGCATACTACCTGTGTATAACCAAATAAAGACGGAGTAATTCAACGAAATCCGCACTGTCATATCCCAGCATGGCAGCGAAGTTGCCCGACCAGTCCTTAGCGGGATCTATGGCTCCAACACTTGAGCCGTTGCGATACAGATTACGGTAGATCATCGCTGCTACGGTAGGAAGCTTAGCTAGCAGGTTCATTGAATCCTCATAGGCATGCTGCAAAAATCCCCTTTTCTTGTATCCGGCAAAAATTTCACAGATGTATAAAGATTATTTAAACACAAAAACATTAAAAATGTCAGAAACTTCCCGAAATTTGCGGCAATCTTCGCCAAAAATAAGTTAATGGCGAGAATAATTGAAATTGAAAATGTTAACAATACGAGACTTTTTATGCGTCGGTGACTAATTTTTGCATTTCTCATTATGAAGCGTAAACATTGAATGAAAAAAAGTTTAAATCAGCCAAGATATTTTAGTGCTTATAAGGTTCACAATAATTCAGTGCTTTAAAACACTTTTGTCTGTCTCAAGTTAAAACTTGACTTGAACAACATGGTAAGCATGAGAAAATTGTTTCGTATCAGTTTGGCCATTTTCTGTTTTGTTTATGATTACACAACTTGAAATTAGCTTTTTCAGACAATAAGAATAACGAGATTTTTCTATGCTCTCTGCAAATTCAGCTTCTGTTAAGTATCTTTCACTAAAAAGACGCAAATTCTACGCGAAAATAGTAAAAATGTCACATTTTATGAAGCTTTGCGCCGTATCGATAAATTCTTGTAACTTTTTTGTCATAGAGAGACCCACTAATCGCCTAGAGTAAAAATATATATCTTGAAACCACGGCACATGAAAACGAACTAGTGGCAATGCTACGTTAAAGCAATGGGCATGTAGCTGTAAAAGCATCACAACTTTGTAGCTTCTCGATATGAAGTTGTAATATTTTCCTAATTTTGTTTATTATCTAGATAATTCTTTTTAAAGAACCGATTGTAAAGGAGACCGCCGCATTCACCTTCCCATTAGTACAACTCAGTTTTTAGCACAGGACAAGATTTTCAAGCCCAACAACGCGCATCAGATAATTTCTAAGCACAATCTAACTAGAATTCCAAAATTAAATTCGTACTTAATCGCTGAAAGTATCTACTATATACAATACTTACTACCACACCTGGGCGTGATGAGGAGGGTATGCACCCCGATAAATCAAAATACCCCCCAAAACCGAAATAACCCTCAGAATTCGATTTTCGAATTTTTTTGCATTTTTTGATGCCAATGAATAGTGCTCGATTAGAAACGTTGAAAAATGGTGTTTTTTCGCCATATCACCATTTTTAAGGTCATTTTTTGACCTTTGAAAAATCTTGCGACCCCCATCCCAAGTTTCCGTGCTGTCACGTATGCTTACTATCAACGTTGAATAGAAAACAAATGTAACGACTCATACATGATCAGAGAGGTTTCGTTTTACTCACCGGAAAATTTTTCACCCCAGTACAACTACCACCAATCACAGTACAAACAGAACAGATACATATTTACCTCCCAATAAGTAGCTTTCTGGACGCCTTGAGAATAGGCTTTGGCGAACTTGCTTTCCGAATTTAAAGCGGCTATTGCAGCGGAAAACTGCGACATTGGATGCAAATGATGGGGGAAGTTGCTCAGCATTGTTACTACATGCTCGGGGATATCGGCTCTACTAGCCCACTCCTTGCTAATAGCTTTTACCTAAACAATATGATGCATAAGAATAAGAAAAATGAATACCTTGCAATAAATTTAAAAAAAGAAATATTCTACTTAACAATCACTCTGACTAAAACGATGAAACACAGAGGAAACAGAAAATATTTAAATAAAAAGTAAAAGGAGGAAATTCCACAATTAAACTAGAACATGCACAAATTTGAATATTTCAATGCAAGACAATTTTTAAGGCGCATACATGGCTTAGAATCAGTCGAAACCCTGCTTTCGATAAAAGTCTAATATCTCAATAGCCATACATATAAGCACTGTTTTTTATTTTTGTACGTGACAAAGATTTTGAGCCTCATACAAAGATTTTTGTACATCTTTGTACATACAGTATAGGCAGTTTTTGGCCGATTTTCGATTGTACAAAAAGTCCAAGTTTTTGTACAAAAAAACAGTGCATATAAGTATAGTTCTGAACCACATGAGATATATTTTAAGCATCTGCGACCGTTTTTAGAAGCTAGCAAATAATTAAGCACTCAATTAAGAATGCAAATGAACTTTTTAAACCCATGCTTGACCATTGCCTAGGGCTCTAACGCGACATTTTCTCCATTTATTTACCTGACTAAAAGTAGAATACATATTCAACTTTGATGTGAGCCAAAAAGTCATCAGGCGGGAATAAGATCATGTTCTATGAAGTGTACCAGAAATTTTCAATACGAATGTAATTCACGCGATCTCAGACACATAAAGACCACATTAAATAAGTAACCTTCAGGAAGAAAAAAGCAAGCAAATACTATCTCATCATTGCCACGCAGCAAGAAAATTTGCATTTTTGTGACTTACTATATACGATCATATATTACTTTTACTAATTCGTTTTTACCTAGTTTCTATTATTTTCCTCATTTTTTCTCCAAATTCTACAATTCAAAATAATATCGAGTCACACATTAGTCAGGCAAGCGCAACGGATGCATTTCATTAGACAATGTTTGTTATCCTATTTCTTAAAATAATATCATACACACGTATTATCTCAATAAGCTCATCCTTTCCTTCGTTGCGTTATTTTGTTTTTTTTGTAATCGTCGAAGGTTTTATTCAATCATTCATTCATTAAATTGTCTATTCTATGCCTCATCATAAGTTTCTTTTCCTAAAACGAAGTTGCATCGCACATATGACCTGGTTCACGCAAAAGGTTAGTAAAACGTATTTTCAATATAAAGATATAACCTAAATATTACAGGTAAGAACCTTCGACGTAATGAAGTGAGTGCTTCTTCTACGTAAACTTTTATATTTTTACATATAGTTCTTTGCAAGCAGTCATCGATCGCATCGATGTTTTAGCGAAGAGAGATAAAATTCGGTTGTTTGTTATAACGAATCTCAAAAAAGTTGTATTTAGCCAAGCGGCCACATTTCATGTGTATTCACGTAGTTAGCACGTAAAAGACTACAACATTCAAGAACAGACACGCCACGATGCTAAACCAAACATTTTTACTAGATCGGACCACTAACGGTATTTATAGCAGCGCAAATTTCGCTCCTTCACGTGCAACGTTGAAGACTGCGGTGCGTAGATATCACATTCATACAAGATGGTAATATTAACTACCAATTCGATACACTGTTTTTTTGTACGAGACAAAAATTTTAAGGCTCGTACAAAGATTTTCGGGCAATGTACAAAGACTTTTTGAAGCAAAGTAATAGTAATTTTAATGCTTTTTGAGTGTTCTTTAGCGTTAAGTTTCTTTTACGTTAATTCTTTAGCATTAAACATTCCAAAATCTATCTTTAAGCATCTTTGTACAGATTTACGCATCTTTTACATCAATCTCTACTATTTTATAAAGATTTTATGCAGAAAAAAGAACTATTAAAAAATTTTGCACTGTTTTATGCCGTTGAAAGATAAAATTAACTTTCTCATCTTTGCGTTGCATTATATTCATAAGCAAATTGGTGTCTATTATAAGGTTTAAAATTTTTTTGTTTCTCACAAGGGTCCCCCAAAGGAAGAAATAGACAATTCTCGAAATGCATGTAAAAGGTCGTCAGAACAGATTTTTTGAGTACTTTTGAGCTACTAAACGCAAAATTTTGCGGCGTTTCGCGCCGGATTAATTGCTTCTGTAAGTTTTTGTCTTTTAAAACGTTCAAATTCGAGTTAGACATAGTGAAATGTCAAATTTTTTCCGGCGCTCTGCGCCAAATCACTAATTTTCTGGTTATTTTCTTTGCAGAGTACAGAGATTTGAGTACGAATACGATAATTTAAGAACTTTTTTTAAGGACTTGACAATTTAGTTGCTCAGATACTTTAAAAGCGATAGATTTTTTGTCTGAGTATGAAATAAGCTGAAAAATGAGAGAAAAATTTAATTTTTCTTAACCATTGTGTAAAGCTCGTTGAGAAACGTTCAAAAATGCCCTTATTTTTGACTATTCCCTAATGGTTCTCGAGATATCCGACTTTTTGTCCCCCACGGAAATAAAATCCTGGCTACGGGCCTGCATACATACATGTACACTGCAGGAATGCCGCTGAAAACATTTAAACACTGCCTTTTGGGTCTACGACGTTTTGGCGCCAGCAACTTATAAATTATTCTAATTAAATCAAATTTTAAAATAAATTATATATTCAGAAAGCAGGTTCCACAAGCTACAAAATAACACATTGTTCTTTTCGATTCAATGAGTATTCATTTGTGTACGACTGAAAAACTGTAGAAAATCCAGTGCATTTTCAGATGCATTTAATGATCTCACTAAATTCAAAGATCTTCTAAAAGTAATTTATACCATCACGTAGAAAATTGAATGGGCTTTCGGAATCTGTATTATACTTTAATCATAAATGAAATTTGAATCATGATAATATTACAAACAGTGTGGCACCAAAACGTCCCATTTCGCTGCCTTTTGGGCTAAAACTATGGGTACAATACGTCAAAACACCATTTCTTATGTTTCAGACAATGCTCGTTACTTACAGAACATAGAAACGCGAAAAAGAATTCAACAAATTTGAGTAAATTTCACAAAATACTTAGTCAAAAAATCAGTATACAGCGCGGAGCGCTGAAAATTCGACACTTTTAGTGCAAAAGTTAATCGAAAAACGCTTTAAACTACACATGATTTTTTAGGAAAATGACAATTTGGGAGGTCCAGCCAAATTTGGGATTGGAAGGGTGGTTCAGGGGTCTTCTCGACCCGCAGAATGTAGTTAACCGCCCCTCTCAAAATCAGAGATCCAGATTCCCTTTTCATATGTATGGCTATCATGTTTAACCCCAATCAGCCCCTAATTTTGACCACAAATACGTGCAACTTTGATAGGTGCGTACGAAATAGTGCAGATTCTGACTTATCAACTCAAGCACATGCTTCTTTCATGTCCTAACCAAATAACAGCGTTGCCTCCTCCAGATAAAAATTTACCTTTTTTTCATTCTTTTTTAGGCGTTTTTCTGTTTTTTAAAAATTAGAGAGTTGGTCTTTACCACCAAAAAATGATTGGCTACAGCTGAATTTAAAAAATTACAGCTGCTAGTTGCTACGTGTATGCACCACCCATAGGCGCGGGGAAGGAGTGGGGGTTGAGGCCCCACCCCATCTCGAAAATATTATAGGCACCAAAAATCGATGGACGAAGAAAATTAAAGTTTTGGCATGCTTTTTGGATTTTTCCCGGGTTTACATCACCCAGACCCCATAGGTGCACACGGCCAGGGTCGGCAGGGGGAAGTGAAATCCCAAGAATCCAAAACAGTACATTTGATGTTCACAATTTTTTGCTGTTCAAACGATCAAAATGGTCAAAATAGCTTATAAAAGGTTTTCTCGTGGCAATATCGCATTTTTAGTCCATTTTAAGTGCATTATATCACTTTAACGTCAAAAATGCAAAAATTGATCAATTTTGCGCGCTTCTTGAATAAAAAGTAGCAGTACATAAAAATACTAATCCGGCGCGAAGCGTCGGAGAAAATTTTGACATTTTTACTGCTTTTGACCTCAAAAATGATGCAAAAAACGTTCCATCAGCTCAAAATCGCCGGACAGTAACTGCCCGGCTGACCCTTTAAGGGGAGAGGGGTGGTACTCCCCTATGTGCATGTGTGCCAGACCCCCAAAATTTGGTTGCTGCCCATGTATTGTCTGCACCCGCCCGAGTATAGATATTTTCGACCTCAGCTTCCGAGCAGCAATAATAGCTCAGACTGATAGATGCACTTTAGAAATGTGCACAAACGCGGCTGAACTTCGGATAAACAATCGACAGCAGAAAAGAAGCAAAACTACAAATCCATCGGATAAAGATCGATCTTAGCAGAAGCACTATTAAGAAACCATCCCAAAATAGAAAGCTGGGAAGTTCTTTAAAGACGAAGACTTTTAATAGCCTTTCATTTAAAAAACTATTTACGGAGGCTAAAGATTCTTTTAATTTGATGCTTTTCCATAACTTACAAGGCTGAAATTAATCAACTTCTAAATCTATCGATAAATGTATTCATATAATAAAATAACGGATTACAGTGCATTGAAATTCAAATCAGACATGTTCCGCGAACTTACTTTATATGCTTATTCTTTAGTTTAAGCTTGTTTTTTAAAGAATATTCTAGCGTGCATGCGCTCTATACACAGAACTAAATTAGAGCAGTTGACTATGCTCACAGTCGTCGACATACATGGGAAATTTTCAAATTCTGGGGTCCATTGGGTCACAAACATACATGATCCAGGCGGGGGTTTCATCCAGTGTTTTTTTGTACAAGGTCCGTTTGTATATACATGTACAAAGTTGATCCCCAGAAGTCTTCGTACATTTTGTACATGCAAATTTTAGTGTACATAATATGGTAGAGTATCAATTTTAGTGTGATAAACAGGGTTTCTGACGTCAAAAATTACTAAAAATTGTCTTAAAACGGCGCGAAGCGCCAAAAATTTGACATTTTTCCATTCTAAATGCTAATTCTGCCATTTTAAAGATATATAAGACAGACAATTACTCATTTCGGCACGAAGCGCCGAAAATTTTTGAAAAAATTTCACACCTTTTTCACTTTTTTGGTCTTCCCAAAAATCTTTATACATGTTCAAAGACGGTCCTGAAAAGTCTTTGTACATCGGGAAAAAATCTTTGCCATATACAAAAAACCGTGGTTTCACCCCTAGAAAATTATTAAAATCCTACTGAATTCGAAATATTTCGGAAAATTCTGAAAAGTCCGTATAAAAGGTGTCGTTTTAAGCGTTTTTAGCTATCTGTTTGCTGAAAAAGTGACGAACTTTCGGTGCTACGCGTCATATACTCAGTTTTTGACTACATTTACTTCAATTTATTCAAATTTTTTTCTTATTTCTTCAGATTTTTTAAATGTTTCTTTTTTAGACTTCTAAAGCTGAATACTATGTGACAACATGTAATATGAGATTTCTAAAATAGGCAGCGTCTTCCTCTGGGAATATATGTTTAAGTTTGAAATATACACAATAAAATGTAAAAAATGCGAATTAAAATGTACAAGAAATTAAAAAAACATACAAAATCACGGCGTAATATGCGATCGTGTTCAAGCGTGTTTGTGTCGATTCATAGAAAAAAACTATTGCTTGACAACGTGCCTGTTTTTCATTCGGTATATCCCCTGTGCACAACAACCAAAAAATGCCCTCGGGCAAAGGCTCATTGCCTCCGCATTTGGGTAACAATTTTTGGCACTCTGGGATTGAATAGCCCCTGAAGCGTATTCCTTCTTCGGGATCCAACACAGAAGTTTCGCAAATGAGGCCCTTCATTGACCGCATTCCGCCGTAGACCATATTTTAAGTATCAGTTGGACGATATACATAAACATGAAAAAACTCATAAATATCGAAAAATTTAGATAAATCATACATCCCCATAGGGAGTGAAGGAGGGTAACCCTATCTCGGGGTCATACATGTAACAGGGGAGGATGGGGGATCCCTTAACTCTAAGTCGGACGTCCCCCCATCCCCCAAAGCCAGAAAATTTTTGACCCCCCCCCATTTTTTAAAAATTTGAATTTTTTGACCGTTTTTAAACGTTTTTAGGCCGTTTTCGGTCAAAAATTGGAGGTCATTCATCCCCTCCTCCGAAAAATGGCCGAACCCCCTGATTTCGAGCCGTTACATGTATGCTCGGGGTCCATGACTCGAGTCACTGTCAGACGATTTTGAACAATTAAACAATTTCTGCATGATTTTTGGGGACGAAAATATGTAACAAAGATGTCAAAAAATTTTGGCACCTCGCCGCCTGCCAGTACACTTCTGTTTTGTTTACCCATAAAAACGCTAAAACGAAGTTAAAATAATCTGAAAAGTCAAAATTTCCGATAAATTCTCATATTTTTTACTGATAAAAGTGGCGAAACGAGTCAGAACTGGGCAAAAAGTAGATTAAAAAATGCAGTTTTCCGGATTAAAACATTTCATCGGATGTTTTAATCATTTTAAATATTTGACCTGCAAAAAAAACCTCGAACTCTAAATTCAATGGTCCCGAATTTCGGAATTTCACCCCTGAACTTTCGACCTAGAAGAATATGGAATGAATTAAAACCAAATATAGTCAAAAAGTAAGTACCGTTTTGAAGAATTTTTTGAAAATAGGCAAATTCTAGGGGTGCAAGCTTTGCTGGGAGGGTGAAACCCGCCAACCATACATATAGCAGGGGACGGAGGATATTACCACCCAAAGTTGGCTGTCCCCTTGTGCCCCCAAAGCCAGAAAACTTTTGATCCCCCCGAATATTTGGGGAAAATTGAATTTTTCGGTCGTTTTTAGGTCTTTTTGACCGTTTTTGGCCGAAAATTGGAGGTCATTCATCCCTACCCGTGAAAATGGCTGGGGACCTCCGATCCGAAATTTCGAGTCGTTACACTTATGCCAACAAACTCCTAAGATCATGTATGATAGTAATCCGACTAATATCTTGGACTTGACGGACCCTCCATTTCTTAAATATTGGACTAGTTTTTCTACTATGTAATGATAAATAATGATCAATGAATATTAAAAAATAAATAACAAATTATAAATAAATAATAATAAATACTTAATAATAAATTATGACATAATTAATATTACTTATAATCATTAAATAATAAGTGATCGTGAATAATTAATAAAAATAGATAATAATAATAATTAATAAATAAACTTAACTGAAATATATAATCTGTAATGCGTTTTTGGGTTCGAAACGATAGGTGCTCGTCAAAAACACAGGTTTTCCGACGTTTCTGACATACACGTAAGGGTAGGGGTATATTATCTACAATTTTCGGCCAAAAAGGGCCGAAAAATTCCATTTTGCCCTAATCGGAGGGGGGTTGAAAATTTTTTGGCTTTGGGGCATGAAGGATACAACCAACTTTGGGTAGGAGGATCCCTCTAACCCCGTGTTAAATGTATGGTTTCTGACGATGCTTTTCCTTTTTAAAATATGAAAATAGCTAAAAAAAATTTACGAACTTGAACAAAATAATCATCGAAAAATGGCTATTCAGCCTTAATCTCAGAGCGCCAAAAAATTTGGTTATCCGCACCAAAAGCGGTTAAAACGCTCAGTTTCGGTTTTTGAAAAATTTTCAATTCTGTGGTTCAGCTTCAGACGTGAGCGTCGAGGAGGGGGTTAGGAGCGGTATGCACCTCCTCGCCCAAAAGGTCGAATACCCCCAGAATTCAACTATTTTTTCTGTTTTTTCGCGGTTTTTTGATGCCAATAGGTAGTGCTCGATGAGAAACGTTGAAAAATGGTGTTCGTCGCCAAACCGCCATTTTTAAGACCATTTTTGACCTTTAACAAACACCCTCCCCCAGAATTTTGGTGCTGCCCACCTACGGTCAGCATCATTTGTCCAACAGGGTAAGTCAGTAGCGATTTTGGAGGACTAAAACCCCAAAAGAACTGATAAGATAGAAACACGCCAATTTTCTGGAAAGCGCGAAAAATTGCGCAACAATTTTTATTTATTATGAATAAAAATAATTAAATTTATGATAGATCGGAAGTTTGGTGGAGCTCCGTTCTGGCGAGATGCAGATATCATAAAAATGCAGATATTCAGATATTTTGGATATATCAGATATAAAATGATAATATATCAGATATAAAATCAGATATATATATATATATATATATATATATATATATATATATATATATATATATATATATATATATATATATATATAAGATATTTCGAAATGCAGATATCAGATATTTTGAGATGCATCAGATATTTTGGCGAGATGCATCTTTAAAATCGTTATTATTTTGAGCGGGTCACAATTGAATGAAAAATGGCTGTTGTTTCTAGCCCCTTATGTATGTACATGGATATTAAAATTGATTTGAATAATTTGAAATTAAAATAAACTTAGGCATATGAAAACATAATCAAGAATGTTAAGTGTGCCGTATAGTGTTTGTGAATCAGGACGCCTAGAATCCAAAACGTCCAACAGAAACTCGAAAAAGTCAAAATTAAATGTTTAAAAATTTTTCCGTTGTTTTACGACTTTTTTATGCCAAGAGATAAGCGTGATAAAAGACGTGGAAGAATAGCTCCTTTGACCCTTTCTTGACTATCAAAATTTTTCAGACCCATACCAGAGCAGCCTGAACATAAATATAAATCATAAATCATAGATTTCAAGCAGTCCTGCTTGAAATCTATGATTTATGCACGTAAGTTTTTGAATAATTAAAACGTAATGAAGCGTTTTCTTCCTAATCGTAATTTACTCTCCGTCAAAATACTGTGACAGAAATTGACGGTGTTATGCTCATATGAATCATACATACAACAATAGGGATGGGGTGAGGGATACCCAACCCTAAATCGGTCGCCCCCGGCCTCCATTCCCAAAAAAAAAACTAGAAAATTTTGACCCTATCCAATTTTTAGAAAAACGACCATTTTTAGCTGCTTTTAGGCCGTTTTTGGCCAAAAATTTGAGGTCATTCCACCCCTAAATTTTTGACCCCTTTAATGATGTATGACACTACAATATAACAGACGGAACTATAACGATGATGCAAAAAATTACAATTATATGTAGTAGGTACATAAAAAATTGCAACTGAACATCATTTAATGAAGATGGTCAATATTTTTTGAGCGGAAATAATGAGATGCTGCAAGAAAAAAAGCGGAATAAGCTCACCATATCAACCGTTATTTGACCAATGACTGTGTTGCCATGCTCTTTTCGAAAATCGGCGATTTTTTTCTGATGCTCTACCAGTCTTAACGCTATAACTTCTTTTAAATTCTGTAAAAATTGGAAAAAAATTATTATAAACTATTTAAAAAATTCGTTTAAAAAATGTATATACCGTTGAGTCTGTGGCGGTAGAATATTTATTCTGAGAGGCGAGCGAAGTGAGAAGCGAAAACGTAATAATTGCAAATATATTAATCAATCATCTAAAACTAAGCTAAACGAAATGTGAACATGGAGCATGGACCTTTCGCAATTATAAAAAATTATCACGCTGACATAACTAGGTAAAAAACATCTTAAGGTACATGTGTAATTTGTAGTTTAACAAATCTGAGCAAAAACGAACGCTTTGGAATTCACTAAGCAGTGGCGTAGCTGTGGGAGGGACTGGGGGACAAGTCCCCCAAAATTTTGGAAGTACGAAAATTTTTCACGAGGGTCTTAAAGAGGGAAAATGAAAAATTCTTAAAGCTCATCAGAAAGACCGCTTGAATATGTAGATTTTAGTGCACTTTTGAATTACTATGCAAAAATTTTCGGGCGCTTCGTGCCTAATTTATTTACATACAGCATATTTTTTAATACAATTCAAATGAAGTTAAATTTTTTTAAAATTTTTCAACGCGTTGATCTCGCGGAAAAGCTCAAAAACACGATTATTTTTTTGTCTGTCTATGAGTAGTCAAGAGATATTCGATTTGAAAATTTTCGTCGCCTCAAATTTATAAGACTGTACGCCACTGTTACTGAGGAAAAAATTTTTACAACATTTTTCATACATTTTATGGGGTTTTCATACAATTTTCAGGTAGTGACTACGAATATTACATTTTCCCCGCCACAAATCAATAGTCGAGTAGTACTCAATTGCTCAAATTTAGAAAGTAGGAAATTTTAACTTCTCAGATTGTTTTTGTATGCAAAATATATACTTACGCACATTTCTCACGATTAATCGACTGTTTTTACGATAACCGAAAAAGTTTTGCATAACGACTTACATGTCTAAGCGAGAAGTAAGAACCAGGCACACTGAAATTCAGTCTTGGAAGAAATAAAGCCGAAGAGAGTCCATCAATGTCATGTAATTTGTGTATATACGTGCTATATACGTGCTTGATTTTAAAATTAAAAATGTTACATAACAAGCTTATATGCAGGAGAGTAAAGAGGAATTTTTCTCCGGATTTTTTTCTAAATATTCAGGAACTTTCGGCGCTTCGCACCTTTTATTCAATCAAATTGCCATTAATACAAAATAATGTCGAAAAGCTTAGGTGCCTTGCGCCACGATAATCCATGCATCGCATAACTTAGAAAGAAGTAAAATTCACCCTAAAACGATGCAAATTTCGATATATATCTTGCATTAGTTATCTTTAGAAAGCTAAGAAACTAAGCTTAAAGGGACAAGAACATACATGATCTTAAAAAGTAGGGTTTTCACCCCCCCCCCAATTGGTGATTTTTAGGGACTTCCCCAAAATCAACTAAAAATTAGTAGTAAATGTGCTTTTTTAAAGCGTTTTTAGCTACATATCTATTTGCTCAAAAGTGCCTAATTTTCGGCGGTTCGAGCCATATACTCATGTTTTGACCACACGTGGACGTGGGAGAGGGTTTGTGGGATATGAAACCCCAGAAGGCCGAATACCCCTCCCCCCAGAATACAATTTTTGAAAACTTTTTTCGCAATTTTTTGATGCGAATGGATAGTGCTCGATAAGAAACGTTTAAAAATGGTATTTTTTCGCCTTGCCATCATTATTGAGACCATTTTGTGACCTTTGAAAAATCTTGCAACCCCTCCCCTAGAATTTTGGTGCTGCCCTTCTATGGTATTGACTATATTTTGTTCAATTAATTCGACTCTTTCGAAATTTTTTATGTTTTTATGCTCTATAAAGACAGAGCATCGTCAGAAACGCCAAAAATGATAGTTTTGACGCGTATCCACCGTTCTAAGCCCAAAAAGGGCACTTTAAATTTCACCCTCCACCACCAGAATTCCCGTGCAGTGCATGTATGGACAAGAATGTCAAAACCTACTAGCGCTCTGAGCTAGATATATTTTTGACTAAATGTGCATCTTCAGAAAAGTGCAAAATTGAGTTTCAAAGGAAAAAGAGGTCGAAAATTTTCTAATGTATCTATTGCTTAAGAAACGTGCAAAATCAAGCATAGGAGGATACAAAATAAGAATTTTTAGCGCCTAGCGCCACAATAAATTACTAAATTTCCTGTGTTCAGAAAGCTTAAATATTCAGCTAAAAGCAATGACAATGTCGAAATTTTTTTATAATTCATGTATTGTTTGACTTTTTTGTTTTTAAAAAATTTTTAAAATTTTCTACTTCCCTGTGCGATGAAGGGAAGCCAAACTCAATTTTCGACTCGAAGTTTTATAACATCGACGTTTTTTATTTGTTTGCCATCGAAAAAACTGCAAAATTCAAAAGCTAAAGAAATAATCTAGAAACGCAAAACACGTCGAAAAATGCCGTTTTATCAAGGCTTAAATCGCTTACCAATAAAAGCATTAAGTGGTATATATTTAAATAAATTTTCAAAATTTCGGCGATTCCCCTAGAATAAAATCCTGGATACGGGGCTGCATGTAAGCATAGTTATACAAATTTGGAAAAATCTTTATCGAATAACTGATTAAATGACTGATTATAGTAACTTTCCGAAATAAGTAAAAATGGATTGGATGCAGGCCCGTATCCAGGGGCCCCCGAAACAAAATATGAGTGATTTTGCTTTACCTCCCATTTGCTTTTTTAGACAAGAATCCTAAAAAATTTTTGGCGCTTCGCGCCAAATTTCAAATTATAATTATAATGTATTTAGTCTCAAGCGCGCGGTTTACTCCCCTTTTAGTCTTTACACAACCTATAGCTTATTCTACACCTGTGCCTTCTGTTTTGCATAGGTTTTATGCAGAAAATTAGATTTGTGCAGGAGCATACATGATCTTGGGAAGAAGGAGGATTCTCTCCCCCCAGGAGAATTTTCACCCTTGCAAAAATTTGCTCAACCCCTCAGAAATTGCAATTTTTCGAAAATTCCGAAAAATTTTCTAAAAATTTGTAGAAAAGGTGCCTTTTGAGCCTTTTTAGCTATCTAATTGCAAAAAAGTGCCAAATTTTCGGCGCTTCGTGCCTTTATACTCAAGTTGAATACATTTTGTTCAATTTGACGACTTTTCTGGATTTTTTCGAGAATTCCTTATGTTTTTATGCTCTAGAAAGATAGAGCATCGTCAGTAACGCTGAAAAACGATATTTTTGACGCGTACCTACAATTTTAAGGCCCAAAAAGGCGCTTTTTAATTCCCCCCAGAATTCCCATGCTGTGCATGTATGTTCCAGAGGGTGCCCATTGGATTCTCACCATATTTAAGGCATCTACATAGAAAAATTTACAAAAATGCACAGCTCAAGTGGTAGTAAAACATCTTTTTAATTCATTCTTTGGTATCCCCTTACGTTTTTAAATTTGGGTCTTGCCCTTCTCGAAACAATATCCTGGAACGGGGCTGATTGGGGTATTATTGTACCTAGTGCACACCTACCTTTTGAGAGTAACATTACTTTGCTTGCAATAAGCGCTTGGCTGCAGTTTTCCAAGGTTTTAGAATGCGCTGATTCCATCGGGGACATTTTAAAACTACAAAGTTCAGCGCATAAGCGGGTAAAACCCTAGGCATGATAAATACATAAATATGTATGGATCGCTGTGGGCATTCGTGTAGCAGGTTCACATATGTATTAAGATGATCATATCGTAAAGGCGTATATATGTATGCAGTTGGTAGCATCCGATGAAGCGGAAGAAAGTCGTTGCCAACTGAATTCGAAACGTGAACCTCTTGTTCCAAAGCAGCCTTTCTTTGAACAAGGTCCGTTTGCAATGCACATGTACAAAGATAGTCCCAAAAAGTCTTTGTACATTTTGTACACACAAATTTTTGGGTACTATAATATGGTACGGTAGCCATTTTAGTGTGGTAAAAACCGACTTGTTCGACCTTTGGTAGTGTATTTTAGCTGATTTATGGGTTTCTGAGGGCAAAAATCCCTTAGAATGGTCTTAAAATGGCGCAAAGCGCCGAAGAATTTGACATTTTTCCTTTCCAAATGCAATTTATGCCATTATGAAGATATATAGAACACACAATTACTCATTTCGGCGCGAAGCACCGAAAATTTTTTTCGAATTTTAGACTTTTTTTGCAATTTTTGTCTACTCCGAAAATCTTTGTACATGTACAAAGACGGTACCGAAAGTCTTTGTACATCGGGAAAAAGTCTTTGTACATCGGGAAGAATCTTTGCCGAATACAAAAAACCGTGCTCCAAAGCCCAGAATCTTAACCAATCGACAAACGCTAGTTCATTTTGAAGGAAGAAATTTTATGACTAATAACCAAACTAAAAAATACAAAATGACAAGATACATAATAGATGCAATTACGAATTAGTAACGGGACATGCGAGTCAATGGAATGACAAATTTTACTCCATTTCGATAAAAATGCAAGGTATTCATGTTTCGCATTGGTTTACCTGCTTATTAGGCTTAGGCTTAGTATCATGGACTGACCAGAATGGCGTTTAAAATAAGCCCAAGTAATGAAATGCGACGAAGCGGAGCGAGCATCCCATTACTTTAGGCTTATCTTAAACGCTGGCACCAACATTTTGGTAAGTCACTTGAATCTACAGAAACAATCCGAGCACTGCCTCGTTTGTTTTTGACTTGACTGACAGCTTTCACCAAATACTACTTGCTGTATATGTACTTTTGACAGGGCTATCTTAATACATATTATTTGAACCAGCTACACCAATGCCCAGCGGCAGTGTTTTTTTGTAGTCGGCAAAGATTTTTCCCAATGTACAAAGACTTTCGGGACCGTCTTTGTGACATGTACAAAGATTTTTGGGAAGACAAAAATTGAAAAGTCTGAAATTCATAAAATTTTCAGTGCTTCGCGCCGAAATGAGTAATTGTGTGTTGTATATATCTTTATAATCGCAGAAATTGCATTTCAAAAGGAAAAATGACAAATTTTTGCAGCTTCGCGCCGTTTCAAGACGAATCTTAGTGATTTTCGTTCTTAGAGACCCAGAAATCAGCTAAAATACACTACCAAAAGTCGAACAACTCTGTTTTTACTACACTAAAATCGCTACTGCACCATGCTACAGAACCCAAAAATTCGTATGTAGTAAATGTACAAAGATTTTTGGGAAGACAAAGACTGTAAAAAGGTGCAAAATTCTCAAAATTTTCAGCGCTTCGCGCCGAAATGAGTAATCGTTTGTCATATATCGTTAAAATGGCAGGATTTGCATTTAGAATGGAAAAATGTCAAATTTTTCGGCGCTTCGCGCCGTTTTGAGACAATTTTCAGTAATTTCTGGCGTCAAAAACTCAGAAATTAGCTAAAATACACTACCAAAGATCGAAAAGCCTGTGTTTTACCACACTAAAATCGCTACGCTACTATACTTACATGTACGGACGAACCTTGTACAAAAAAACACTACCCAACGGTAGTAGGAAGCACAAAGCTGGTGCCAGTCTATATTTTTAATCCCTGAAATGGTTTACATTCACTAGGTCTCTGTTACCAACGTCCTAGGCTAAGGCTTAGTCATGTGCATTCACATTGATGCCGGCGCATGGGCTAAGCCTGAGATAAATGGTGCAAAAATTGCGAAGTAAGCGGGGCAATTTTGCCTTATGTATGCCTCAAGCTGTCTGGCACCAATCTAATCCTCAAGCAAACTCAGAAACCTCCCCGATCGATATTAATGCAGAAACTTCATTAGTAGAGCTTCATCCCAATATCGGAATGAATCTGCCCTCGTCGATTGGTTAAGGCGTCAGACTTTGAATTAAGAGTTCGCGGTTCGATTCCAGCAAGCAGCAGTTCGAGAATGTCACCAATAGAATTGGCGCATTCCAAAGCCTAGGAAAACCGCTACCAAGCGCTTACCGCAAGCAATGTTAAACACAAAAGGTAGGTGTACACCAGGCACAATAATACTCCTGATTGATGGTGGTAATTTTTCGCAAAACGTGCAATATAAAATACAAAAAGAACTCGAAAAATTTTTTATGAATATCTGACCAAAAGTATTGAAGTAAGATAGAAAGCTGGGTGTGGGTAAAATCCGAACCGAACTCAGGACAGATAGGTAAAATCAGGACAATCAATCAGGACAATGAAAGGATCAGGACAATGTATTAGATATGTAGGGTCGGACTGGCCGGGACCGGACAAATTGGGTAAAATCCGGGCAATCAATCAGGACAATGACAAAATCAGGACAATGTATTAGATATGTAGGGTCGGACTGGCCGGGACGAGAGAAAATGGGTAAAATCCACACAGGTAAATAAAAATTTGGATCTGAGGTGTTTCAAAAAGTAGGGCATCAGGAAAAGTCTGTGGCGATGTGAGCAAAAACGATTGAACAAGTTACTCTGGATATAAAGGAAGAAAGAAAGAAAGAAATTTTATTACTAATACCAACTGTTAAAATACAAAATGACAAGATATATAATAAATGCAATTACGAATTAGTAAAGGGATATGCGAGTCAATGGAATGACAAGTTTTACGCGCGCCCCACAAGATATCTAGATAAATCAAAGTTTGCTGATCTAGATTTAAATTTTTAGGTTAGGGAAGAAGCAATGAAGTCAGGAAGATCGTTCCAAAGTGCGATGTATTTGTAAAAGAAATCAAACTTTTCTAAATTAGAATGTACAATAGGTATAACTAATTTAAATATATTAATGCTACGGGTAATATTATAATTAAATACAAAAAATCATCAGCTTCCAAACATGATTTATGACAAATAATTTGATACATCATACACAGACAAATCTGCAAGCGTCTTAATTCAAGTCTGCACAATTTAAGTTGTATTAAACGATCCTCGTAAGAAAGAATATTACTATAACAAAAAATATATTCAGTGAATCTACGTTGAACAGCTTCCAATCGATCCCTAAGATAAGAGGGGTTCCATACACTGCAACAGTACTCTAATAAAGGTCTAACATAACAACTATAAGCTTTAACAAGGTTACCTTTATCACACGAAAAAAATGATTTGCTTATTAAAATACATCTAGAGAAAGCTTTTTCAATCAAAGTATGATAATGTTCCTTGCTATATTAAAGTGGGGTATTTGACAGTTTACCAAAAATCTTCCGAATTCGAGCTAAAAACATATTTAGCTGACATTTTCAAGGTCGCTGATTACGAAAAAATTACTTTTATTGCGAGGAAAAATTTTTGTTTTAAAAACTTTTAAATTTGAAAAAAATTTTCGCATGTTTTTTTCTGTCATTTTACTCGATAAGATATGAAAAAATTCAAGTTTCTGCTAAAATGACGCTTAGGCTTAGGCTTAGTGTATCTGAGAAGGTGATTTCGACTGCTTAGGTCGAGGTCGCTCCCGCTTAGATCGAGGTATAGATGCTTAGGTCGATGTATAGATGATTAGGTCGATGTGTAGATGCTCAGGTCGATGAATAGATGCTCAGGTCGACCTAAATTGGGTACATGTTATTCTTCTGCATTCCACTGTTTGAATCTTCGAATGGATGGAACTTTGAGATAACCCAAAAATGCTGATTGAATCCTATTTAAGTAGAAATGTTTAACTGGATGTAAACAATGCTAAAAATAGTAAAATAAAAAAATTTATTGAAAATTTGTGCAAAAAATTATGAAAATTTTTTCTTCAATCTTGGTTTCCGCGCAGTATGACTTAATTCTTCGTAATCTGCGACCTTGGAAATGGTAGAAAAATATGTTTGTAGTAAAAATTGGAAACTTAAATTCCTAAAAGTGGCTCAAAATGGTGAATGTCGAAGTATGTTTTAAGTACCGTAACTCTGTGAGTTTTGTATGGATTTGGTTTATTTCTTTTTTCCGCGTCTTTTAGTGACACAAAATACCGTTTTTGCGCAATAGTATGGCAATTCTGCCGGAATGGCGCAGAATCGGTTCACACCATATTCTTCAAAAACTCCATTTGTCCGTTCCAACGCTCACCTCAACGATTTTTCCCAACTTTACCTCAAAATTTGGACCTCCTTACCTGATCATGTGGTTCCTTCTCCTAACGTTTGTTCGTTCAAAAAAGGGTTCCTAAACATTGATTTTACGATTTTATTGTTGGAGCATACCTAGTTGTATCACTTCCGTGATCTGCATGTCCTTTTGTTCAGTCGCTGTTTTATCACGTATTCGTGTTTTATCAAATTTCGCATATTTCTCTAGACAATAAACATTTAATTGTCTTGTCTTGTCTTGTCCTGAGTCCGGTTCCGGATTATACCCATTTGTCCTGAGCCCGGTTCCGGTTCCGGATTTTATCTTTTCCATAATTAATTAAAATGTTGGAGTAAGTTAAGAATATGGTACTTTCAGGATACTATGAAATAAACTTCAGAAGAACGGATTTTTTTGCTCAGTTCTTAGAACATGTTAAAAGAAATCGCGGAAAAAATATTCAACCGTCTATGATCAATATAACAAAAGCTATGGGTTTCGTTAATTAGCCTCTTCTCGACCTACGCAAGCATCTACTCGACCTAAGTATTTGAAGATTCAAACAGCTGAATGCAGATTCACATGTAGATACCCAATTTACGTCGATATAAGCATCTATACATCGACCTAAACATCTAACATCTACCTAAGCATCTATACATCGACCTAAGCATCTATACATCGACCTAAGCATCTATTCATTGACCTGAGCAGGAGCGACCTCGACCTAAGCAGCTTAAAACACCTTTTCAGATATACTAAGCCTAAGCCTAAGTATTTTAGAAGCAAAAACTTCAGATTTTCAATAAGATATAGATATCTTATCGAGTAAAACCGAAAAAACATGCAAAAAAATTTTTAAAATTTTCTAAAATTTCAGACAGCTTTCCGCGCCTTTTTTCTTTTTTCTCCTTCATTGCTATGCTTGCTTCCATAATATCAGCCCATATTATTTATTTCTGACAAATGTGTAAGTCTTAGATCGAGCCGTTTAATCGTCCCAACCAACACTCAAATCGACAGTTGCCTGAAACTTTGCAAGTATGGCTCAGATTTTCACCAAATTTTTTTCCGCGCTTCAATTTATCATGTTCACTCAGTTTGGCACAAAAATTTTGGCATTCCGTATTCGTTTTGCTCCTTTTGTAAAAGTACCACATTCTTAACTGTAGCCAAAATTTTTTTAAAGACTTTTCTATTTTTTTAAGACTTTTCTGAAGTTTTTCTTGAAAGTTGAAAGGTTATTGCAGCAGCGGAAAATACATCAACAGAACCATATTTCCATAGCCAAACGATTATTGAGATTGGGGCCTGATTTCATAAGTTTCGACCCGCTCTTCCCATGAAAAATGCTGATTGGGCATGCTGGTTAGCCTGAGCCTGATCACCCTCTCTACTTAATAAGAACAGACCAGCTCAGCTGCGTGCCGATTTTCACACCTCCTCTTGTAGTAATTAATTGAGTTACCTGCTTGTCCTTCTTGAGGACACAAAAATTGAATAAGTATACAAAATATTGTAGGTTCTAAAAACCCATCGACTTACCGAATTCAATTTTGCTGTTGCAGGGATCCGTTTAGTAAAGATGGGCAGCATTATGCACCACAAATGACTGAGTCGGGAAACCAATAAGCAGTAAGGCAATTGTCGTTTTCAGATGACTCGTGCTCCCTTAATTAATGAAACCAGAACTGACGAGTCGAATGTTATTCTTATACAAATGAATACGCTCGGTCGCAGTCCGCTTTTGCCACTCGTCGCTCAGTCGAACGTTAACAAAACGACAACACAGTAATAAGAACAAACTCCTTCAAATTGGATACACAAGTAGTACCTGTGGATTGTTTCAATCGCTTGATATATTTATTTTATTTCCGCTGCCAAATTCTAACTGCTGCCATAGATATTTATGTACATCTTTGTTGTTCTATTGCCAAAATTATGGAAAGAATTATTAATAGTCAATAGTTAGACTTTCTTAAGGTTAATAAACTAATATCTCTTTTTCAATTTGGTTTTCAAAAGAATAAATCTTGTGAAACACAATTGTTAAAGTATAAATTTTCATGGATTCAGTCGTTAGTTAAAAAAGAAACTCTTGATATAATATATTTAGATTTCTCTAAAGCCTTTGATAAAGTAAATATTGAAAAACTTCTTATTAAGTTAACCGGATATGGAATAAACGGTAATTTGTGTGCATGGTTAAAGGCCTATTTGTTTAATCGTTCCCAATGTGTTCGCGTTAATCAGTCTTTTTCAGATTATGTGCCTGTTACCAGCGGTGTCGTCCAAGAAAGTGTCCTTGGACCTACGCTCTTTCCGATTTTTATAAATGATATCATAGGTAGCGCGTTAGCGCTGTACCTATAATATACTTGGGTACCTCTAACACCTGTGCACCTCCCCCTACTGCTATAACGGGACACTTCTGAAAGGTGCGGTTTTTTTTTAAAGAAAGATAATAATAAAATTCGCTGCCCGTGTTTTTTGTTTTTCTTGAAACTCAAAACTGACTGTGTAAAGAAGGTGTATGTAGAGTTTTTGTATAACGTTATAACATGGGACACATTTTGGGACCTTTTTATCACGACACGTGGACAACTGAGTATTGATGACTCGAACAACTGAACAGCATAGAATTATAAAGGGATAAATTCTACATATGACCATTTTTTTGTTTTTTGAAATTCGAATTAGTTCTCGAATGGCAGTGTAAAGAGTGCAAAAATCTGGGGGTGAAAAAGCACTTTTTGGTCGAGATTTCAACCTGCTTATGTCTGATACTAACTCCGGTTATGAGTTTTTTGAAATGTTTTCTGATAGAAATGTAGAGCGGATCAAGGGCTACATTCTGCATATAAGCAAAGTCTTCTACGCTCTATGGCGAGTTAGATCCTGGGCTTTAAAGTTTACACTCTAGTGGATGGTGTAAAAAACGGATTTTAACTAAGATTTCTCCACCAAATTTTTCTGCTTATGAGTCGGGCTGAACTGAGTATGACAGTAATCAAGCAGCTTCTAGGGCTACACGTCGCAGCAAACCGCGTTCAAAAAAACGCAATATTGAGTTATTTATGGGGGTGTAAAGTTCGAAATCAGACGTGAAAAATGGGCTAAAAAACACGTTTTTTCCCCAATTTTGATTGGTAAATAATATCAAATAATTTTTGCAACAGAATTTTTGCACATAGAAACGTACTACGACTCGAAAGCTACAAACTGTACCAAACCGAATTTATTTACACTCAATGGGGAATACGGTATGGATTTTTAAAGTTTACGATGTTCTGAATGATGGTAAATATGTCTTTGTTTGGGTTTTGTTCGCCACTTTCTCCTTTCAGAAGTCAGGATAGGTCCAATAGAATAAAAATAAAGTGCCTTATATGGGGTGTATGTCATAACGAATCGCGTATGTCTAAACCAATATTAAGCGAGTGTAAAGTCAAGAATGGGGTGCTTTAAACAGGTTTCTGTCTTGTTTCTTTCTGCCAGCTTCTCCGGTTATGAGTCAGAGACATGATTCTCAAGTCTGTAAATGAAGCTGAAACCAAATTCGATACGCAATCTTGGCGCGTATGTTTACACTCAACAGTCCAGTAAAGTGGTTTAAACCAATGTTAATTTATCCTTCCGAAATTATAGAAACTTACTATTTTCATAAAAGTTGGTCGTAATATCGAAGAAATATTAAAATTATGATTCTGACTAAAATCTTTTTTCACACTAGGTATTAACATATTGTTTACACTACATATTAATCTTCGTTTTAGAGCCTTGCGGAAACCTAATTTTTTCTTATGACTAGAAATTTTTAAGGAATCAAGTGTGAGAAGTCGGTTAGACACATTTTTTACACAACAGTGGTGTAAACTGTTTTACACTTAATGTTAATTTGTCATCAGACCATTGTTGAGACGTGATGTCTCTATAAATGTTGATTGTAATATCCGCGTAATATCAGATTTACGAATCGGACTAAAATCTTCTGTGCATTCTGTGTATGTAAGTAAACACTGCATATGAACTTTTGACCTAGAGCCTTGCAAAAACATACTATTTTTCTTAAATTCAAAAAAAAAACAATAAATCAAGTGTGAGAAGCCCGTTGTGCGCGTTTGTTTACAATGACGCTTTTCAAAAGTGGTCTTATAACGATTAGAATATAGGTTTTGGCTTACTGTTGATGCTACAGTCTTATGTATTTAATGTAATTCTGTGCATGAGAATCAATTTTCAGCTCATTATCAAGTGACCACAGAAGTGATTGAAAAATTGCCTACAGTAATATAGTTTTGAAAAGTAAACATTCATGTGTCATGTAATTGTTAAGTACAATATTATGATTGTTGCTTCAGCTAAAGTCTCTTCAGTTTTTTGAGTACAGTGATTCAAAAATTGTTATTCATGCATGTTGCTCCGCATTCATAATAGTTTGCTTTAGAAATTGTTACAAGTGTTGGTTACGTTATCATACATATGTAAATTTATCATAAATGCTTTGATCCGCTGGTAATTGATTTGTTGTTCCTTGACTTGTTGAATTAGCTTAATTACTGTGCGTAGTGTTAATGCGGGTATTGATAGAGTGAGTTGAGCGAATGCGAATGCAAGTATAAATTGCTAAGATGGATGCAGTACCTAATGACATTCGCTACAACACTGACAAAGATAGGAATAACTACTATTTTTGGCTAACAAAAAGTTGGGTACTAGCAAGAAAAATGCTCCGATGGAACAAAAAAAGGTAGATTATACTTAGAACAAAGAATTATCAGGGACGTAAAAGGAGGGGACTAGAAAAAGCTCCTATCTACAAATGTCACAAAATTTGCTAAAACTCAGAAATTCCCTAAACAAAGAAAAAATGAAAGTAAGTAAATCAAGAGAAAAACCTACCTGTGCCTAAAACTGCAAGATCTGCTAAAAATCAGACTTTTTCTAACCAACGCATAAATCGAAGTATATTCTGCGGCCTCTGAAAAAAATAGGTGAACCTTCTCATATTGTCTACCATACAGTGGGCGGTTCCAAAATTCTGAGGGGGTTTCAAATTGAATATTGGCCTTAAAAATGGTGCTATGGCGAAGAAAACACCATTTTTGAACGTTTCTTGTCGAGCTCTATCTATTGGTACCTAACAAAAAACACAAAAAGAGCAGAAAGAATTAAAAAAAATTGAATTCTGGAGGTATTGTTGGTATTTGCGCTTTCTTGTTGGGATTTTGCCTTGGGGTGCATACTCCCAAACCCCTACGTCTAGGTATGGTGTCCAATGCTTAATATAAAGCTTATAAAATAAATCTCAAATCTGCGTTTTTGCTAATCACTTGCAAGTTGCAATGTTAATTTATTCGATATTGTGGCTAGATAAATATTACAAAAAGTTATATCCTATGATTATTTGCGATACCGCAACGAAAGACTGTGATTTCTATATAATGCATGCGTCCATTCAGTACTCTTCTGACGTTTTATCCCACCAGACCACCCGGATTTCATTCCTGCCCATGTAAACTGATAACCATTAGGCATAGGAGGTTAGGGGTATGCACCAGTGTTCAATCAGAAACGTCGAAAATTGCTGTTTTTCCAACATACCATAATTACTATTTTTTGACCCAGAAAAATATTGTAACATGGCGCTGCTGCAGCTATGGCGATAACTGCTTTTGCAGAGTGAGTGCTTCAGTTATCTAGCCCAATGTTTTATCTTTGTTCGACAGGATGCTGCTCTCTTCTGCAGGCCGCAGAATATACTTCGATTTTTGCGTTGCTTAGAAAAAGTCTGATTTTTAGCAGATCTTGCAGTTTTAGGCACAGGTAGGTTTTTTCTTTGATTTACTTACTTTCATTTTTTCTTTGTTTAGAAAATTTCTGAGTTTTAGCAAATTTTGTGACATTTGTAGATAGGAGCTTTTTCTAGTCCCCTCCTTTTACGTCCTTGATAATTTTTGTTCTAAGTATATTCTACCTTTTATTGTTCCATCGGAGCATTTTTTCTTGCTAGTATGTGATAATATTTATGGTACGGTTTATATGTTCGCTGATGATATCAAAATTTTCAATATTAGTCGTAACTGTAAATTATTATAGTCTGATTTAGATAAGATTATTGACTATGCAATTACAGTGGGATTTACCTATTTCTCGAACCAAAAGTCAAGTTCTATATTTGGGTAATAATAATCAAAAAGTTGTTTATAGACTAAATGGGGAAATTATTTCTAGTGATCTGTTTGTCAGTGATTTAGGAGTATTGATTCCTCGAAATTTAAAATTTAAGGAACATTATAATTCTTTGATTAAAAAAGCTTTCTCTAGATGTATTTCAATACGCAAATCATTTTGTTCGCGTGATAAAGGTAACCTTGTTAAAGCTTATAGTTGTTATGTTAGACCTTTATTAGAGTACCAACTGTTGCAGTGTATGGAACCCCTCTTATCTTAGGGATATAGATCGACTGGAAGCTGTTCAACTTAGATTCACTAAATATATTTTTGATTATAATAATATTCTTTCTTACGAGGATCGTTTAACACAGCTTAAATTGTGCAGACTTGAATTAAGACGCTTGCAGATTTGTCTGTGTATGATGTATCAAATTATTAGTCATAAATCATGTTTGGAAGCTAATGATTTTTTTGTATTTAATCATGATATTACCCATAGCATTAATAGATTTAAATTAGTTATACCTATTGTACATTCTAATTTAGAAAAATTTGATTTATTTTACAAATACATCGCAGTTTGGAACGATCTTCCACGTCATTGTCTCTTCCCCTAACCTAAACATATTTAAATCTAGATTAGCAAACTTTGATTTATGTAGATATCTTGTGGGGCGCGCGTAAAACTTGTCATTCCATTGACTCGCATATCCCTTTACTAATTCGTAATTGCATTTATTATATATCTTGTCATTTTGTATTTTAACAGTTGGTATTAGTAATAAAATTTTCTTTCTTCTTCTTCTACTGTGAGCACGGTAGCAGTGCAACAACCAGACAATAAACTGCCAAATTGTGTCTATTGCTTTGTCCTGTATTTTATTTTGTAGTCTGTCGGTTTATTGCCGATAAAAATCTAAGCTCAAAATGTTAATAAGGCTGACTAAAGGTAGGTAACTTTTGTACATAGAGTGTGAAGATGCGCTCACTGATGAAGGAGTAAAAGGGGATCAAAATATAACACGTTCAAATGAATCCAAACGGTTGTCCGTCACAGGAAGACTCAAAACGACATGAGTTTCTCTAGCTAATGTAGAGCTGCAATATGTAGACGAAGCTGTTGATTATAGCCTGTTTCACATAACTTCGGTCATAAGTTTTAAAACTAAGTCAGACAGTAAGCTGACAGATTGCGATTATAGTATTGATCTGATTCATAATTATCGTTACCCTCGGCTTACTGTCGATGAAAATTCTGAGAATTTATGCACGAAGTTATGTGAAACAGACAATAATTGCTTCGCAAACCGAAGATAAAATACTTATATCCTTTCCAGAAAAGTAAGAAATGACCAAATTTTAAATTATTATCGTTCTTAGAGAGACTAATATCTGTATCCGCCCAGTATAACCGCACGTGGGCGTGTGTGGGTTTGAAGGGATTTATAACCCCGCGAGAATTTAAAATACTCCCCGCAGACTAGTGTTGTTTTGGTAGCCAAAAATAATTAAAATATTTTTTTATTTAAAATATGTATGATATATTTTTGATATTTGGTATATATTTAATATGTTTTTGGTAGGTAGTGCATATGTATACCTACATATTATGTATTTTCTGCAACCATTTCAAAAAAGATACCTATGTAAGCAAAATAGTTGGGGAATTAAATGCATGCATATTAATGCACTGTAATAAATTATGCATATTTTAAGACTCGTTTATTTTATTTCAAAGACATAAGGCTAAGTATGCAAGTAATCAATATTTTTTTGAACGATTATCTCTCATTTCCAACGATTTTTCACTTAATCGGAACCAACAATTACGATGTTATGCATAGCAATGAATAAGCATAGCTAGTCTGTGGTACAGTAAGCTACCTAGAAACGAATTTTGTACCTGCATACTAATCGTATAAAATTAATTTTAGTGCACAAGGTTTTGTGAAATAAACTAAAGAAAAACACGAACATTACATTTTTAGACGTAAATTTTAAAAAATTTTTATTTATATAAAAACTTCCAAAATTTACGAGATTATGTTTCAAAATTGCATGAATTCCTTTCACTTTTCGACAAATGACAAAATTTCGGAATATTTGGATCACAATCAGGGAAGCTTCAACAGTCAAGAATACAGGTGACAAACAAGGATTAAGAAGACAAATAATTTAATAGTCATCATTCCTACCTACCCACCTGATGTTTTGTAATCTCCCAGTCTGTTTCTGTCCGACAACAAATTGACAGATTGTGATTATAGCATTGATTTGATGTATAATTATCGTAATCCGTCGGCTTACTTTCGAATAACTTCTTAAAATTTATGCCCAAATTATGTGAAACAGACTATAAGCCAACCTTAATGATGAGCTGAGCTCACCTTATATTACGCATTTATCAACACAGACAGGTGTTACTTCACTCATACTACGCTGCGCTAATTGTATGTAAGTACACCATAGGTGGGCGGCTCCAAAGTTCTGGGGGATGCAACTTTTTTCAAAGGTCAAAAAATGGCCTTAAAAATGGCAGTATGGCGAACAAATACCATTTTTCAGGTTTCTCATCGAGCAATATCCATTGGCATCAAAAAGTTGTGAAAAAAAACAAAAAAAAATTTAAAAAATTGAATTCTGGGAGTATTTTGGTTTCTGGGGGTGCATTTCCCCCAAACCCCCTCCCGTCGCCCAATGAAGTACATACGAATAATGTAGGTTTGCATACAAACTCTCAACGGACTGTATGTATTAGGGGGCTCGGCACGGTATACATATGTACGTACGTATTTGTCTCCATATGATAATACAACCTGTGGAAAATACCTAATATATATAAAAATATATAAATTATATAAAAAATATAAAAAATAAGCTTAATTTTGGTATATCAAAATAACACTACCGCAGACTACGGTTGACCCCCTCAGAATTGTGTTTTGCATACTTTTTGCAATTTTTGCTTTTTTTGCCCCGTCGACACCACCCCCAGAATTGAGTCGCTGCCCATGTATGAGCATGTCCGGTCAAAGGTCAAGCTGTGGAAGTTTTCATAGTTATAATTTTTTAGCTACGAAAATTTGCACAAACGCTGAATAGTGTACAAATTGTAACAACCCAAATATAGTCAATTTTAGGCACTTCTGCAAAAAGTTTTGATATTCACTCCTTTTGGGCTTCAATTTCGGCTTTTACATCAATAGAAAATTTTCTCTTGCCCTTTTGTGGCCCCCAAACCTTGCCGCATGTGCATATTTGGCTGCGATTATGTGTTCTCTCTGGATGCTGGTGTTGAAGAGACAGATGAAATTTAGAGGCACATTATTTTCAGCTTCTTTAACCTGAAAGTAATCTTGAAATGAAAACAGATAGCTCCAGTTACAAAAGCTCAAATAGCCGTTTTTAGCTTTGAAACGTCGAAGAAAGCCATTTCCTACTTTAATAGTATTTTAAAGCTAAAAAAAGTAAATTCAGCCAATTTTCGAGCTACCCCTCGTGGATTCTGATGCAGCTCTTTTTAGTTTTGGCTGATGAATCTGAATGAATGTATGTACATAATGTAGGTACATAAGGTGATGGCTGCGAATTAAAAAGATATTAATTCCAACTTATGTATATGCACGTTTTTAATAAATATATTCATTTCATCCTAAAGCTAATTTTGAATCATTAAGGAATTTAGGAGAGTATATGCCCTGAACACCAAAGTTCGAAAAATTTCCAAATTTTCCATTTTTGTGTACCAAAAATGACTGTATTTACTGGAATATGACGAAAAAACGCTAGCAAACACACACATAATGCATAATTATAAATAAAAAATAACAAAATCAACTACCGCTTCTTAATCATCAGGAAATTTAGTAATTATAAACTATCTCACGCAAATGTTAGCATAAATTTTAAAAAATATGTCCGACTATAAGCCGATAGATTGCGATTATAGCACATCATTATCGCAATCCGGCGGCTTACTTCCGGAAAAATTCTTAAAATTTATGCCCAAACATATGTAAAACCGACTATAATACTTCTTATAGGGATTTAGACTTAAGGCGAATCTATACTACATCCGAGTCGAGCTTGGAAAGCTTGGCGTGGGAAAAACTTTCCTAGTTCGTCCGAGCTCGGAATTTTCTTCCGACCTCGGAAAGGCTTTCCGAGCTCGGAAGGGTCGACCTTTCCGAGTTTCCGATCCGAGTAAATTCTAGCTCGGAAAGGCCTTCCGAACAAGTCGGAAAGCATTCAACTTTACTCGGATCGGAAGCTATCAAATGCATACAAAAAATCGATGTGCATCTACCACGAGTTCCCTGCATAGGTGGGCAGCACCGAAATTCTGAGGAGGGTGAAAAAATTTCTGGGGGGGGGGGTGAAAAAATTTTTGAAGGGCAAAAAATGGTCTTAAAAGTGGTCGTGATGGCACAAAAAGACCATTTTTCGACGTTTCTCATCAAGCTCTATCCAATGGCATCAAACAATTGCTAAAAAAGCAAAAAAAAATTTTCTGGGGGGTATTTTGATTTCTGGGGGGGGGGGGGTATTTCAACTTCTGAGGGGTGCATACCCCCCAAACCCCCCCACGCCCATGTGTGGTTCCCTGCGCCCCAAGCAGAAAACATGAGTCAGTTACTTTTGACGGATGGAGTATGGATTAAGCTCGGACAATTCTTTTTCTTTCCGAGCTCGGAAACATTGAAAAAACTCGGATGGACTCGAGCAGGTCTGTTAAGTATAGATTGGGGGCCTCCGAGCTCACCTTTCGAGTTTTCACTCGGAAAGGTCTTCCGGCTCTTCCGAGTTGAAGTATAGATCCGCCTTTAGACTTAGCTTTGTGCGCAGTGCGTTCCTGGATTTTCGTATGCCAGATAAGGCTTGTATATATTCTCATACAATCAAAAATGATTTTTCTATGTTTAACAAATGCCCGAAAAAAGTTATACCCTAACGTTAAAGATTTAGCTATCTTTACTACACATTAGCGCAGCCGCAAAGCCCATATCGCAACACAGAAGATAAAAGTAGGCTTACGGTTGGGCAAAAACAAGGATGGATTTTTGCGTTTGGTATTATTTTGCCTACTTATATATCTTACTAGCAAAGAAAAATGCTCCGATGGAACAAAAAAGATGAATATACTTGGAATTGTGGATTATTAAGGATGTAAAAGGAGGGGACTAGGAAAAATCTACCTAAAGTCGCAAAATCTGCTAAAAATCAGACTTTCTCTAAGCAACGCAAAAAATCGATGTATATTCTGCGGCCTCTAAAAAAGTGTCTTTTTTAAATAATGTTCGAAGTTTCAGATAAGAGTGTACGAAATCTATCAGGGTTACTTTTTTAAATTGCTGGCACCTGATTGATAGAAAACTAAGAGGTATTGTATTTAAAGTTGTTTTATTTTGTTATGAGCATTATAGCAAGCAAAGCAGGGGCCGATTGATTAGTGCACACAATCGTTTCGGGCATGCTATGTGTATCTAGATTTAGTCTGTTTCAAGTCAACTTACGCGTTTCCTACTGTTTTAAACCAACCATGTCTCCAATTGTCTTCGATGTTTGCTATTTCATTCAATTGGCTTAGAAGACTGTTAGTTTACTCAACATCATTTCCCATAGCTACTGCATAGCTAACGTGCTGCTTTTTCAATCATTTTTATATTTAAATATTTATTTTAATCTGTTGGCCGCAGAATATACATCGATTTTTTGCGTTGCTTAGAGAAAGTCTGATTTTTAGCAGATTTTGCGACTTTAGGTAGATTTTTCCTAGTCCCCTCCTTTTACATCCTTAATTATCCACAATTCCAAGTATATTCATCTTTTTTGTTCCATCGGAGCATTTTTCTTTGCTAGTACCTTACTTTTAATTAGTATGATTTAAGTGCATCAGTCAGTAAACACATACAGTAACATGCCATTATAATGACAGCAGTCCAAGGACACGGAAAACAATAATGTTCTTAACATCAGCATTATCCTTTTCAAACAAGACAACCTTACATTATTTTAACAGATCAAAGTTTTTCAGCATTAACTTTACAAAAATATCAAGTGTAAGGAACACTAACGCTCAGATTTGGAAGTAAAATAAATTTGTAGAATAAACTACATTTTAACAACAAATGATTAGTGCACTGCAAACTTAACACAACTACTAGGTGTAGAGAAAACTAATGGTCAGATTACTCAATTCTGATTTTACGTAGAACATTTTGAAAAAAATTAAGCTTCCGCAAGGCTCTAGAACAAGAGTTGAGATAATAGGCAGTGTAAACTTTACACAACCACAGAGTTTAAAGAAAATTTCAGTCGGATTCGTAATTCCGATATTACGATCAATATTTATGAAAAAATTAAGTCTCCACAATGGCCCAAGGACAAATAAATATCAGATGTGTTAACGTAGACTCAAGCTACGTTCACTTCGCTTACTTAACCCGAATCTCAAGCTAATGCGCTCACACGGGGGTTCTCGCCCTTTTTAGGAGGTCGATCACCAGCCGGCGATTCGGGGGTAAGCGACCCGGCCTATTCAAGGTAGCCCGTCCCTCTACGCACGCACTTAGTGAAACTTACTTATTTGACCCCTTTGAGATTAAGTACCTTATTAAAGTAAGTTCCCCGGAAACCTAATGAGGGCTCAAAAAGATTATTATTTTACTTGTTTTGGACCGAATTCCGGTGCTTGAAAATATTAAGGGTTCCTAAGTATAGTGTAGCACAAGGACAGAATTCAACAGCACGGAAATTCAACCGAGCCCAGCATCGTTAATTAAATAATTAATTTTTACAATATTTTTGGACAGAAAAATTATGAAGCAATTAAAAAGCGACAACATGGAGGATACATGCTGCTGACCGTCGTGTTACGCTAATCGGGTAAAATCGAACAATGTAATTAAACAAGGGCACAAAGCCTTGCCAAAGGCATACAACAACTGATGCCAATTGGCACAAACACGAATGATTAAAAACAAAGCGTACGGCGAAAAGAAGCGTGCACACTACGCAGGAAAACTAACAGACGAGTTCTGCAGCCAAGCAGATAAAAAGGCACGTACGGAGTCTGCTCACGTACGGCGACGAAAAGAAAAAAAGATACGCTCGCGCGGAAGCTGGCGGAGAGGCTCTCAGGCTCAAAAACTAATTGTAAAATGTAAAATCTTAAAGTGCCGTCAAAACTGCGCTCGCACGCAGTTTTAACTGATGCGGAAAAAGAGGCGTAACAACACGAACCAAGAGATGAAAAGGATCTATGAATACGACAATAGGCCTATGGGCAAAAGCTTACGGTAAAGGCAGTGGCGGATCTAGGATTTTCCTAAGGGGGGCGGTACCCCTAAGGGGGGGGGGGGCGGAACCCTGACTTGGGCGGAAAAATTAGCCGTTTTAACCCGAAAATCGCTAAAAATCGCTTAAAAATGCTTAATTTTGCGCACTTTTTTGGGCCAATGGGGGAGGCGGCCGCCCCCCCCCTAAATCCGCCCCTGGGTAAAGGTATGTACAAACGAGACAGGCACAAATATGAGACACACACATATGATCTTTTACCACACGTAAGATATGATAACACACATACCAATTCGTACTCAAGTCGCATTAAGCCCGAGTACCCTTTTTCCTATCCCGGATTGTGATTGAAAATATGTGTGGGAATGGAATGAAAAATATGATAATTTTTAGGGGAAGGTGGTCCCGGGCGACTCACTTAAGCGTTGCGCTTAACGGTCGTGTACGTGCGTATGGAAATTGAGCACAAGAATGTACATCTGGGGCAATCAATTGGTTTTTTTTCATCTGTTTCATAAAAAACCCAAACCGATTTTTTTCCCAAAAAATTTTTTCAGTGTAAAGTTTACAAACATAAGTTTGACACATACAAACGTACTACAATCAAAGGACTACAAACTGGCCCAAACCGAATTTATTTACACTCCACTTTCTCTGTTCAGAAGTCGGGAGAGGTCGAATAGGATAAAAATAAAGTACTTTCTAAGGGGTGGCGAACAAAAATATGAAGTGAAGAAGTCGGGAGAGGTCGAATAGGATAAAAATAAAGTACTTTTTAAGGGGTGGCGAACAAAAATATGGACAAACACGTATTTTTCACTGTCCACCACATTGTAAACTTTAAAAATCTGAACCGAACGAATTTATTTATTGAGTGTAAATAAATTCGGTTTGGGCCAGTTTGTAGCCCTTTGATTGTAGTACGTTTGTATGTGCCAAACATATGTTCCGCGAAATATTTGATATGATTTACCAATTAAATACGAAAAAACCTGTTTTTTTCGCCTATTTTACACCTCAGATTTCGAACTTTACACCCCCATAAACAACTCAATATTACGTTTTTTTGAACGCGGTTTGCTTCGACGTGTAGCCCTTAAAAGTTACTTTATATTTATCTATTTGAATCATCTTAACCCATAACCGAAAAAGTTGGCAGAGAAATCTTGGACAAAATCTGTTTTTTACTTATCCAATAGAGTGTAAAGTTTAAACCCCTGGTACTCTGTGTTAATTGTAGAAAAGTTTAAAGGTCAGATTCGTTATTCTGACCTCATAGAGAACATTTTTAAAAAATTTATCATCCACGACGCTCTGGGCGGAAAAAATGTTTTCAGTGTAAAGTTTACACCCGCACTAATAACGCAATATTGATTGTAAAGAAACAAAATAAATTTTGACGTGTAGCGCTTAACACGAGGCAGATTTTTAAGATAGTTACCACGTTCTTTCTACTAAGTGGAGAATATGGCAGGGAAAAAATATTTTTTGTCTCAGACTCTTTACAATAAACCGCCTCTAAATTCGAAAATATTACTTTTTAAGAAAAAATAAAAAAGTTTCTCCTAGATTTTATAACCGTCTACCTTTTGCAACCAATCAGACTGCATAGAATGTAAAACTGAGTTAGATATGCTCTTGCACATGAAAACAGTAAAAAACCGTCTAATTTACACTCCTGTGCAACAACCAATGAGTGCAAAGAAATTTTAAGACCAGATTCGTAACCTACTAATTAGGGAAAACATTTTTTAAAAAAATTCATCATCCACGACACTATGGGCGGAAAAATTTTTTCAGTGTAAAGTTTACACTTGCACTAATAACGCAATATTGATTGTAAAAAAACAAAATAAATTTTGAAGTGTAGCGCTTAAGACGAGGCACATTTTAAGGGTAGTTACCACGTTTTGTCTACCAAGTGGAGAATATAGCAGGGAAAAATTTTTTTGTCTTAGACTCTTTACAATAAACCGCCTCTAAATTCGAGAATATTACTTTTGAAAAAAAATTAAAAGAAGTCTCCCCTAGATTTTTTAACCGTCTACATTTTGAAACCAATCAGACTGCATAGAATGTAAAACTGAGTTAGATATGCTTGGCCACATGATAACTGTAAAAAACCGTCCAATTCACACTCCTGTGCAACAACCAATGAGTGTAAAGAAATTTTAAGACCAGATTCGTAATCAACTAATTAGGGAAAACATTTTTAAAAAAAAATTGGCCCTCCGCAAATTATTTGAATTTTTGGTGTAAACTTTACACACTCACGACGCGCTCGGTATTGAGTGTGAACAAGAAAAAAATGGGGGCACTAAGTTTTTTTATTATCTACCTTTTAAAAAAAACCGCACCTCTCAGATGTGTGCCGTTATAGCTGTGAGGGGGGACACAAATTTCGCACTCGCTGTGAAAAACATATAAGAAAAAAGGATGGCCAAGTATATTATAGGTAGCGCTATCGCGCTACCTATGATAATTTTAAAACACCTATTGCATATACATACAAATCATAACAGAACTTTTCAAGGCTTCTGACGATGACTATGGATATCATTTCTAGAGTAAACTGTATGCAATCACGACCAGACACGTGCAGCCTGGTAATCAGGAGGGGGAATGAAATTTTCAAAAATGCTTGTTTGGGTTCAAAAATGGCAGATACGCGTGAAAACATTGTTTTTTTCGGCAAGTTTCTGACGATGCTCTATACGTTCTAGAGCATAAAAACGTGGAGAATTTGGATAAATTGAAGAAAATATTTTCAAAAAGCTAGTTTATGGTACCGAAAATTCTACACAGCAAACAGATAGCCAAATCCTACGAATTTTTCGGAAATTCTCTATCACGCTGGGGCGCAACGAAAAAAATTCTAATTTACCAGAGTGTTCAGTCCAAAAAATAGTTAATGGAAGTTCTTTTTCGTAAATTTAGAAATACTATCATACAATTAAAAATTAAATATACTAAAGTAAATTTTCTGACTTCAGAGCCCGATTCCAACAGCCTTGACAAGTCTGACAAGTTTAAAAAGTACTAGTCCGACAAGTAATCGGGTTAGACCAGAACCTTGTCCGACAAAGACTTGTCACTAGCCGAAACTATTAAAAAATTCGTTTCGACAAGTAAAATTTTCTAGTATACTAGTACGCTATTCCTGACAAATGACAAGTAAAAAATATACTTGTCAAATAGATGAAATTTCGACAAGTCGGAATTAGGCTTGTAATTTACCTTGACTAGTAGTGTTATTTTGCTTTTTTTGTCCGAAATAATATACAGTTTCTATACAGACCAATTCAGCATCGATGATGCGGAAATCATTTTATGTGGAGAAAAGTGAAAAATTCCATAATTAGCGCTTACTAATGATATACTTCCTTTTTTACTTCAACTCGCGAGTTTTAGTTTAGGTAAATTAATGATCGAAATGTTCAATTAATTCATGCATCTCGTAATCAGTGGCAAAATTTCTTGAACGTCATAATGAACTGAGTAAAATAAAAGTTTATGACCTGAGAGGGTGCTGAATATAAACTGAAATTAAACTTGACATACTCGAGAGAACTTGTCTGATTTTGTCGAGGACGATGAAGAACGTTTATTCGATAAATTGTGTTACTTAATGAAATGTAAGTTAAAGCATCACGAGCGCTCACTCAGAATACTATGAAAGGATTACTTGTCAAACTTGTCAAAACTTACTAGTTTTGACAAGTAAGTGGTGGAACCCTAATCTTTACGACTTGTCATGACAAGACTTGTAACTATAGTCTGCTTTACATAACTTCGTGCATGAATTCTGAGAATTTTCGTTGACAGTAAGCCGTGGGTTATGATACTTATATATCAGATCAATGCTATAATCGCAATCTATCAGCTTATTGCCGTAAATAGTTTTAAAATTTGTGACCGAAGTTGTGTGAAACAGACTATAGTCACTTGCCACTTTTGGTGGAACCGGGCCTAGGTGTGTAGTATTGACAAGAAAGCAAATTTCAGGATGTGGTGGAGGGGATAAAAGTGATAAATCGAGCTCAAAGTCCTTGAATACTAGCCATTGCAATTGAACTTTACGCGATCTTCATAAACTTTTTGATGAAAAAGGCTGACTTATGAGCTATTGTGTTGCCGCATGTTAGCTGGCCACGAAACAACGCTACTTTCCATTTCAAGTTTACTTTGGTGCTCAAGACGACACCTAAAAAATATTTTTAGCATCTATGTCTGGCCATGATTACGGGTTCACTGATGCTGGTCTTGAAGAGTCAGATAAAATTATTTTTAAAACAATTATTTTCAGCTTCTTTAACTTGAAATTAGTCTCAAAACGTAAGCAATAACAAGAGCTCAAGTTACAGCAATGCCTTACAAAGTTTCAGGTTCATAGCCACTTTTAGCTCAGAAAGATCGAAAAATCTACTATATATTTTTGAAAGTTTGTTTGTTTGTATGTATGTTCATATGTTTGTGCCGGGTTGGCTCAGGCCCAATGAAATTTGGTGGGTTGATATTTTGGGCCGAGGTCGGTCCAATGGGGGAAGGAGCCGTAGCGATCTTGAAATTTCGACAAACGCACCCATTGGCCCTGGGCAGGGAAGGAGCAGGGTTTGGCCCCTGTGCTATAAGCCTCCACGATTTCAGGGAGATAGCCGATTTTTTGCTATTTTTTTCAAAAATTGGTTTATACTGTTTGTATAGGGATACCCCGGCCAAGAGGAGCATGCCTGGCGACACTATGCGTACATTGTTATATGTTATAGCATTGGTCGGCACTGTGAAACATCAAAATACGGGTTTAACCAAATGATGCTATAACATAGGCAATTTTATAAGATAGGCATGGTATGAGATACTATGTGCAACAAGATAAGCAATGCTATAAGATAGGACGTGATATAAGATACTCTGTGCTACAGGATAGGCAATACTATAAGATAGGACGTGATATAAGACACCTCGTGCTACAAGATAGGCAATGCTATAAGATAGAACGTTATAAAAGATACCCCGTGCTACAAGATAGGCAATGCTATAAGATAGGAAGTGATGATAAGATACCCCGAGCTGCAAGATAGGCAATGTTATAAGATAGTATGGGATATAAGATACCCTGTGCTACGAGATAGGCAATGCTATAAGATAGGTTTGGTATAGATACCCTGTCTGTGCCATAACATGCAGTATTATAAGATAGGAGATACCATCAGCTATAACATATCACGTGATATATGACACCCTTTGCTACAACAAACAAAAAATTTTTAAAACATCAAAAATATGGTTTAACCGAAAAAATTTTTCAAAACGTCCTAAAACATCAAAAATATGGTATTGACGAAAAAATTTTCCAAAACATCCCAAACATCAAAAATATGGGTTTGATTAAAAAAATTTTCCAAAACATCCTAAAACATCAAAAATATGGTTTGACGAAAAAAATTTTCAAAAACATCACAAAACATCAACAATATGGGTTTTATTAAAAAAATTTCCAGAACACCCCAGAACATCAAAAATATGATTATGGCTAAACAATTTTCAAAACCATTCTGTAACGTCAAAAATATGGATTTGATCAAAAAAATGGTTGACAAAAGACATTTTAAAAAAATCCAAAAAATAAAATATGGTTTGTACCAACAATTTTTTTAGAAATATCCCAAAAACATCGAAAGTCTTGAAAAATAAGAAATACAAGAGACATATTAATTCCATATAGCTAGCTATCAGGCCTAAGTTCAGCCCGGGCAACGCCGGGCAGCTCAACAGTGCTATATATTTCTGGGAGCAATTGCGGTTTTAAGCTCAGAAAAGCAACGCTTACATATTTTTGAAGCTTCTTGTGAATGTTTATGCAGCACTTCATCGGTTTTGACTAATAATTCTTAGTGAATGCTAGTAATGTATACCTGTGCTGTGCACGGTTGCGAATTAAAAAACACAAATTCCGATTTATTTGCACATGTTCAATAAATTTATGTTTCATCCCAAAACCAATTGTGAATCATTAAGCATGGCATCCTTTATCCATTGAACGAAGTCAGCGACCTTGACGAAATGACTGTACGAATCGTAACCAAGATTAAAATCTCGTATACTTTCTAGGATGCCATAAGCCACAAATCGTCCCTCCAAATTCTTGCACGCCAGTGGACTACCCGAATCTCCCTAAACACACTGATTGGGACGCACAACCGCAAACTAAAGAACCGCCACAACTCTAAAATAATCTGAATGTGTAGTATCTAAAAAATTGTTTGAATTTTCAAAATATCTATTTAATGTGATGCATTGATTTTATTAAGAAAACAATGAGCTGCTTATCAAATCTTATGTTATTTTAATCCTAGCAAGCTTTCCCAATGACAACACGTACCTACCTACGTCATATTGTTCGCATCAAACAGGCTCGTTTTTCTGCTTACTAAATGCTACACATAAATAGATGCATTCGTGAAGATCGTCCATCAAAAACTGAATTGCTTGTGGCTGAGACATTAAACATCGAGTATTCAGCTTCCCAGTAAATAGCTTCAAAAACACTGCCAATGCGCTCTGGATTCGGAAGTCTAACGCAGCATAACCCCACATGTTGTTTGGAGGAATTTTGCACTTCCAAAACCCTTAAAGATTTTTTGACACGATTTTCGCGATTTTTGCCAGTTTTGCCCTATCCAGATCCCATACCAGAATTCGGTTGGTTCCCATGTATGCGTATTAATCCCTTCATTCATTTGTTTCGGCGCTTAAACGCTTTGTATCAAATTTATTATGCACATGTTATATCCTTATTGTAGTGAAGCAGATCAATAATAATAATAATAATAATAATAATAATAATAATAATAATAATAATAATAATAATAATAATAATAATAATAATAATAATAATAATAATAATAATAATAATAATAATAATAATAATATGTTAATAATAGTAATAATAATAATAATATTAGTAATAATAATAATAATAATAATATCAGTAATAATATTAATATTAATATTATTAATGATAATAATAATAATAATATTAATAATAATAATAATAATAATAATAATAATAATAATAATAATAATAATAATAATAATAATAATAATAATAATAATAATAATAATAATAATAATAATAATAATAATAATAATAATAATAATAATAATAAAAGTATTCGCGGTAATCAATTTTTCTCACACAGTAGAAAACATGTCCACAAATTCGCCATTTATGTGCCAAAAAGCGTTTTTCACAATTTTATTTGATCTGCTTCTATTTAAAACTATTTAATGCAGAGTTTTTCGAAAAATTTTAAAATTTCGGCTTTTTAGCGCGAAAAAATGTTTAAATATTTAGCGTCAATTGTTTTTAGAATATAAGCTAGAAATTGTTAAGAACTATGCAAAAATCTCTAGGAAGCGTTTTCAGAGTCATATAAATTTTTGGTAAACGAAAACATCCGGTGGAAAAGTATAGCTTTCATTGGTAAATATTAAATCCATTCTTTTCCTTTACCGAAATTCAACCCTATGAGCAAAATAAATGCACGTAATTTTGCGTTTTTCGAAACTATAAGCTACAAACTTTGCAAATCAATTAGCGAAAATTTGGCGAAATCAGTTAAGATTGTCGCAAAACTTAAAAATAAACAACTGGGACTCAGATGAAAATATATCGAGCTTACGCTGTATGGACTACCGAAATTTCCTAGATGGCGCAGAATCACCAGCTTGTCTCTATCTCGTGGCTGCCCATTATAAAATCCCAACGGTCTTATATTAACTTTAAGATGTTCCAGCTGGTATGCTTCTCGATCTTATAAAATACAAAAGCCTACAGTCATAATTTTACTGATTGTTCGATGGTTTCATCCCATCCCTAATGATTCATAAATAATGTATTCACCCACAGAAAATAAATAAAAATAAAAATAAATTTAAAATAAGTACTTATTTCAGCGCCATATATTTAATTGCCATTTAAATTGGACAAAAATTATTAGAGAGCATATAAATTATAAATCATATATATTATAAATATTTTTAATTATGAATCAAAATTATAGAAAAATTATTCAAGAAAATTATAAAATTTTATTTATAAATATTTAAATTATAAATTAAAATTATTATAATAAACTTTTATAGGCGCCCGTATTAACATAAAGTCATCGATAAGCGAAATGGAGCGTTGTAGACTACGTTTTCGCAACGTTTCCTTAAATCTGAACGAAAACTGCAGTCATGGCCAAAGATGCACAGCATGGCCGATCTGGCAGAGGGGGTCAGCCGGTCTAGGGGGAGGGGGTCGAAAATTGAGCTTTTTTTTGGCAAAAATGACCCTAAAAACTGGCATAAGCGCTTAATTGGCGTTAAAAACAACGTTATTAAACAGTTTCTGGTCAATTTACAGCACTTTTTGAGAAAATTTCCAATTATCATCCGTGTTTATCCTTCATTTTGCCTTATTTTCCTCACAAAATTTTTCATTTTTCTATTCTACGGGGGGTCTCTAGACCACACGTGGGCAGCGAGAAAATTCTGGGGGTTGCAAGATTTTTTGAAGGTCAAAAAATGGCCTTAAAAATGGTGGTATGGCGAAAAAAACACCATTTTTCGACGTTTCTCATCAAGCACTATCCATTGGCATCAAAAAATTGCGAAAAAAACGAAAAAATTTTCAAAAATTGAATTCTGGGGGTATTTTGATTTCTGGGGGGGGTATTTTGGTTTCTGGGGGGTGCATATCCCTCAATCTCCCCACGCCCAGGTGTGCTCTAGACCCTCTGAAGTCGGGCACCGGGTAAACTGTAGCAACTGTCTAAGAGGTAAAAGAATGTAAGTGGAACAAGTTACTTAAGACACTATTTTGACCTTTGAAATTTTTAGGTCTCTACAAAACCCCTTACATTGGTATGTGCTCAGAATTAGTCAACCATCCGATCGGTCAACCATTACTTTATTTGACACACATCTACAACCACTGCTGCGTATGCACAGCGCTACTTCAGCTATTTAAAATTAGTCGTCGACTCGGTTCTCTACCATTCGGAACAGCTGGCCAGGCCATTCGGTACTGTCGACCAGTCGGATTAGTCGATTATTTGGTACTATTGTCAATACAGATGCGCAAGGTCAGAGTCGGCAGGGGGATAAAATCTCAGCAATTTAGACCAATTAGCGTTCACGTTTTTTTCTGCTAATAAAATGATAAAAATGGTCAAAATAGCCTATAAAACGCTTTTATGCTATATTGTCGCATTTTTAAGCATTTTTAGCCCATTCTGACTGCATTATGTCGCATTTAATGGTAAAAACATAGGCATTGATCAATTTTGTGAGATTCGTGACCATATAATTTTGGGCGCGTTCTAAGCAAAATGTTGACATTATTACTGCTTTTGCCCTCAAATATGATCACAGACTCTAAATCATCTGACAGTACCTGCCAGTCTGACCCTTCCAGGGGCAATACCTTCTCCCCCTCGGTGCACTATACACTGTCGACCACTCACCCAGATGTCGATCAAGGTTGACGGATCTATTTTAACGCAATTCCAAGTCAGGATCTTTGATTTACCCGATACACTAACTTTGAGACACCAGCAAATAAAAAGCTGTTGCTTAAAAATATGTAGTGTTGATTATAGCCATAACCGTTATCCAAGGTTTCCTTTATACGATTTCATTTCATTATCTAAACTTATCACTCCATTAAACCTCACATGACTTACATGTGACCTGCATGTGCTTTTGAATATGGATGTACGAGTACAAAGAGTAAATACCTTACGTCCGGACAATTTGACGACTTTTTATTTTTTGAAGGATTTTTTAATTTTTTTTACATGAAGTTTGTACTTAAAAACGTTTTTTCTTACCATGCGATCTTATTTTTATGCACTCTGTACTTGGAAGCATAACAATTACTTTCGGTAATGCGACCCCAACCAGATACCCAGCAATGGTTGGACAGCGGCTTCTCTCCAATATGTGGCAAGCAAACTGGTTTGATGTAGTCGTTGAAATACACTTTATCACTAAGTTTGACCAAAACTAAATCTATTCGTGACGTTATGTATTGCCCAACAAAATAGAAGCTTTCTGCCGTCCGTCTCACTTCATGCGTCGTTGAATAACGACTGTCGTAAGTTCCAAAGACGAAATGCAACTTGTGTAATTGACTTAAACGAAGATAATTTAGCTGAAGTCAAAAAACAATGATATAATGATATAAGATGATATAAATATGTTTCTCATTTAAGAATAGACAAATTTATGTAAATTTTTGAACATGAATTTAAATTACCCTAAGCAGCTGCATGTCGACCTAAGTGGGAATATGGCGACCTGCAGCTTTAAACCTTATCGCATTAAAAGTAAGCCTATAGTCTGTTTCATTTATCCGAGAGCTTTCTCAGCAAATCTTTTCCGAGGCTACTGGAACTCCATCTTCTCTACTTACTGTAGGTCATTTAGAGATCACTGTAGTTACATAGGAAGGACGGGTCTTTCAATAAAATTTATTACGGCATGATTTATTCTCATCTTTCAGCAGATCACGCGACATGCGGATGGAATTCGCGCAATCAGCTTGCCATAAATCGACCGTTAAACACAATAAAGTATCATTTTAAATCTCGTCGAAAGCTTCCGCTTCTTAGCGCATTGGTAGAACGTCTGATTGTCGTCGAAGCAACACGGGTTCGAATCCTACTGCGAGATTTTTATTTAGCACACTTACTGGAGTATGCCACAGCACTGTTTAAATGCTTGAATTAAGTCTAAATGGACGGTTTAGTGCATTAAAAATGAAAGAATGGCGGCCGTTTACCCCCACTGAACTTTTCTGAGGTCTACGACGTTTTGGCGCCGCCGTTTTGGCGCCGGCAACTTATAAATTATCCTGATTAAATCAATTTTGAGACAATTTTAAAATAAATTATATATTCAGAAAGCAAGTTCTACAAGCTACAAAATAGCATATTGTTCTTTTCGATTCGATGAGTATCAATTTGTGTATGACTGAAAAACTGTAGAAAATCCAGTGTATTTTTAGATGCATTTAATTATCTCACTAAATTCAAAGATATTCTAAAAGTAATTTATACCATCACGTAGAGAATTGAATAGGCTTTCAGGATCTGTATTATACTTTAATCGTAAATGGAATATAAATAAATAATAATATTACAAAGAGTGTGGCGCCAAAACGGCCGCGCCAAAACGTCCCACTTCGGTTAAGATGCTTGAATTAAGTCTAAATGGACGGTTTAGTGCATTAAAAATGAACGAATGGCGGCTGTTCGCCCCCACTGAACTTTTCTGTCGAGTTACAGTAAATTACCTAGTTAGGAATACTGTAGCCTACAAAAAAATTTACTAAAAAAGCGCTCGAATAAATGAAACAGACTTTGGACCCAAGAATAATAAGATGGACTAATAATTATGAGTCTATTTTAATAAAATTTGTTTTCTTTCAGAGGAACCCTACACACCCTAAATGTCGTTCGAAATTCTTATTTTCCGCCTGGCCAAATTCTGCAGTTTAGCCAGCAAATCGATATTATTGATTGATATTATGTCCTTATTAGTAGAATTATTGATTGGGTTATTGATTTGAATACTATTATTGATTTTTTGTTTATTAACATTTATTGATTTATTGGAAATTAGTTCCATAATCACATTAGTATCTTATTATGTCAAAGTACGATAAGTGCATTGAATTAATCCATAATTACTGTAAAATGTCGTTCAAAATCTTTCGAAGTTATGCCAAGACTTATGCGAAACAGACTATATGTAGATGTCCAGCCACATTAGATTTCATAATAGATATCGCCAACGTTTCATTATACAGATAAGTCCACGAAACTTTGACCCGTTCCGGGACCTTCAAAGGCTACTCCGAAGGAAAATCCAAGCACCCCAACGATAAATTTGCAGCATAGGGATTCTGGGGAGGGGTCAGCAGGCCCCAAAAATTTTTAAAAAGTGCCTTTTTTAGGCTAAAAAACGATGGGTACACGTCAAAAACACTGTTTTTCGATGAAACGAAAAATGCTCGTTCTTTCTAGAGCATAAAAACAAAACAATTTCGAAAAAATCGAATAGAGTCAACAAAATATAGGCACAAATGAGTATATGGCGCGAAACGCCGAAAATTTAAGACTTTTGAGCCAAAAATGAGCTACAAACGCATATAAAAACAGAATGTTCACAATTTTTGCGAAAAATTGCCAATTCTGAGGGGCTCCCTCCCGGCCATTTGGCGGGGGCCAGTAATCATTCTGGGGGTCTAATCACCTCCAACAAAATGTATGACGCCAACCTTATTGCTGCGCATCTGAAGTTATTCACTTCTCCCTGCTCCCAATTAATTGCCTGAATCGTACTAATTTTTCTTCGAATTTTTATATGCGATGCATTGATGCGGTGAAATTAATACTGTTTATTGTTGATCACGCAATGTGCTGCTGACAGAGCCCACTCGGTGTACTGGTCATAGGCGTTTTTGAGAATCAGAAAAAGGCTACATTCCGTTTGAACAATGCCGTCTATTGCAAATCTGCCCATCCATGGATAAGCAAACGGAGACACTGGTTGTCCTCTGATGATTCTTTTGCTCACTCGGGGATAATCATCATTTGGAAATGAAGGAACTCCGCACCACCCGGAATGGTATTCGCCGTTGTCGATCAATAATGAATTTCGGCGTGCTTCTGAACTTGGATTATCATATTATTATCATATTTATCTATTTTATTTTTTAAACTGACTTATTTTCAAAGGGGCAGTGTAAAGATTGTAAAGAATCTGAGGGTGAAAAAACACATTTTGGCCTGCCTTTTGTCTGACAACAACTCCAGTTGTGTGCGCCAATAAATTTTTTTGACAGGAATATACTGCGACCAAAGGGCTACTTTTAGTTTACCAGCAAACTTTTGTACACTGAATACGGAGTTAGATATAGGGGTTTGAACTTTACACTGTGATGAACGATGTAAAAAACAGGTCTTGTCTCAGATTTCTCTGCCAACTTCTCCGGTAATAAGTCGGGACAAGGATTAAAATAAAAATCACGTATGTTCCAAGGGCTACACTAGGCAGCAAACCGCGTTTAAGAAACTCAGTATTGAGTTTTTCCTGGAGGTGTAAAGATCGAAATCAGGGATGAAACATTGAGCGAAAAAACACGTTTCCTTACCTTTCCTGATTGGTAAATACCACAAATAGGATGCAGAACCAAGGTTTTTTACAGCACGACCCCCTTAGCACAAGTGCTAATGAAAATTGTTTCCGTTATTTTAGCACGCCAGTTTTTTACCTGTATAATACCTACATATAGTGTCAGTAATGTATGTCCTTTTGCTGTGTAATTTAGCTGTTTAGGAATGCCTTGATATTCTGCAGATCAATTATTTTTCTCGATTAATATTTTTTTCTAAATTTGAATAAATTAAGAGATAATGCGCTTGCCACTCACTAATTTGATATAAAAACAGACGTCATTGCGCTTATGAACTGAATGATAAATGAAGATAAAGAAGATATAGTGCGTTTCATTTAAGTTTGCGGTTTCCTTTTGAATTTTTTTCGCAAGAATCAGGCTACAAAAGTGGTTCAGGTTTTCATGCAGTAATGCGGCTTGACAACGGCATACGTATCCAAATGACTCAATATACTGTAGATGATCTTATTTATCACCATATTAGTTTGAAACTTTTTTGTAGTTACTTTAAATTTTTTCAAAAACTTTGAAGCTAAATGAAACGGACTATAATTTTGTCTTCAAACAACATAAAACAGTGCAAAGTTGTCACAAAGTAATTATTATATGCTAGAAACCGTTGAAGAAATAGGCGAGTTGAATGATAAATCTTTCAGATTGTATGTAGATTGATAGTGGAGTGTTTAAATTGCGCGCTGAAGGCTAAATAAACACTGAGTATGACACTCGACGCGAAGCGCCGAAAATTTTTTAAAATTTTTGTTTAAAAGTATGTTAAAAAAATCGTTAAAATTGCTACAATTTTGTCGAAAAAACGTCTTTGTATCCGTTAGTACTTCGTGCTGAAGGCCGAAATTTCCATTAGTACCGAGCAACTTTCATTAGCGTGGTGCTAAAAGAGCGTGTGCGGAACAGAAATTTTTCTCACACAAACGTAGTAATATTCAGAGGACACAAACTGACCCAAACCGAATTTCTTGATACTCAATGGGAAGTTAGGTTCAGATTTTTAAAGTTTACGATGTGGTGGAAGGTGGAAAAATACGTTTTTGTCCCGTATTTATCCGCAAATTTCTCCGTTTAGAAGTCAGGGTAGGTCGAATAAAATAAAAATGAAGTACTCTCTAAGGGGTACACGTCACAGCAAATTGTGTTAATATACATCAATATTGTGCATTTTCGGGAGATGTAAAATAAAATATTGGGGGTTTTAAATATGTTTCTATCATGTTTTTTTCTGCCAGCTTCTCCGGGTATAAGTTTGGACATGATCACAAGTCTAAAAATGTACCAGGAGTCAAGCGTCATATGTTAGGTGGGCGCCTTTCTTTAAACTAAACAGTGGTGTAAAGTGGCTTACATCTAATATTTATTTGTCCTCAGACCATTGTGGAGAGTCAACTTTTTCATAAATATTGATCGTAATATCAGAGTAATACCATAATTACGAATTCGACTATAATCTTATTTACACTCGATGGTTGTGTAAAGTTTACACTGAAAATTGACTTTAGTTCTAGAGCGTTGCGGAAGCTTATTTTTTTCAAAATTTTCTATGTAACGTGAGAATTACGAATCTGACTCTTACCTTTCTCTACACCAAGCACTTGTGTAAAGCTTACACTATTAATTTATTGTTGATGTGTAAAGTTTACACTAAAAATTTATTTTATTTCCAGCGAGTAATAAAAGGTTAGTTTATCGCAAAATATGTTCCGTAAGGTCAGCATTATGAATCTGACTATGTTTTCTTTGTACTAAGTAGTTGTTTAAATTTTACACTGAAAATTAAGTTCAGTTTCAGAGCGTTTGCAGAAGCTTTTTTTAAAATTTCATGTGACGTCAGGAATTTCGCATCTGAGTTTAAGTGTTCCTTACACCCAGTAGTTGCATAAAGTTTACACTAAAATCCTTTGATCTGTTCAAATAAGGTTAGGTTGTCTTGTTTAAAAAGATGATGCTAATGTTCAGAACAATATTGTTTTCCGCCTTCTTAGACTGCTATCATTATTGTGGCTTGTTACCGTATGTGTTTACAGATTGATTTACTTAAATCATGCTAATTAAAAGTAGGGTACTAGCAAAGTACAATGCTACGGAGGAAGAAAAAGGGCGAATATACTTGGAATTACGCATCATTAATGACATAAAAGAAGGGTACTAGGAAAAGTTACTTGTATGCCTGTGGAAGATGTAAGAATCTACCGAAAATTAGGCTTCAGCTAAAAAACATAAAAATTGAAGTATATTCTGTGGCTTCTGAAAAAAGCATGCCTTCACAAAACATTGTTTACTGGCTCAGAAAAAGAGATTATGAGGACGCTTTGATGCGTTTTAATAACCGATTTAGTTTCTTATCAAAATCAAATTTCTCTTTCAATCTATAACCAATAATCATAGTTAATCGTCAATGGCTTCATAAATGAATTATGATAAGCACACCATCTTGTTAATTGTTGCCCCATATTCGTGTGTGTCATGCTAGCGTAAGAATGAAAATTGTCCTTTTTGATTAGTGATCGCTTCTTTTCTAGGAATAAGCAGTTAATGTTATTTATTTTTACGTCGGAGGTGCAACTCCCTTCTTCAGGCCTCAGAATATACTTCGATTTTTGGTGTTTTTTAGCTAAGTGTAATTTTTAGTAGATTTTTACAACTTTCACAGGCATACATGTAGCTTTTCCCTAGTCCTCTTCTTTTATGTCCTTAATGATGCGTAATTCCAAGTATATTCATCTTTTTTTGTTCCATCGAAGCATTTCTCTTTGCTATTATTAATATTTACCATATATGCTAAACTACAACTCTGTTAGATGCTCTGTGAAAAAACCCCGCATAATTGCCCTGGATTCCGAATTTAACAACTTATTTTCCCTTTTTTCGCAATTTTCGATATGCCAATGAAGAGAGTTTGTTTGAGAAAAATTTAAAATAAAGCCTGTTTTTGACCTTTGAAACTTTTTGAATCGGATGATTTTTAGCACTGCCAATTGTACGCGCGATCAGAAAAGCAAACTTGTACCGATTTAGTTTTGGAATTACCAATATTTTTGAGTTGTAAATTCAGACATATTGAATTCTTCCTCAAAATTTTTACCTGATGCAAAATATCTTACTTTGATTGCATTTACTGAATTCGAAGTGGTACCATCCCCCTAGGTCGATGAAACTCTTTTGCTGATCTTGATTCGTTGAAGACAAAATGCACAAATCCAGATTCGAATTATGATTAGCGGATCTGCAAGTTTCTACTCGTTGACATAATAACAGACAATCCCAGCGATTGACGCCGCTAAAGATATGGGTCAAATCAAAGACGTAGAATCTTGTTGCATACTTAATGAGGCAAATCTTCTCCTTTTCGTATTCAGCCTCTGGCACCAGATCCCAAAAGCGTTCAAAATTTCTTCCACTAGCCTGTATAGCACTTTAACGAAACAGACTGCACCACCAGCATTAATACACATATGAATCAAAGAGAAAATAAGATGACTATATTGGATCGAATCATTTCATTGAAATAATAGTTTTTTAATTGTAGTTTATGCACATACTCCCCAGAATTCTCCATTGCTCCCCATAATCTTGGTGCTACACGTGTATGGCCAAAACTTTCTTCTGTAGGCCGCAGAATATACTTTGATTTTTCAGTTGCTTAAAGAAATCTGATTTTTTGCAGATTCTTATGATTTTTCGAGCGCTTAGGTGACTTTTTCCTAGTTTCCTGCTTTTATGTCTTTAATAATCCGCAATTCCAAGTATATTCGTCCTTTTTGTGGCATCGGAGCATTTTTCTTTCCTTATCACATGCATGGCCTATATCTTCAAACCGAACTAAGTAGTCTGAATTACTAATCATTAGAACATTTTACAAAGAGGTCAAAAATTTTTAAATCTATAACTATTGTAAAAATCCAATTTACCGTAATTCACGAGCGGATTTAGGGAAGAGGCAGCCGCCCCCCATTCGTCGAAAATGGTCGGGCGCAATAAATAAAATATGTGTATTTTTTATGATGTTAGCCAGTTTTTTCATGATTTTTCAGATATTTCCAGTACCGATTTCGGTGCTCTAAAAACCTTGTTTTTATGTCAGAAAAGTAGTTTTTGTAAAAAATAAAGATTTGGTGATTTTTACAGTGACCTTCCGAGTTAATACATAGTAATTTATGGAAAATAATCGGCCTTGAGCGTCTTTCTTCGGCAATTTGTGCCAATTTTTGAGCTAATTTTGCACGTTTTTGCAGAAAACTTTCAAAAATTTGAAGATTTTCGGTGCTTTTGCATCTGAAATGATTGCGCCTATCAGAAAACGACTATAACACGCTACTTAAAGCATAATTGACTAATTTTTTTGATATTTTTTTGATGCTATTAGGAAAAATTAAGGTTGTGCCCCGTTATAGGAAATCCTGGATCTTCCGCTGCCGTAATTCATACAGCAAATTCAACAAGCTAGTTTGACGGCGGTTCAGAAAGAGATGACAGCATAGGTGGGCGGCACTAAAGTTCTGAGGGGGGGGGGTGCAAAATTTTTTCGAAGGTCAAAAAATGGCCTTAAAAATGGTGGTATGGCGAAAAAACACCATTTTTCAACTTCTCATCGAGCACTATCCTTTGGCATCAAAAAATTGCTAAAAAAAATTTCAAAAATTGAATTGGGGGTTATTTTGATTTCTGGGGGGTATTTTGGTTTCTCGGGGGAGGGGGGTGCATACCCCCCAAACCCCCCACGCACAGGTATGGATGACAGTCTGCTACGCAAATTTGTGAGTCACGCAATGCTTTTTCACTCACTGAGACATTCGTAAGTCGATAATTTGGGTTCTCATCAATTAGACTTGTTATAACAGTCAAAAATATTATTATTAATATTAATACCATTAAATTATTAATTTGTACTCAGTTAAAAATATTATCTCAATCGCCATTTTGCGATGACTGAGAGACCGAGTGCTTCATAAACTTTTTTTATTTTGGAAAAAAGTTATTATATTTTTACTCTTTTTATGACCACTTTGGCCATCATATGCTGAAAATTGGCACGTGGTAATCATTTATTACCTGTAGCAGAATCTCCATTAGAACTAAAGCTAAACGCAATTTTGAATCTAGCATATTGGATCAAATATACAGAGATAATGTAAAATACAACATAGCATAAAAGGAGCTCTTTATTGTAGATAGTCTATGAAAAAAGGCTATTCCTCAGACCAACCGACATTGCAGACATGCGTATGACTAAAAGTATTTACCTACATATTTTATGGTTCATCTGTTATGCTATCCACAGATAACACGACGCCTTCAAAGTCAAAAATTCACCAGTGAGCTTGTATCTCATTTTCGTTGTCATCGATCAAATGTTAACTCAGACAGTCTGCACTTCTTTGTAGCCGAGGCTGATTTTTCCTTGCACAAACTCATTTATAGAGGTATTTAATTCAATTCCAATATTCTGTGGTTGTGTTTGCTCCATATTTTAAAGTAAAAGTGTATCAATTAAGTCTACATCCCACTTACTAAAAATACTACTTGCTGATGAAAATTTTCATTATAAATGTATAACGTTATACGATTCAGCATGATTTTTCAACCAATTTTCAAAATTTGAGGTAAGAAAACTGTTACAATGAAGGCATAAATTGAGGCACGTAGCTGGCCCTCCTATTTTGGGGGACCAACACAAATTTTGGGGGTCTAAGCCAAAAATAGAACAAAATAACGTGTAAAAAATCCCATTTTTCCGGTTTTTCCTGAATTTTTTTTGGCGGGGTCCGGACCCCCCCAGTCCCCCCACAGTTACGTGCCTGCATAAATCACTACAAACAAGTTTCCCGAAAGGGTGAGCCTCGAAGCCTGTCAAGTTATTTTTCATTTTTACGATGTAAATGGATTTGTTTAGCTTTTTCGTATTCAGTTGTAAAACTTATATTCGGATGTTTATTATTTTAATACAACAAAACGCATCTGCATGTCATAAATGTATTACCAACATATCTCAAATGAAAGAAAAATGTAATCTTTTTTGGATATCTTTTTAAATAAGTAGGTATCTTCATGATAGCTCATAAAAAATTAGGAAGAACCGGGGTGACTCATTGCTTCCCCTATCATTTTTTTGATTCAATTGACCATCAAACAAAATTTTCTTTAATAGACAGATTTAAAATGTTTTAAAAATTTTCACACTAATCCTTCTGGCTAGTAAAATATTCGTGAAAAGACTAGATATATCAAAACGTGACATAAATTTATTTCAAACATTTTCTTGCTTAAGTGGATTTAGACATTTAAATGTAAGCATCTTTAATACAATAGTCACCTGATGAATAGGGATGGACAAGCGAAAGTGAACATTTTCAAATTTAGTATGCGATTGCCGGAAATGCATATAGGTCTTAAGGAATACCTATGAGCATACCTGGGCGTGGGGGTTTTGGGGGGTATGCACCCCCAGAAACCAAAATACCCCCCCCACCCAGAAATCAAAATACCCCCAGAATTCAATTTTTGAAAATTTTTTTCGCTTTTTTCGCAATTTTTCGATGCCAATGGAAAGTGCTTGATGAGAAACGTCGAAAAATGGTGTTTTTATCGCCATACCACCATTTTAAGGCCATTTTTTGACCTTCAAAAATCTTGCACCCCCCAGAATTTTCTTGCTGCCCACGTATGCCTATGAGTCTTATAAGGTTTTGGTAAGCCATATATTCGCCTTCCTTCTGGATTTGGTTCTTCGGAAAGCTTGTCATTAATTACTTCTTGTTTTTTTAATTTTAATAAATCTGATTCTGCCTCATTTCCTTGTGTCCTAGTATAATTCATAATATCTTTCTGAATTTTTTGGAATTCGAAATCATCTGAAAAAATATCGTGCATCTTTTTGATTTAAACATTTTGTCTAAGATCACAACTTAATCAATTTTATCCGAATTTAATATGATTTATTCATCTTGAAGAAATTTCTGATAGTATTAAATTTTTTATTTGAGAAATTGAACTTCGGATTAAAAGGTTAACTATGGAAGGATTCTAGTACTATTTCGAGATTACCTTGGAAATTACTGATTTACAGTTCATCTAAATGATTAGAATTTCTTTTGAAAAATTTAGAAGCCTGTTAAAATAAAAAGTCATCATCGTTATATTTTACTTTACGATGCCAATAGATTAATTTGAGCCAAAACTGAGTATTTTATTTTCGGATTGTGTTAGTTTGGGGTTGCTTAGATTTATTTCAACATTTGACGGATCGGGTTTATTTTTTCAGATTATTTGACTTACTTTATTTGTTGATCTCGAATAGTTTTATATTTTCTTTACTTGCTAATTTAAATGAAAGATTCCTTTATTTTTTCAGATTATGAGTCATAAAATCCTTCTTTCGGCTAAAAAGCGAGAACAAACAACTTTATAGAACTGATAAAAGACGTCACATATGATTAAAAACTGCATGGAAAAAGCATACCTACCTAGAAAAAATTTAGAACGTAACCTTGGGTTTCTGAAAAATCGAAAATCCTAGAGTCAGCGGCAACTTAAGGAACCAGGCAATCCAAAAACTCCCGAAACATCGTGCAGGGTCACGCAGTGGGTAAGCTATTAAAATTGAACAAAGTCAAAATATCTGAATGAAAAAATATTTCTACAGCTAAAAATAAAATTTTCAAATCCCTATTGAACGACTTTGTTTCTTAGTTGTGGCGTAAAATCTCTTAAGACGTTTAAAAATTAAGAGATTCTTGCTAAATTTCACTCACTTAATTTTATTTTCGCATGTACAAATGTTACGAACGTGTATAGTCTGTTTCATTTTTTCAGTAAACGTTTTTGAAGGCTACAGTATGCCTGACTGGGTTATTTACTGTAACTCGACCGAAAAGTTGAGTGGGGGCAAACGGCGGCCATTCTTTCACTTTTTATGCACCAAACCGTCAATATAGACTTAATTCAAGCATCTAAACAGTGCTGTGACATACTACAGTAAGTGCGCTAAATAAAAATCTTGCAGCAGGAATCGAACCCATGTTGCTTCGACGACAATCAGACGTTTTACCACTACACTATGCGGAACTTTCCGGCGATGTTTTAAATGCTAGTCTATTGTGTTTAACGGTCGATTTATGACAAGCTGAATTCCTTACGCAAGTTGGATGATCTGTTGGAAGACGACAATAAATTATGTCGTAAGAAATTTTATTGAAAAACCCTTCCTTCCTATGTAGCTACTATAGAGCTATTTTCAGAAAATAAATAATGAAAGTTCTTTTAAAAATCCATAAATATTATGGTCAGCACACACAGGCATAGGGGGGTGAGTAGGGTATGACCCTACCTAAGGCTTCGGAAAATGAAGTTTTGTCGGGCGATTTTGAGTATATGAAAGATGCTGCAAGACAATTTTTGAGCTCAGTGCGGAAAAAAGGCCGAAAATCCTTCCTGAGGACGATACAAATATAGAGATTTCGGCGCTTTGCGCCGTATTGATAAATTTTTGTATTCTTCATCGCTAAAAACCCATAGATCAACTAAACTTTATTAATAAGGGTTAAGAACTCTAGTTTATGGCAACATAACGTGCTATTGTACCCTATTACAGTGGCCTAAAATTTACATCCACAGAATATACATAGACTTTTTGTGACCGTGTTTGTACATGTACAAGATACATTGTGCAAAAGAATGACTACAATTTACTGATAGATTATTCCTGGACTTCACCTCCTCTTGTCGCCCATGTGTGATGGTCAGAAAATAAAAAAATTAGATCAGAAAAGTAAATTTTCAGACTTCTGGTGTTTGGCTTTGAATGAAAAATAAATATTAGTAAATAGCGATAAAAAAGCTGTAAATCCAGCTCCAAGCCCTTGAATGAGCTGTTTTAATGGAACTTTGCGCGATCTTCATAAATTCTTAGAGAAAACACAGACATAAGAAGAGTAATCGTATTTTGTTGAATACAAGGTTATCACAAAAAACGCTGCTGCGAATTTCAAGTTCACTTTTTAGTGCTCAAAACGACACTCAAAATATTTTTTAGCATTGTCCACATCGACATGCAGTATTTACACTTGCCAACTATTTTCATGAAATTTTATGTGTTTCACTATTGGTTTGGTTCCTCTGCTTGTTTCGGCATATTCTTGATTGCTTTCAGTTTACGATAGGCTAATGTAGGTACGGGCACCGACCGTGACTACATATGGGCTGGGCATGCGGGAGTTTGGGGTTAGCATAGCCCCGTCAAGAATTCAAAATACATTCATCAAATTACGGTAAACCTCCAGAATTAAATTTTTTCGTGCTTTTGCGCTTTTTGTTCCATTCAGACCTCCAGAACAGGGTTGCTGCCTATGTGCGAGTGTAATCGGTCGAGGGTCGGGTGCTAGTTTTAATATATTTCAAATAATTTTTAGTCCCAAAAATTAGCATAAATGCTGAGATAAAGAAAAAAGGCATATCAGTTCAGTTCTGGTCAATTTTCTTTCGCAGAAAAGTATTGATCTTCACTTATTTTTTGGCCTTTTTCGGCTTATCTTCCCAGAAAGTTTTCTTTTTTCTCCTGGGGCCAGTCGCTCACATGTGCATGTCTGGTCGTGATCACAGCTTCAACGCAATTTGGTCTAGAATTAGCAGACACAATCATTTTCAGCTCCTTTAAACTTGTCTTTAAACGTAGGCAATATCAAAATAACTCAAGTTGCTACGTCTAAAAAAGTTTTAAAATCCGTAGCCAATTTTAGCTAAGAAAGGTCAACAAATGTTTGTTTTGAATTTACTAGCGTTTTTTAAGTTGCAACTCTAGCAAATTTTTTGATGTTGCCCCTGCCGTGAATTTTTCTGCAGCTCTAATTAGGTTTGACTGATGAATCTTAGTGTACATATGTACATGGTTGCAAATGTAAAAAACCAAATCAGATTTATTTACACGTTTTCAGTGAACGTCATATTTCATCTGAAAGCCGATTGTGAATCATTAAGCATGGTATCCTTTATCCATTGAACGAAGTCAGCGACCTTGACGAAATGACTGTACGAATCGTAACCAAGATTAAAATCTCGAATACTTTCTAGAATGCCATAAGCAACAAATCGACCTTCCGAATTCTTGCATGCCAAGGGACCGCCTGAATCTCCCTAAACACATAAATAAGATGCACAATCGCTGTCTTGAATACGGTCCAAGTCATACATGTAACGGCTCGAAATTCAGGGTGAAGAGATTTCGACCATTTATTCGGGAAGGGGGGTAAATGACCTCCAATTGTTAGCCAAAAACGGCCTAAAACCAGCCAAAAAATTCAATTTTTGTCACAAAATCGGGGTGTTGTGTCAAAACTTTTTTTGACTTCGGGAGGGGAATGGGTTACGACCATACGTGGGCAGCGAGAAAATTGTGGGGTGGGTGGGTGCAAGATTTTTTGAAGGGTCAACAAATAGCTATAAAAATGGTGGTATGGCGATAAAAACACCATTTTTGACGTTTCTCATCAAGCACTATCCATTGGCATCGAAAGATTGCGAAAAAAAACGAAAAAATTTTCAAAAATTGAATTCTGGGGAGGGTATTTTGATTTCTGGGGGGGTATTTTAGTTTCTGGGGGGGTGCATACCCCCCAAACCCCCCTTGCCCAGGTGTGGTTACGACCATCTTCGAGTAAGGGATCCCCTCTGTTACATGTATGGTCTAAATACATTATCTTAAAGGTATCTAAAACATTGTTTCAATCTTGCAAAATGTTCATTTAACTTTAGGAGAGAATGCGTAATGTGGGAATGGATTTTATCAGGAATGCAATGAGCTTTTTATTAAAATTTGTATTTCTCAAATCGTAACAACAAGCTTACCTAATAACAGAAAGAGTACTCGTACATCATATTATTCGCATTATTGAGAAGTCTCGTTTTTCTATCCACTAAAAGCTTAAACAACGCAAGTACCAATGAACATATGGGCGCTGGAGTTCTGGACCCTCGAGAATCTCAAAGACCCTAAATCGAACCCTAAATCGATAGACCTCCCAAATTTAAATTTTCTTACTATTTTTGGCAATTTTACCACATCGAATTACTCAGAGTTTAGTTGCTTGCTACCCATGTATGTTCATGAATGGCAAGCATCAAAAATTGAAAACCTGTGGCTGCAAGCCTTGAAAATCGAAATTTGCAACTCCCTATATAAATAATGTTAATCTAGCTTCGGAAAAGACTGCCAGTTTTCTGGATTCGGTAGTCTGACGCAGTATAAGCACACATGGGCGTAGTAGGATTTTAGACCCCCAGAACTCAAAAGACGGAGACCTCCAGAAATGAGTGTGGCATGTTTTCGCGAGTTTTGCCAATTGTATTGGAGAAAAAAATGTTTTTAGAAATTTAAAGCAGAATCTTTATAAATTGAGAGTTAAATTAAAAATTAATTCTTTTTAAATTATTTGAATGCTTAAATTCTTCTCTAAAAAGATTTATCCTGGTTGAATTAGCTGAAGCAGATTTGAAAAATTTTTTTAGTGCTAAAGCACGTCCCATATGATGACGTCAAAACAGTCTCATCAGTCACACCGTTCTAACCACACATGGTAGTGGGTGGTCTGGGGTATACACCCCCTCCAGAAGTTGAAAAACCCCCGCAGATTACTGTAGACCCTCTCCAGATTTCTACTTTTAGTAACATTTTTGGCGATTTTTGGCAATTTTTGGCGATTTCACTCCCTCCAGAATTTTCTTGATGCCCATGTATGGTCCTAACTGTCTCACCAATAATCCCCAACAGTCTTGTGCCGTCCGATCAAATAATTTCAGCAGTCTCACTCATATTCACAGCTGTCTCTTTGGTCCTAAAGTTCATCTATCACGTCAATTTGAGTGAAAGTAAATTACGGCACACTCGCGCATAGGTGTAAGAAGGAGTCATTTGGATGTGGCTTTCTAAGAATTTAACGGCTTCAACCGAAATTCGAAAAACTCCTTGAATAGAAATTTTGAAATTTTTGCGTTTTTTTGCGATTTTTCGATTTCAATAGATAGAACTTGTTTAGCAACATTAAAAATTGCGTTTTTAGCCCTGCCGCCAATTTTTGACCATTTTTGACTTCTAAAAATTTTCGAACGAAATCCCAGTCGCATTAGAATTTGGGTCCTGCCTACACATGTGGGGAGTTTAAGCGTCTAAAATTTGTCAAAAATTCGCTGAGTGCCAAATAGCGCTTTCGCTATGTCACATGATCTACTTTCATTTAAAACCATATCTGGTGCAGAGTTTTTCTGGAAAAACTCAAAATTTTCAGCGATTTTGTGCATCAAATGCCAAAACTTCTTTTTTCGCTAGGAGTATTCAGAAGCTCAGACAGAAGGATGCTTAGAGTTTTGAATTAAGTGCTGCTCTATATCCCAAATGTTTGCATTTGAAACAATATAAAGAGCTCATCGAAATATTTAACGTGAGCGTCGAAATTTTTTAGAATTTATGCTTAAAAATGGTTAAAACTTGCAAAAATCTTAAAAAAAATCGTTTTAAGAGTCACTACAAGTTTTGTCGGTAAAAAAAACAAATAGCGGAAAAATATGGCTTTCATTGCAAGATGTCATATCTGACATACATGTAACGGCTCATAATTTTGGGTTGGAGGTCCTCGGTAATTTTTAGAAGAAAGGAGGGGTAAATAGCCTCAAGTTTTTGCCAAAAACGGCCGAAAATTGCCTAAAAAACTTAAAAAAATTCATTCTTTTCCGAGAATAGGAAGTCAAAAATTTTCATGTATGATATTCACTCTTTATTAAGCAGACAAACCAAAGGCGGTGTGGCCGCCCTCCGCTTCATTAAATCCACCCTCTGTTAACAGGATGAAGGAACTGACAAAAAAGAATATTATAGTTGTGATTTTGCATTTTCAAAGGTAGCTATTCTGAAAATAAACAAGTGAAAATTGGCGAAAAATGTTCTACAACATTGTCACAAAGGTAAAAAAGAAACAATTAGGACTTATATGCAAATTGATCAAGCTTACGCGGTATGGGCTGCCAAAATTTCCTGGATGGCGCAAAATCACCAGCTTGTCTCTGTCATGTGGCTGCCCAAGATAATATCCCAACGGCCTTACGTGAACTTTAAGATGTTCCAGCTGTAAAGCTGATCGATCTTATTAAATACAAAAATACTACAGTCATCAATGTTTACTGTGAGATGGTACCATCCCATTCCCTGACCTATAAATAGTATTACAAAAGAGAAAATAAATAAAAATAATTATTCGTTTCAAATGGGTTATTTATTTAAGCGTCATATATGCAATTTTCATTTAAATCAAACGAACACTATCAGAGCGTAGCCAGAACAATAGAATTTCTTCACGAAATATGTAGATGTCCATGAGCTGCAGCCTTCGAGAATGAGAAATTAATACTGTTGGCTAAAATCCCATTAAAACATGCCAAAAATTTACTTATGGAGGTTGAACGATAAGGACGGTGTGCCGGATTCTCAGGGGTCTGACCCAAAAACCGCCGAGGTCCATTGTGGGTCACGACGCTAAAACAAAATTGTGTATAGTTATTTTCAACAAAGTGGCACCGGTAACCACTCGCTCCGATAGACACATATCTGGATACCAATTACAGCAATCCCGACAGGTCCGAGTATACTGTAATAAACTGTCTGGGAGGTAAAAACAAAGTAAGTGGAGCTAGTTACTTTAATCTGTGCTAAGTTTTTGACTTGGGATAAGAGAATGACGGATTGAGAAGAATTAGTTAGCAGTGTGATTTCAATGAAAATGTTTTATTCGAACTCCCTGCAGAACTAAATTTGGAGGGTTTTAGCTACGATTGATCATCAGACAGTACCCAATGACCGATTTTTCCAACAATCACCAGTGCTGACCGGTTGATGTGTCTGGCTGTTCCATGTGGTCAACGTATAAGGGAAATAATTGTGGTATTAACATACTCATTGCTCATTTTGATCAGAACTTAGGTCTGCGTCATACACGGGTAGCACCCAATTTCTGGGGGATTAGGATGGGTCAAATCGCCAAAAATTTTACTAAAAATTTAATTTTGGGGGTATACGTAATCTGTGGGAGGAGTTAAACTTCTGGGGGGGTGCGAACCCCCCAATCCTCCACATTCCCTCCCACGCCTGAGTGTGGTCTTCATCCTCCATCAGCATTAAAACTTTGCACATGTTTATGTACCACGTGCAGTCTAGATGTTCGCGGGAAAAAGTTCTGACAGTGCTCATTATGCTCACAATCACACATGTAACGGCACAGAATTTTGGGTGAGACTCCCCGGCTATTTTTAGAGGAAAGAAAGGTATGAACATGAAATTCATTTTTAGGCTAGAAGTGGCGAAAATCTCCTAACCAAACATCCATTACAGTATGTGTCCCACACACTGTTTTTTGTATTCGGCAAAGATTTTTCCCGATGTACAAAGACCTTTCGGGGACCGTCTTTGCACATGTACAAAGATTTTTGGGAAGACAAAAATTGCAAAAAAGGTCCAAAATTCGAAACAATTTTCGGCGAAATGAGCAATAGCGTGTTCTATATATCTTTATAATGGCAGAAATTGCATTTCAAAAGGGAAAATGTCGAATTTTTCGGCGCTTCGCGCCATTTTAAGACGATTCTTAGTGATTTTTGCCTTTAGAGACCCAGAAATTAGCTAAAATACACTACCAAAAGTCGAACAACTCTATTTTTACAACACTAAAATCGCTACTGTACTATATTTTAGTATCCAAAAATTTGTGTGTAGAAAATGTACAAAGATTTTTGGGAAGACAAAAACTGTAAAAAGGTGTGAAATTCCCAAAAATTTTCGCGCTTCGCGCCGAAATGAGTAATTGATTGTCCTATATATCTTTAAAATGGCAGAATTTGCATTTAGAATAGAAAAATTTCAACTTTTTCGGCGCTTCACGCCGTTTTGAGACAATTTTATTAATTTTCGGCGTTAGAAACCCAGAAATTAGCTAAAATACACTACCAAAGATCGAAAACCCTGGTTTACCACACTAAAATCGCTACTGTACTATATTATAGTAAAAAAAATTTGCTTGTACAAAATGTGCAAAGACTTTTAGGGACCATCTCTGTACATGTACAAACGGATTTTCTACAAAAAAAACACTTGTCCCATATCCAAAACACTTTTATTTACCCCATAGTTGGTACCGCTATACAGCGCTACTTCTATTATTTAAAATTAGTTGGTCACTTGGTATTATCCGGAACAGCTGATTACTAGGTGATGTCGGTCATTCGAATTAGTCGATTCGCTTTTGGATGCACACGGTCAGGGTCCGCGTGAATAATGGTAGGGCACGTAAAATCCGAGAAATTCAGATCAGTGAATTTAGCTTCACGTTTTTTTGCTGATTAAATGACGAAATTTGTCAAAATTACCTGTATAAAACGCTTTTTAATGACAATTCCGCGTTTTTTATAGCATTTTTAGCTCCAATCTGTCGCTTTTAAAGATGAAAAATAAAGGAATTCATCAATTAAGTGAGGAATTAAGATTTTCCAAGCCATCCTGACATAATTTAGGCTTTTTCTGGTAAAGAACACAAAATGATTACTCCGACGCTAAAATAATCTTGACATTATAACTGCTTTGTCCTAAAAATGATGCAGAAAATGTTTTACCATCTCGAAATCGCCTGACAGTACCCACAGTCTTATCCTTCAGGGGAAATACCCCCTCTCCCCTATGTGCACGAATGCTGTCGGCCACACAGGAGTCGGTCAACGGGTAACTTAGGACTGTCAGATCTATTTTTAATGCAACTTTCTGACCTTCCAAGCCAGTCGGAACCATCGGTCATCCGATACACGATCTTCGAGATAACAGCAAATAAGATAATGAAGTTTCAAAAAATTTTGATTAGTTATCATCAGACATGCAACATGCCTTTACAGGGGGAGGATTGGGGGTCTAGACCCCCAGATTAGAAAAATGGAAAATTTTGTGAGAAATGAAGCTAAATGAAGGCCAAAAACGCATGAAAATTGAAATATTTCTTCAAAAACGCTTTAAATTGACCGGAAACTGTTTAATAACGTAGTTTTAACGTCATTTTTGCTTTTATGCCAGTTTTTGAGGTCATCTTGGCCTAAAAATGTTCAAGTTTTGACCCCTTTACCAGACCGGCTGTACATCTATGGTTACCGGATGACCCCCCTAGATCGGCCATGCTGCGCATCTATGATTATCACTCGATTAAATCTAACATGAATTACGATAGCATATAAAACGTGTGTAAACACAGCTTACGTCGAGAGAGTACCTGTGTCCGGAGAATCAAATTTATTAACAATTTGCCGAATCTCACTCAATCAAGTTTTTATTCTCTTTTCATAGGATCTATACGTTAAAAACTTTCTCTTCATACCATCCAATTTTATTTTTCTTTATTCATGCATTCTGTGCTTGAAAGAACAGCCATTACTTTTGTTCAGACGACCCCAACCAGATACCCAGCAATTGTTGGGTAGCGGACTCTCTCCAATCTCTGGCAAGCAAATTGGTTTGACGTAATCGTTGAAATACACTTTATCACTAAGTTTGACCAAAACGAAATCCATTCGTGACCTTATGTATTGCCCAACGAAATAAAAGCTTTCTGCCGTCCGCTTCACTTCATGCGTCGTTGGATATCGACTGTCGTAAACTCCGAAGACGAAGTGCCACTTTTCCAATGGACTTAAATGGAGATGATTTTGTAGATGTCAAAAAACAACGATAAATGCAAGTGCAAGTTAACGGATCGTCCATGCGTGCTGCTGATCGGTAAGCACAAAATGTTTTCTCTTTTTTGCAAAAATGGGCGGAACTTCAACTTTTAGTTCTTATCTCATTACGACAACACCTTAAATCAATAACTCATATGCTAGAAAATGTGTCGTGTGAGCTAACTTTCAATCATAGTTGGACTCACGTATATTTCCTTGTCCTGCTGCTCCTGCGATCTAAGTAAAAAGTGAATAAGGAGTAATTGTAGAACAAGATCCAAACAAAACTTCCTATACTCATATTTTGCTTAGCTTAGAAACAAAATTTGTAGGTGAATGTAATAGCCTTAAAACGGAGCGCGGAAAAAGTTTTGATGGAAAACTGCTCATTGTTTCTTCGGAAATTCAATATTCTAAAAATTTTCAAAATGTTGAAAATATCTCCTTTTCGACGCGTTTGCGACAAACAATTTAGATTATTACAAAGTTTTCGGCTGAAAATTGTTGATTTGACATATTCGACACGCTGAGCATGAGTTTGCAAACAATTTAGCCAGGAAATATGTTTCTACACCCTAAAAGTATCAAATGTGCATTTCTCGCTTGAGCCGCATTCGGTAGTCTTGCCAGTGAATCGATCGTATTATCATTGATTGATGTTATATTTTTAGTAGGAGAAGTATTGATAATTTATGATTAATTCATTGATTTTAATTTTATTATTAATTAATTTTAGTAATTAACATTAATTTATTTATTGGATGATAATTGCATATCATTATTGATCATTTTAATGATTAATCTAACCAGGATCTTTTTGTGATAAAATGTGATGACTGCATTGAACTAATCCACAATTACTATAAACTGTCGTTTAAAATTCTCTAACTTTATACCAAAAATTGTATGAAAGAGATTAAAGATGTCCAGTCACGTTTAATTTCCTTATAGAAATCGTCCATGTTTTTAGAGATAAGCAAGCCCGCGAAAGGTAAAAGGTTGACCACTCCCTGCCAAACCCTCAAGGGCCACTACAAGAGCAAATGATAGCACGCTATTATCCCTCTCTTGCTGCTCATTTGCAATCAGTTACACTCCCGGTTCCCAGCTGTCTCTATCATACTAACTTTTCTCCCAGTTTTAATGGGCGATGTAATTGATTTAGTCAAATTAATACTGTTTATTGTTGATGACGCAATGTGCTGCTGACAGAGCCCATTCGGTGTACTGGTCATTTGCATTTCCGGGAATCAGAAAAATGCTACATTCCGTTTGAACAATGCCGTCTATTGCAAATCTGCCCATCCAAGGATACGCAAACGGAGATACCGGTTGTCCTCCGATGATTCTTTTGTTCAATCGGGGGTAATCGTTGTTCGGAAATGAAGGAACTCCGCACCACCCAGAACGGTATTCGCCATTATCGACCAATAACGAACGTCGATGTTGTTTCTGAACATGGATTATTACCATACATGGGCAGCAAGAAAATTCTAGGGGTATGGTTGGGTGAAAATATCGAAAAATCATCAAAAAATCTTACTAAAATAGAATTCTGGGTTCTTTAGTAATCTGCAGAAGGTTTTTCAGCTTCTTGGGTTGCAAACCCCCGTCCCCCAACCCCTTCTCGCACGCCAGCTTGTGATTATTACTGGTATTTACGATTCGTGATAAACTGTAATTCCTGTACAAGTGGGTGGGCACAGGTTTTGACTCGACCAGTGCTGGAGTACATACTAAGGTGTACAGCATGTTAATTCTGTGGAGGGGGTCAGCGCCATACCTGGGCGTAGGGGGGTTTGGGAGGTATGCACCCCCTAGAAAGCAAAAATACCCCCTTCTGGAAACCAAAATACCCCCAAAAATTCAATTTTTTAAAATTTTTTGTTTTTTTCACAAGTTTTTGATGCCAATTGATAGTGCTCGATAATAAACGTTGAAAAATGGTGTTTTCGCCATACCACCATTTTTGAGGCAATTTTTGACATCCGAAAAATCTTGCACCCCCAGAACTTTGGTCCCGCCGACATATTGTCAGCGCCTTAAATCTTTCAAGAAGTATTTTTTGGCTAAAAAACAACGGGTACACGTCAAAAACCCTTTTTTCGTATTTCGGACAATGCTCGTTTTTTATAGAACACAAGAACATAAAAATTTTGAGTAAATTAGACAAAATGTATATAAAAAATGACAGTATATACCAAAATTTGACGCTTTTGAGTCAAAAGTTGGCTAAAAACGCTTTAAAAAGCACCTAAGATTTTAAAAAAATCGACGGTTTGGGGTGGGGGGTCGCAGTCATTTTGACGATTAGTCAGAAGCCATTATCAGAGCTCCACCTCTTCCTGGGCCCGGTTTCTCAAATCTCCACCAAGATTTCACCTTGGCTGTAGGTGGCACCTTCGGAGGTGGGACTCGAAAGTAGGGTTCCTCGAAAAAAAATGATCTCCACCTTCGAAGGTTGCACCTTCGCTATTTGAAGGTGGAGCTTTATAAAATTTCAAACTTACTGATGCTGGGCCGGGGAGATCGACGCGCGTCCGCGTGTGGTTCGTGCTCCCGCGTATTTCTCTAGTTCTACCAAAGGCGATATCATTCGCACACAAGTTATTTGAAATTTTTATGAGATTTTCAAATCAAATCATTATCACCGTGTTGTAGTTGTACAAAATTTTCGAACTAGGCCTACAAAGTGGTCTGAAAGCAAAAAATGCTTTTTGTCAAAATCCAAAAATATCCGGTGCTTAGCACCAAATTAATGTTTAGGTAGGATAGGTATCGTATTATCTGCGCCTTCCTCGTGCACTTTAATCACTTTCTGCCTTATGTCAGATTTGTCGTCCAAATTATGTTTCAATCATTTTTTTCAATAGGTACCTATAAGTAATCTGGCACTTTTGTGCAGTTTAGGTAGTGGTATACCTACAAAATATCAAATTTTCTTCTGATTTTATTGATCGTTTATGGTCAATTTTAATATGCTGATTACGAATTCGCAAACAATTTTGATACAGCTGCATTAATTCGTAAAATATTTTATTTCTGACATTTTTTCAATTTTTTTATTTAGCATTTCCAAATTTTTTAATGAATTCGCAAACTTTTTTATCCGGATTTAATATTCCATTAATCAAAAATATATTTTTCAACATTTTTTTAATTAGGTAAGTGTTTCCATTTAAATACTTGGAGAGTAAAAGACCAATTTATGAAATTACTTTCTCAGAGCATTTTTTCGATCATCGGTAATTTCTTATCTGCTGTTTTTTATCTAATTTTTTTATCTAATTAATTTCTTATCTAATTTCTTATCTTTTCAGCTCTTGAACTCATCATTCTCCGATGGGCGTACATAAAGAGGGCGATCAGCCAGCCTGTACATATGTGCGTCCCGTCCCAACCTTTGTTATTTTGGCGACATTATTTTCTTGTTGCTTTTTCTAAGCCCGCACACCTTCAAAAATTAAAAGTATTTCCAAAGTCTGGCAAGTTTCACGTTTGATTATTCAGGCGTTATACTTATGGAAATATATTTTCTTGTAAAATTTCTTATGTCAAAAGGAAAAATCACGAAACAGTGGTGTTCGCAGGTAGTTTCTAATATCCACGAGTGAGACACTGAAGTTTTTCTTGTAGATATTTTTCTGTATGAGTATTTTTGCTGTTGTTAAATTTTAAATGAAAGTTTAATCATTTTTTATGTATCAGTTTTAGGCTTACGTATTGTTTATAAATGGCTGATGAACATTCTAATTCAACTCGCAGCCCCCCTATCCCTTTAGCGGAACGCATAAGACTGCTGGAATTCGTCCGAGATAACAAAATTCTTTTACTATCGAAGGATGGTAAATGTGATGGATGGAAACGAAAGAATGCTAAATAGGACGAAGTAATTAAAGACTCCTGCCGTATAACATTATAATGTATGATAGTAATTTTCGCCTATTTAACGACTTGTGTTATTAACAATTTAGATTTATTAAGCAATTTTTGTCGTTTTTGAAGCAATTGGAACGATTTTTTATGCAAATTTTGGTTTTTTGACCACCCACTCTAAAAATTTTTTATGGGTAGACTGACCCTTTTTTCACACTTCCAATACGGCAAATAAATAAGACGAACGAAAATATAGCCTCAACCGATATGGTAATATAATACGCAACGCAAAGAATTAAGAAAACTCCATTATTCAATCGCCAAATATTTGAATTTCAAATCAAATAATTTTTCGTTTTAGGTGGCTTTAAAACTCAGTAAACATAAAATCACATTATTCCTAAGCAATTTGAGAGAAAAAATGGCTGAAAAGTGCTTTAAACTAAGAAAACACACGGCTTACAAAAACATATTGATTTTTTTAGTAAAAATGCTTAAAAATATTTATTTAACTGAGTGCTTCAAAATAAGCTAAAAACAGATTGAAATGACATTAATATTTGGCATTTCGAGAAAAAAGGGCTGAGCGAGAAAACTCAATAGTGCTGTATTAACACGAATAAACCACAGAAACCCGCTTTAAAAACTATCCGTCCATGAAGGAAAACCACGAAAACCAAAGCATTTTTAGTAAATCTGTTTAAAACCAACTAAACATGCTTTAAAATTAGAGAAAAAACGGTTTAATATCGCGTTGTTCATGAAATTTTGGAGTAAAAATGGCCGAAAAGCTATTTAAAATATGCGTAAACGGCTTTAATGACATCACTTCATGGGTATTTTGAGAAAAAATTCCCGAAAGGGCTTAAAAGTGCTTTAAAATGCATAAAAACAATTCAAATACGTTATTCATTTTATTTTTTGAAAAATTTGCAAAATCATACCTATTTTTGGGCGAAAAAACCCAATAATGTTATATTAGCACGAATAAACCACAAAAACCCGCGTTAAAAACGATCCATCCACGAAGGAAAACCTCGAAGACCACCTCCCCCTCCCTTCGCGTAGGTGGAGGTTTAGGGTATAAATTTCATCAAGGTGCACCTTCAAAATCTACGAAAAAATCGGTTGCCCCTTCGACCGCGAAGGTGCTACCTTAGGTCCATCTAGGTGCCACCTTCGAAAGTGTCACTTTCGCGAAAGTGCTACCTTCAAACTCCCTCCTTCGAATATTCGAAAAACTCACTTTGGATCGGCGAAGGTGATACCTTCATCGAAGGTGCTACTTTGGCCTAAGATGGCACCTTCGAGCGATCGAGAAACTGGCCCCTGGCCCCCGGATCACGTCTGCTGAAATAGTCTATCAACATCGCTCAGATCGCTCGAACTCTTCGTTCATGACAAAACGGACCATACAGACAAAAGCTCCCGCATTCTTATCCTGAATTCCATATTTGACAAGTTATTTCGCCTTTTTCGCAATTTTTGATGCTTAGGAATAGAGTCTGATTGAAATGAAGCTTTTGCACAATCCTTTGACTATTTCCGACCTTTGTAACTTTTTGGATACGCAGATTTTCATAGCTGCCTATAGTACATACGCACGAGTACATATGATCAGGAAAGCATACAAAAACTGATTTAATTTTGGAGTTAATAATATTTTTAGGTTTTAAATTCGGACACATTGAATCCTTCCACATGGCTTTCAGCAGATGCAATGTATCTTACTCTGAATGCATTTAGTGAATTCGAAGTGGTACCAGAGGTCGCCCATACTCGTAGTCTGATCTTGATTCGTTGATGACAAAAGGCACAAATCTAGATTCGAATTATGATTAACGGATCTGCAAGTTTCTACTCGTTGACATAATAAAAGACAATCCCAGCGATTTACGCCGTTAAAGATGTGGGTCAAATCGAACACGTAGAATTTTTTTGTGTACTTAATGAGGCAAATCTTTTCCTTTTCGTATTCAGCCGCTGGCGCCAGTTCCCAAACGCGTTCAAAATTTTCTCCTCTAGTCTGTTTAGACGAAACCGCAGACTGTATCAAATCAGGGTAAGTAATTAGATTAAATTGAAGTTTTAAGTCGAAGATAAAATGAAATGACCATTATAGATCTAAAAATTAGATTATTAAAATAGTAGTGTCTCGAAATTGTTGTTTATACACAAATGCATGAACATGTGCAACATTACAAAACAAAGGTATCGAGGTAAGAAATCGTAATGCAGATGGTATTATGCAAAATAGCTAAGTTTAAATCACTGTCGATAATGATTTAAAAAAACAGAGATTCACTTCGCGGGCATAAATATGTATACTTATGGTTTTCTGTATATTTAAAATCTAATATTCAGTGACCGAATAAAAATGGCGATTTATTGTTCCAACCATTACTGGAATTAGGCGGATAAGGTTTCAATTAGCTTCATTACCAAATAATAGACGCTTCTTCTAGAACCAAATTCTTTACGAGGATATCTTGAAAATTGAAAATTCAAAAGAGATTGAAAAATTGGAGAATAAGTTTAGAAAAATAAATGTATTAACAAAAATCATAGCCTTTAAGCGGCCACGATAATCTATCAACAGCGATTGAGAGATAATCGCGATTCGCGTAGCAAAGACAAACGCTTGCTGACCTTAATACTAAATTAGCGCACGGCTTCTGATCAATTTCAAGCACTTTAATATAAAATTTTATATTTTCATCTATTTTTGGACTTCATTTTGCCTCATTTTCTCACATTTCCATTTTTCCATTCTAGGGTTATATACCAGACATGCACTTGGGGTTTGGGGTTCTCTAGACCTCAATTTTTGACCCCCCAGACCGGCTGACCCTCCCAGATAGGCCACCATGTTATGCAATTATGCTCTAGACCCCTAAACTTCCACGTGAATATCTGCTGTTGACTTTTATCAGAAAGTTGACAGTCCGCCATTAGAGTTTGCACTAAACCTCATTGCTTCCTAGGGTACATTCATCATCATGAAAGATAACAGAAAGTTTAAGCATTTAGTGGATGGAAAAACGAGACTTCTCAATAATGTGAATAATATGATGTACGAGTATTCTTTCCATGAATTTCCGCTGCTTAGAGTAAGTGAGAACCGATTCAAGGCATTACAGAAAATTGCTGTTTTATAGCAGCTGAAAATCGTTAAGTGAAAGTCGCAAGCATATGAAACTGACCATAGTTACGTTGAAATTAGAATGACTGAGATTATGTGCTTCATTTAATCTTGTAAAAAAGTTATTACAGTTCAAATTTTTCTATTGCATTAGTTTGACCTTCAAACATATAGAGAAAAATGACACATCATACCATTCACCTGTAGCAGAATCTTTATTAAACCGAAGGCACAATATAATTTCAAATCTAGCATATTAAATCAAATGGAGATATGAACAGATATATTAGGTATCATAAAATACGGGATGCGGACGTTTCGCCCCCCACATTTCGCCCCCACATTTCGCCTTCCACATTTCGCCCCCCCCCCACAATTCGCCCCCCCCCCCACATTTCGTCCCCGGACATTTCGTCCCCCATTTCGCCCCGGACATTTCGCCCCCCTCACAATTCGCTCCCCACAATTCGCTCCCCACAATTCGCTCCCCCGGACCATACGTGGGCAACACCCGAAATTCTGGGGGTGGTGCAAGATTTTTCAAAGGTAAACCGGAAAAATAGGACTTTTTACACGTTATTTTGTGCTATTTTTGGTTTAGACCCCAAAATTGATATTGGTCTCCCAAAATAGGAGGGCCAGCTTTGTGCCTGCCCCACATTTCATCCTGCAGAGCATTTCACCCCCGGATTTATCCGGTACACTTTTGTGCTACCCTTAACTAAAAAAAACTTCAAAAAATGAAGTAATGTGAGACACCATACATTTGATGCGAAGTTAAATTTTTTTTCAAGATTTCTTCGCTTATTCAAAACAGAACATAATATGCATAAAAATGACTAATCAATACTTTTCACAAATAAGAAAAAACAATGACTAAAATTTGAATCATAAGAGCACGTGGGCCCAGGGGTTTTATGAAGTATACGCTTGTCTGCTCAAGGACCAAATTTAATTTATTTTAAAGTTTACACCCCTATGCACAGTGAATATGGAGGAGGGCGAAATGTGTGGGGGGTAGTGACATGTCTGGGGGCAAAATGTGGGGGGGCGAAATCTGGGGGGCGAAATGTCCGGGGGCGAAATGTGGGGGGCGAAATGTCCGGGGGCGAAATGTGGGGGGGCGAAATGTGGGGGGCGAAATATCCGTAAACCTAAAATACAACACTGAATAAAAGCAGTCCTGAAGGTAGTTTTGTCAAAAGACAGTTTGTTTCCCATGTCAGCTATTATTGTAGCATGCAAATGATTATAATTTGCATATTTTAGGCTTTCTCTGCTTGCTATCTGCTCCAAGTCAACATGATTCTTTAATAACAAAAAATCACCTGAGTTTATCTTACATATCATACTCGTTGTCATCAAAGGTAAACTCAGATACTCTGCATTTGTTTGCATCCGAGATTGTTTTTCTTCTTTTGCACACAATTTTTTGTAGACAACATACCTACCAATCGTATGATTGCGTTTGCACCTACATATGTACATTTGACAAATTATTAACAGTTTTCACACTCAATGCTTTCAGCAGAGATAGTGCTTTTAAAAATTGTTACAGCAGAGCACGCTCCAGACTTCATTGATCGGATTTAACTTAAGACCTGTCTTACAAAGACAATAAAAATTAGATTTATATGTAATTATAATCTTTTTCATACAAGTTTGTGCATAAATTCTAAAATCTACGTCAGATTACGATTATAGCATTGATCTGATATATAATTATCGTCATCCGTCCGTCGGCTTACTTTCGAAAAACTTATTCAAATTTATGCCCGACCGAACTTATGTTAAACAGCCTATAATTGAGCTGAATTTTTTAAAAGCAAGTCGCATAACACTGATTTCTAAAAGAGTATCTACGAAGCTTTTCGACGTTTATTGACATTATGAATCTTATAGAAGATTTAGAGAAGTTTAGTGCTCTAGCTACAAATAATCAATTACGTTTAATGACCAAAAGATCAAGTGCTCCACATTTTTTATTAACAAAATTATAGGTAAGTATATTTTTATTCTTATATCTTATCACTTTGACCATCAATCAAACAAATAAGAAAAATTGACACATTGTACCGTTTATACCGTTTACCTGTAGTAGAATTTTAATTAAACCTAAAGCAGAACATAATTTCAAAGCTAACAGCATATTGAATAAAAAACGCAGAGCTTAGTTGTAATCAATCTAAATAAAGAAAAAGCTAATCGATAAAAAAGTTTTTTAAATTCCTGATTAATTTAATTCAATTCAATTTAATACTTTGTCAAGTTTTCGTCAAGTAATATTAAATGCATCGAGCTACATATTTGTACTGTCAAAACGTAATATACAACATATCATCTCCGCGAACAGCGTACAGGAATTTACAAATCACAAGGGACTCACGAATCCATCTAATAAAAGTAAGAAAGAAATGACAATTTGGGATATTTTTGATGTTATTCGAGTTTTAACTTGATGTTCGTCTTTTCTTTTTGATTTATTATTATGAACAGCTGGAGCGCAAGTAACACATTAGAAACTTCTAAGACGACGATGAAAAATCCGTTTTAAGGGCGAAGCGATATTCTCTTGAACAAAAAATGTGATGTCTAGTAAAAAAATATTGTAATACTAAGTGTATGAAAAGATACAAGCTAAAACTTTTTAGCAGTACGAAAATCTTGCATCAAAAACAAATTAAGCAGACATAGGATTTTCCTACGGAAGGCGGTAGGTACCTCAACTTGACCTAAAGCAGTTGAAAACTAGTCCGAAAATCCGCTCGTTACTCGCGAAATAGCATATTTCGCCATTTTACATTGTTTACTTTTACTTATTTAAATTCGTTTTTGTGTAATATTTTTCCAAAATATTTTGAGTTTCGACAATTTTGTGCGAAAAAGATAAAATTTCTCTTAGACTTTAGCGAAAAACTGGATTATTTCCAGAGAGGTAAGAGTCGAAAAACCTGGATAATAGTCAAGTCTTGAACCTTGAACCCAAAGACAAATCGGTAAAACGTCTTAATATCTGAAAAATACAAGAAATAGAAAGAAATGTCACACGAAGAATTGATAAAACAAATGGCAATAGAACATGGATGCAATAGAAGTGGAACGCGTATATTCTCTTTCACACTGAAAGTCAGAACCACTTGTCAGATGTCACGGAAATAAAAACATCGTCTCAAAGAGCGGGTTTAAGACTGTTAAATCAGTAATAAGATAAGAAGACTTGATTTCATTCAAACGAACCGCAGAAATAATAATAATAATATAATAATAATAATATATATAATAATAACATAGACATAATAGACGATAATAAAGTAAGTGTTAAGTATTGATGTTTCGTTTCTTCTTCATCTCATCTCTTGACCCATCACCCAACTCGTTGCGAATCACACTTAACGAGCGTCCCACCCCATTAGTATGTGTTGATGAGGGGTTTAGGGCTTTTGACCCAAAATGGCCGTCGGCCTCCCACAGAAGCCGACGACCCCAAATATCAAATTTTTTGAAAACATAAGAAATCATATTGTTCTCAGCTTTCTTAGCGACCATTTGACTGAAATTTAGGAATTCCTATTTTTTTTTGACTGCATTTTGTTTCATTCATTTATTTTTTGAAGAAAGAAAAATAATGTCGAACGTTTGAATTCGCCATGTAAGCTCAACGCGTGGATAACTTTGTAATTGCATTCCGCATTTACCTATATCTAAAGAAGATTTTTCTGATACGTTAGACATGTAAGCATTCGTTTTAGCTATAAAAACGTTTCAAGGATAGCTAAAGATTTATGGCTAGCTGTAATACGACATGCACAAACAGCATTGGTTCGGGGGATAAAAATTCGAAAAAGGCGTCAGTATTATGAAAAATTAGTCAATCATACAACTCTTGAAAATATTGCGATTCAGCTAGGGTAAAATTTTTTGCCACAAAGTAAAAAAAGCTTTTACGGATGATACAACCATACAACGGCTTGGAGGGAGGGTCTGAGTCTGGACTAATGTTAGTGAAAGATTTCCAAAAATCGATAGACTCCCAGAATTACATTTTTGGTGCTATCTTCTGTGATTTTGCTCCATCGGGCCCCCAGACTTTGTATGCAACCCATAAATGAGTAGTCAACAGAACTGAACAGCAACTAATTTCTAGGGAATTGATGCAATGCGACAAAATCACGAAAAAATCGTGGAGTCTTTCAGATTCTTGAGGTGTCCAAACCAGATATGCCCGTGATGGAGAAGGGCTTTTAGGGGTCCAGACCATACGTGGGTTGCAACGGGAGGGGAGTCCGACGTTTCCGAATTGCCGAAAATATCTCAAAAATTTAATTTCGAGTCTTACGATTTTGGGGTCTTTTAGATCTGGGATACAGAGCATCCAGGATTCCCTTCTAAGCCCAGTGTGGTCTAGACCTCCACAATTGGAGAAACGGGGGATTTTCTGTGTGTAATAAGGCAGAATGAAGGCCAGAAGCGTATAAAAATCGGAAATTTTCTTCAAAAGTGCTTTATGTTTACCAGGAAATGCAGAATAACACAGTTTTAAGGCTTCTTTAGCATTTTGTGCGGACACGAAAAAGATGCGTGTGTGCCAAGTTTACGTAATTTGAAATATGACCTATTGACCTGAAGAACGAATTCTTATCTTGACATCGAATTCATTAATGCTAAAAACAAGTCAGAATCAGCGTGCTTTATTTCGATGAACACAGTAAAGAAAAAAATAATTGCAAAGGAGCACATTCAATGATATAAATGCATGGACGCAGACGTTTTTACATCCGCAGGCATGCTGCATTAATACCGAAACTATCTCTTTTATATAAGACAATTGAATATGAAATTAAAATTAGAGATGCGTAAGAAATAATTTTAACACTAAACTGATAAAATACGTGAAAACATAAGATCAAGAAAATATTGTGAAGGATTTAGATTCATAGGTAAACCATATGCAAAATTTTTCGCAACGTTTTTATATAGAACGTTTTTAAATAAATTTTAGACACAAAGCTTGATGAAATGATAATTTGGACTTCACCAGTGTCCCGAGAATCTGGCCTCCCAAATAGATCGATAGACATAACAGAATTGAATTTTGTGTGCTATTTGTGGCAACTTGGCCCCGTCTCACCCCTACTATAATTAGGCAGCTGCCCATCAATGCTGGCCGCTGATTAGGTCGACTGAGCATTGAAGTCTGAATATTCTAATTTCTGTCGATGTAGTTGTATGTGTGTACGATTAGAAGGAGCGATTCAATGAGTAAAAGTTCTCCACCATTTCAATGCTCTCACACTATAAAGTTTCTATGTTCGTTTTTTCTTAAGAATTTGACATTCGGGCCTTCAGCCGTTTTACATAATTAGAAATTTTAACGTAATAAGAGTATGAATCATATCCGATGGCGAAATTTCGTCCTCCTTGAACAACACCGTAAGCAGTGAATCGACCTTGCGCATTTTTGCAAGCCAGCGGACTGCCCGAATCTCCCTGAAGATATTTGCATCGATTTAGACAAAAGTGATTGCCTTATTAAGGCTCTTCCAACAGTTTTTCCAATAAAGATCGATAATAAAAAGAGCTGACCACTCAGTTACCAATTATTTGAAAAACTCAAAGAATATGTTGTTCCAAGCGTTTTAGCGATTGTTTAGCTCTAGCTAAAGTAGCAATTATTCCAGCGCTTAGCGCTTTTTCATTTTCTGACCATATCGTTTTAAAGCACATCACATTTTTCGAAATTTTCTAAAAGAATTCCATATTCTAGAAAGAGCAAACATGCGTTATGACGTGTATTTATCTTTTTCAAGTCCAAAAGACACTTATAAATCAATGCTTTTGATAAAGCTCGGAAAGTGAAGCTTTGCCAGATATATTGGAAACTACAAAAATTTTATTGAAGAAAAAAGCAGTCAGAGATCATGTTCTACTGTACCTAATCACTAAGAATAGTCAAAATTTCTTACGAGTTTTCATGGATAAACTAACGTAACGTGTTTTAAAACATTGAAGCATTGTGCGTGGAATCTGAGAAAGTCTCATTCTTTGAGCTTTATTCAGAATCATTCGATTCAATTATTTTCTTAAGCCGTTTATTCTGCAATCTTTCGAGACCATACATGCCTATAGACCTTATGATTTTATGATTTGAACTATGGTTTATGCCAGCTTGAAACATGTTATTTGAAAATCATATTAGTCCGGTTAGTAGGTCCAATTGAAGACAGGTCTAGCCCTACGTGAGGGACATTAAATTTGCTTACTCAGAAGTTTCGTTAATTCGCAGAAAACCCAATTTTTAAACTTGTTGGATTCCGAGTTGCGTGTGACTCATGCTAAGAACGCTTCTTTAATTATCTCATGCTTAAATACTTGCCTACTTCATAGTTTTAGCGACCTCAAATACTTATACAGATGGACTATTTCCTTGTTAGGGCCGGGCCACACATACATAGACAATATAGGCTGGAAGTCTGTACTGAACCCTATAATTTAAATGACGCCCTGCCAATTAAGAGATCTCCAGAATTAAGTTCTCAAATTTTTCTCTTTTTTTCGCAATTTTTTTAACCAATGGATTGAACCTAATAAGAAACGTCAAAAATTGTGTTTTCCCAAATAAGCAATTTTTTGGCATTTTTTACCTTTAATGTTTTTAGACCCCAGAATCTATGCAGAAGCTGCCTAGGTATATCCGAACCAGACGTGCACGTTAGCAGTTTGGGGTCTAGAGGCTCAGAATGGAAAAAATAGAAGATTTCACAAGAAATATGAGGCAAAATGAAGGCTAAAAGCCGATGAAAAAATAATTTTCTCCAAAACTACGAATGTTTGCGTCATCTTGGCCCCAAGATGTTCAATGTCTGACCCCCTTCCAGATTGGACATGCTGTGCATTGGTCTAAACCATGTACGATAATTTGTGAAGTAAATATTAATGTTAAGTACTAAATCGACTAATCACTTTACTTTATATGGACCAGCGAAGTTTCCGGAGTGACGAATAATGATAAGCAGATCCCTGTCAATCGGCTGTTCAATAAACTGTCCAGACGGCCCTAAGTAAACCCTAAGATGTTCTAGCTGGTTAGCAACGAGACCATCTTAAAATAAAAAGTGTATCCTATTTCTTTCAGTCTCAAGTTTATGCATAAATACAGACAAAATAGATGCCATAAACGTCTGATTGATACTTTAATACTGAGAGGCATTATTATAATGAGGTAATATTCTTATCCGCTGCCAAATACTCAACGTTTTTCTCAGGGTGATGGTGGTCAAGGGCGGATTTAAGCGGTAGGCTATCATTGGTCCTCAATGACCTAGCGTAGTCTGCGAGAAGGAAACGAATGGATCTGTTTTTAAATTTTTTTGCTATTTTTGTTTTAATGATAATATGTCGATTTCAACAAAATTTATACTTTTTAGCGGACAGATTATGAATATCTTTTGTTTTAAGCATCATTTTTATTATTTCAAACGAATGGAACTAGTCCATAGCCGTCCTTTAATTCGGAAAATATATCGACGTCGGACAAACGAAGCTTTTTTGGAACATGATTCCCCCTGGTGGGATGATAATATCGGTAAATTTCGATAAATGCAAACTCAATAATCTTTCATGAATTGGGATAATCTTTGATTTCTCTCAGGTTAATTTTCATCCACAAAAACGAAATCAAATTCCATATACCTAAGTACTGCTAATAACCGATTACTAATTAGTGCCTCTTTTTTATTTATTACTTTCATCCATCTACGTTGTTTACGTTCATAAGCCCTTGCAATTAATTTCAGGTAGTCTGCACTTTAAGTTGATTGAGCACAATCATTTGCTTGGAAAAAAGTAAAAATTACTCAGGTTTAAAAATATATGACACAGTAAAATAATTTAGAGAAAGGTCTATGCTAAAATTTCTGATCAGTCATAAGCATATATACATGGGCAGCAGCTAAATTTCGGTGGTCTGAATTAGGTAAAATTGGCAAAAAATATGCCGAGAATTCTATTCCAGGGTCTACCGCAATTCGCGGGGTATTTTGGATTCTGGGAAATTTCTCCTCCCCCCAAACGCTTTGCGCACCTACAATCGGTCAATAATTTTTTGAAGTGAAAAATTCAAGGGTATTCCACTTGACAAAGCGATCAGTGAGGTGGAAAACAAAAACTCCGATAAGCTAAAGTGTCGCTTTGCCGGAATTTAAGAATTTTTTGGTGTCCCTAGCAGTCAGTACACTTTTCAAATTCTTGGTGTCTTCGGCAGCTAATACGCTTTTCCAATAATAGGTAATTCCTATGTATCTTAGATATTCATTGGAATGCCCTTACTCGAACTAACATGTGAATGCCATACTTGTAATGACTCGAAATTTTGCATGGAGGGTCTCTAACCATTTTACGGGAAGAATGGGTAAATTACTTCAATTTTTGGCTAAAGACAACTAAAAATCGCTTGAAATGGTCAGAGGATCAATTTTTCCAGAACTCGAGGGGTGAAAGCAGTTCTTTTTTTGTTTAAGGTCCGTTTGTACATGTAAAAGATAATTCCTAAAAGTCTTTGTACATTTTGCACATGCAAATTTTCTGTACAGTACAGTAGCGATTTTATTTTGGTAAACCACCATTTTTTTGTAGGAGACATAGATTTTGAGGCTCGTGCAAAGATCTTTGGAGCGATCTTTGTACAACTTTGTACACAAAGTATAGGCACTTTTTGGCCGATTTTTCATTGTACAAAGAAATCGCTAAGTTTTCGTACAAAAAAAAAGAGTGGGTAAAACAGGGTTTTCGGCCTTTGGTGCTGTATTTTGGCTAATTTCTGGGTATCTGACGCCAAAAATTACTAAAAATTGACTTCAATCGGCGCGAAGTGCCAAAAAAAATTGATATTTTTCTATTCTAAAAACAAATTGTGTTATATTAAAGATATATAGGACAAAGAATTACTTATTTCTGCGCAAAGCGCCGAAAAATTTTGGGAATTTTACATCTTTTTACAGTTTTTGTCTTCCCAAAAATCTTTGTACATTTCGTACACATAAATTTTTGGGTGCTATAATATGGTACAGTAGCATTTTAGTGTGGTAAAAACAGAGTTCTTCGACTTCGGGTAGTGTATTATAGCAAATTTCTAAGTCTCTAAGGGCAAAAATCACAAAGAATCGTCTTGAAACGGCGCGAAGCGCCGAAAAATTTGACATTTTTTCTCTTGAAATGCAATTTCTGCCATTATAAAGAACTATAGAACACAATCACTATTTCGGCGCGAAGCACCAGAATTTTTTGCGAATTCTAGACCTTTTTTGCAATTTTTGTCTTCCTAAAAATCTTTGTACATGTACAAAGACGGTCCCGAAAAGTCTTTGCACATCTGGAAAAATCTTTGCTGAATACTAAAAAAACAGAGGGTCGAAGATATTCTGGTTTTGGAGGGATGGGGTACGACAAACTTTGAGCTGGGGAACCATTCCTGTCCCTTCTGTTACATGCATGGCAGATGTCCTTTAAAATATTTCGAAATCACTCAATTACTTATGTCTAGTCCACCGAAGCCAGCTACCCAACATTCAGCTGAAGGCAAAGGATTTTCGTAAATCTCTGGCAGGCAAATCGGTTTGATGAAGTCATTGAAATAGACTTTATCGTTCATTTTGACTAAAACTATATCAGAACTTCTGCCGAGGGAGTTAAAAAAGAAAGTATTCCCCGTTCTCCTTTTAACAATGCGCGTCGTTTCGAAGCGGATATCATAAAGCCCAAATACAAAAATCCACTTTCGCATACTGAAATGAAACATTCTGAATGGTCTAAAGACAAACAGTAACCGAGTTTCAAGTCATATCTCAAGAACCATGCTAGGTGGGTATTTGAAATTTTTCTTAATCGAAAGGCAAAAAGGTCTTACGTAAGACTGTATATTTCTAGGCTACATAGAGTACAAACCTGTTCTCTAGATGTTGGACGTTCAATAAAAGTAGGTATATATTCGAAAAACAAGAAATTTTATAGTGCAGATAAACAGTTTTGCGAAGAAAGTGTCTGCTGTTTGTGCGTAATGGTACAAATTCTATGTGAAATTAATAAAATCCTAAGTGAGCATCTTCACTGACTTGGAATCATTTTCGTTTCAGAGTCGGTAGAGGAGTTTAACATGAAAAACTGAATTAAATTGAAAATTGCAGTCATGACAAATTTTGGCGGTGTTTTTACTCCATTGATCACAGCACAACGAGCCTGCATTATAACAAAGTTCATGTGGATTTGCTGCCGCCTTGAATGCTTTTTATTAGTCAAAAAAGAACAAATTGGATGAATGAGTGATCGGGGCAAGAATAGAGATTTACAAACATTAAGCCAATCAAATATGCAGTACTTTTCTCAAACTAAGCACATTTGAAATATTTAAAACAAAATTTTCATGGGATTAGATATCAGTGTGAGATTCTGCATTGGTCTTAAAGACATTTTTCACTTGTTTTTAAAAATTTCAGTTGCATAGCTGCCGTGGTTCTGAAGCTAAGACATAAAACGTGGATAGTGTTTTCTCTGGACCAACTTGTATATACTAATTTTGGCTACTGTGATGCGGGAAAAATGCATATATTCGCAATCAGAATTACGCAATCTCTTTGAAGCACCGCTTTGCTGTAAGTATTACTGGACTTTGCCAGCATACAGGTGCGATTATCATGCTAGTATTGTATCTAGATAAACTGGGACAGTGAGTTTAGTACGCCATGCAATAAATTAAATAAAAAAACTACCAATTTATAGATATTTTAAATAGCCACTGATTAAATTTTAGACTTTAATTGTCCCCGTGTTTTTTACGCACGATTAACAATCGTAGACATAATGGTTACCGAATGTGTATAAGCAACACCAAAGTTTTGCGGAGTTGGTAGATCAAAAATCGCGAAAAAATTGCTAAAAATGTCAAGCCCAGGTGTTTAAGAACAATACAAGTAATTTATCGACATGAAAAACAATGAATTAGCTTTTTATCGATAAAACTATAAATAGTTCACATTATGTGATATTGTGTCTTAGAGTCCGTTGGACAGCAAGAATTCTGCTTAAAATAATTTATGAATGAACTTTTGAATTTAAAAGAGGCAGGTGTTCGCTAAAAGTAATTTATTAAATTTTTCGATGAAGTCGTTCCTTTTCTGAAATTCAAAACAAAGAATATTCAAGATATTCTAAGTAGAATGAAATATGAACGTCAACACAATTTCATTAATGGTCGCTAAGCGCCGGAAGCGAAATTACATTGGAGACAAAAATAGCGAAAAAGAAGGCTCAAAACAGAAAACCATTTAGCATTTTGAAAATTAAAAATCATGTAAACATCATATATGATCCATAGTCTCATTTCGTTCCAAGTAGGAGCTATCGATACTTTTCGGAATCTGTGCGAACTGAGTTCAGACGATCAAGCTTTCATCGGATATCGCTGATGACTATGTACTTTGTCGAAACACGTTTATGCCCAATTTTTTTAAGTTGCATCTCTAAAGTAGACCTTCCTGCTCACTCTTATTAGCAAAAAGTCGTTAACATGGATACCAGGCTGGAAATACGTTCAAATATTCATCCGAAAGAGAAATAAAATTATATTGTCCAAATTAAGGCAAAACGACGAAAAAGAAAAAATATAATTGTCAGCAAGTGCTTTATCGACCACACTCAAGAATTAAAATACCGAATCGGCTATTTAAGATTTATACCTATATTCAATAGCATCGTAGCTCAATGAAACCTTTCAGACCGGTCTAACCATACGTGGGCAGCAAGAAAATTAAAATTCTGGGGAGAGGGGTGCAGGATTTTTTAAAGGTCGAAAAATAGCCTTAAAAATGGTGATATGGCTAAAAAACACCATTTTTCGACGTTTCTCATCGAGCACTGTCCATTGGCATAAAAAATTGCGAAAAAAACGAAAAAAATAAAAAAATCGAATTTTGTGGGGGAGAGGGGTATTTTGATTTCTGGGGGGGGGGTTATTTTGGTTTTTCGGGGGTTGCATACCCCAAACTCCCCACGCCCAGGTGTGGGTCTAACCCTACAAAACCGACCAAACTGTTCATTTACCGCGGGCTTGTACTCTTAGCTGAGTATCAAGAAACGGAAAATGCTTAGCAGGGCTAGTAAAAAATAAAGCTATGTTTTAAAGCGAGACGTCTGAGATAACAAACGGCCCTTTTCAATTAAACGATGTCCACAGTCCCTTTCAAACTAAGCGACAGTAAACTGAATGTTTCGTGTAATTTGCGACGCTGTCAATAACCTGTTAGCAAAAGCTGTTTGCCCAGAATTATTTGACGTACAATAGTATCGTGTAAGCTGAAGAAAGACGAAGTATGGTATTATATACTCGATATCCTTCAGACAGTGTGCGGATGTCAAAGCCCATTCTGTGTAGTTGTCCAGAGCATTGTTTGCGATAAGAAAAGCGCCACACTTCATAATCAAGTGTCCTTCCAGGCTCAATCTGCCCACCCACGGATATGCAAATGGAGCTACAGGGTTGCCTCCGATAATTTTTTTGTTTCTTGTTGGAAAATTATCGTTTGGAAAAGACGAAACTCCACAACTGAAATCATATTCACCTGAGCTTATCAATATCTTGCTCCGAGGCGATTCTGAAAAACAAGTTAATATCAATTGATCTACGAGACTACCGAAATGCACAAATTGGGAGTTTTAAAGTAAAAATAAGGCAAAATAACAATCAAAAATTATTGAAATGGAAAATTTCCTCCCAAGTTATTTCGAATGGATCAGAAACTGTGTTTACACCATTTCAACAATTTTATCCATTTTCAGGCCATTTTTACTAGAAACTCTCTGGATGACTCCCAGATCGACTTACCTCTCCCCACCACTGTGCATTTATGGTTGTGTCTGACTAATCAAGACTAAGAACGGATATGCATTTTATGATTTTAAAAAAATTGTCAGATTTTCTAAATATTTAGTGATAAAATGTATTGTTTGCAGCCTCAGAGCTTCATTTTCCCCGCCACAAAACAATGTAATTTGAACAGTTTGCCTCTCTGATTGCAGTATTTTGTTAGATATACAAAAAGAATTGAGCTTATCCATTATCTCCAAATTTCCAGGTAATTCTTCCGGGGAATTTTTTGAATCAGAGAAGATTATATCAACAAGAAAGTGATGTAAAATGCTGTTTTGAACATATTTCATGATTTTTTAGAACTATTTCCTGACACTTCAGGAAAAAAATTGGGTTTGCACCATCTTCCGCTATCAGAAAATACTGAGGATAATATGAGTATGATATATACTTTTGAGTATAATATGTCAAGTTTCTGCACCAATTTCCAATATTCAAATTCAAGTCAAAAGACTAAAAAATTTTTTTCAATATCATTGCAAAGTGAACATTTAGAAAGCCTAGAGTGTCAAAGTCACTATGAATCGATTCTTCTTAATAGAGCTTCAATGAATAATTGTAAACAAAGAAAGTGTTGCTTATTAGAATCAGGATAAAACAAGCTTGAAGCTTTTATCCCAACCCTACACAATAAATTTGCAGAGTTGTAAAAACGCCAAAGAACTTTTGATGATGTCATCAAGCTCTACGCAGCATCACAAAAATGCAAAAATCAGAAATTTGATTCTGAGCTCTAGCCAATTTCGCAGGGGGTTCGTCACGTGGATAGTACGAAATGCACAGCACGGCCGATCAGTACTCTCCAATATAGTCGCTAATGCAAAGTGGCTGCCCATCCGCCTGGCCGACCGGCAAAAGTGGTCGCCTTTCGATTTATCACATTTTCCCGGTTGACCGTTCATGCAGTGTAGAAGCGCGTTGTCGCGGTTTTTTCTAGACACGCTGATTCCATTTGGTGACCTTTTTTGAGTAGTTCAGCAAATAAACGAATAAAATATACCTTAGCATGATAAAATGCGAGTTTTCTCGGGTGAATTTTTTCTTACCTACTCGATTTGACATTTTTCACATAGGAAGTACCTACAATCTAAATATTTGCCGGTTATGAGTGAGGGAGGACGCTTCGACTGCGTTCCTTTTAAGGCTGTAATTCAAGGTGTCCGATCCTCACTTTCGCTCAGAGGTGAGTAAACCGCTAGGTATATAATTTGTTTTGAGATTTCTCTGCTTATGTCATCAATTTTTTGACTACAGGCGTACCTTAATAAGTAAGTGCGTTCATACATGGACGAATTTAACAATTCATTTAACCCGATATTATCAATGGGAGCCGGGTCGGTCGGAATCAATGGGCAGACCTGCCAGTGTCAATGAAAAATTTTGCAAAAATCCAGGAAAAATTATGGAATTACACAAAAATAACTCTGAAAGCAAATATTCCGTCGATCGACTAGAAAAAAACATTATGAATTCAGGAAAATACATAAAATGATTTGAAAATCGATTAATCTATCAATCAGTAAATTACTAACAAACTAATTATCATTAACCAATCAAACAACCAATAATTATCAATCAATCGATCACTAATCAAGCTACCATTTAATCAAACAATCACTTTGTAAAAGGACAACCAAAATAAATTGGGTGAATGGTACCAATGGAAAGACCGGCTTCATGCTTTAACTTAAATTGAAGAGACGTGCACTACCTGTACTTTATGCACGACTCAATATATCGCTTCCTCTATTACCGAAATGAAACGTTACTCGTCGAGTGATTGAGAGGTCGAACTTTGAATCAAGAAGTCTACAGTTCGAGTCCAGTAGACAGCAGCTTTATATTCTTTTATTTAAGAGAGTATGACATATGTCCATATGTGGGGGGCCACCATGAATGAGCGGCCTGCCTGGATGGACGGCCAAGCTAGAAAAGCAGCCACCCTGAAAAATTCACGCTTTAATTGTGAATTCATAGAGCGTGGGGCGGCAAGCCACCGGATGGGTAATCACGCTGGATTGGCGGCCTAGCTAGATGGGCCGCGCTATCCATCATATGCGGCCATTGGACACAATCTGACTTGATTGAAGGTCAGATTGGTCTGAAGGAATAGTCAGACAGCTCTTTTTGACCTGAAATGGACTTAAAAATGGCTGGAAACAATAAAATAGAAAAAAGGATTTAAACGATACTTCTGATCAACTTCAAGTATATAGTGTAAGAGTTGTAAATTTTTGAAATCTGTTCGACCTCAATTTGCCCCATTATTCAAAAAAAATGTTTTGCCAGCTTCCTTAAACCAAAATGGCCTCAAAAAGGTTACCGCTAAAATACTGTAAAAACAATCATCTGTATCATGCATTTTTATGCTAAAATGTGGATTTATATCCATTTTTGTCTTTTATTTTGCCTCATTTTTCTCAGAAGTTTCCCATTTTTTCTTTTTCTAAAGTGCCCTCCTGCTTCGAACCATTTTAGATCCTAAGCCTATTCGTATATGATAAAACCCTACTTTTGATGCAATGCGTCAATTCAAGGTGATGCCAATTATATAGTTCGGTAAGATCTGTGACCTTATCATGATTTGTTGACGATAAGAAGCACAAATTAAGATTTTTATGGTAATTTATGGATCGACAAGTCTCTGTTCGCTGGCATAGTAAGAAACAGTCCATACGGCTGACGCTTCGAAAAAAAGCGATCAAATCGAAAACATAAAATCCGTTTGACTTTTTTACGTGGCATATGTCTTCGCCATTATACTCGATTTCCCTCGCTGTATTCCAAAGAAGATCCAGATATTCGCCATTGACCTTAAGTGAAATTTCGCAAAAATAAATGAGTCATTCGCAGGGTTTATATCAATAAGCAGGGCTGTATTTACAGGGGCTGAGCGGTCGTTCTTTTCCTGTGGCGGATCTGGGATTCTCGTAGAAGGCACGGTCATTACCAAACATGGTCAGCAAGAAAGTCCTAGAGGGTCTGGTTGGTTGGCCAAAAACGTTACTAAAAACAAAATTCTGGGGGCCTACAGTAATCTACGATGAGCTTTTTAACTCTTGCGGGGGTGTAAGCCCACACTTCTCCACTCCCATATGTGGTCATTCCGTGGGCAGTACCAAAATTCTAGGGGGTGCAAGATTGTTCAGAGGTAAAAAAATGGCCTTAAAAATGGTGGTATGGCGGAAAAATACCATTTTTCAACGTTTTCTCATCTAACACTATCCATTGGCATCACAAAATTGCGAAAAAACAGAGAAAAATTTCAAAAATTTAATTCTAGGGGATATTTTGATTTCTGGGAGGGGGTATATTGCTTTCTCGGGACTCTATTTTTTCCTGAAATGGTCAAAAAAAAATTTCGTCGTCTTGAATCGTCTATCTTTATTCTGAATAGTTTTCAGAAAAGAATGTACAGACAAATTCTAAATCTTCAGCAATTTTGTGAGTAGTTATACCTGTCTCACTAACGGCAACGTTATAACATATACAGTGCTTAAGCATAGGCAATGTTGTAGGAAAGACAATGATTAAGGATTAACTAAGGCTATACAACATATACAGTGCTTAGATATAGGCGAGGGGGTGGAGTCTTGCGCCCTGAGGTAGGGGTCAGGGCGCAATGCTTAAGGATAGGCAATGCTTAAGAATATGCAATGGCAAAAGGATAGACAACGTTATAACATATGCAATTATTAAGGATAGGGCATGTTGAGGCATAGGAGTAGATTGTTAAGGAGCGAAAGGTAAATTAAGCCTAAGTATGAAGTTAAACTCAGACTAAACCTAAATTAAGTTGTAAATTAAGCCTAGTATGTCTGCATTTATGCGAAATGTCGTATGACAATCCTCCCAAAAATTGATTGACCCCCAGAATTAATTATTTGGAGCTATGTCCAGCGACCGGCAGAATTTGATTGCTCCCATGTAAATGTGTGTGGGTAATGTAACTACGACAGTTACACGGTACGAACACTTTATCGAACTTGTTTAGTTGCGGCTTACAACGCTAGTCGATTATTAGCTTTGCAACGAAATGGAACCACCAACGAAATCATGGAATCCCTTAAACAATCAAGTATCCGTCTTTAAGACGTGTTAGCTTGGGATATGCCTACAGTTTCCAATTTAATCCCATCTTTTTATCTCTAAATCCTGTTATGTAGGTACTTGGCCGGTAAAAGGGGTTTATGTGTGCGTTAAGATCACTTATATCAATATTTGTTTTAATATTGTAAACAATATTAATGTCATATGACCTTATACAAAAAATATTTTATCTGTACTTAAATTTTCTTGATTTCATCGTTAAATCGTTAATAGTGTAATAAATCTGAGAATAGGGTGATTAATTGGCTTTTGGAGGAGGGTTGGCGTTTTTGCTCGAGTCGACGATCGGTCGCGTTTTATCTTGTTTTTTTGTTTTCTTCATGCTCGTAATCGAGCCGACGATTGTTTTTCTTTTTTTCGTCTAGTAAATTTGGGCAAATATTTACCCAGTGATATTGTACATCGAGGGTAGATCGGGCCCCGACGTTATTTTATTTCGACTATCTTTATTTGCCAACTAACAAAGGTAAATAAACTTGTGCCGTATTTTATTCTTATCTTCGTAAAGTCCAATTCATTTCTCAACTCAAAAATAATAAAAAACATTATTTAATCTTGTAATAATGACGACTGTCCAGATTGGTGCTCGCTGTTGTTGGAGCCATGTTTATTGTGCTACCATTATTAGGAACCAAAAACCTTTCTGAATCTGAACTCGAATTGGTGCACAAGTTAAATAATCAACTTGAGATCGGGGTTGAGATAGGTCAACTGACCTTGCGAGCATTCCGGGGTTAGTTAGGTACTCAGTGCTAGGTTTTGTAGGGCGTAGCTGCCGAGACTTCCGCCCAGAAGCAGTCAGCAATATTAGGACCGAGGAAATCGAGGTCGTAGGTTATTGAGGGCCGTTGGGTTTGGAGCCGTCTATCGGCAATTTCAATCTGGCCAGCGCTAAGAGCAGCGTAGGTACCTAAGTAACTCCCGAAGGCAAATACCGGGGTGTGTCCGTGTCGATTGAGTAGATATAGGACACCCTTTAGTATTTATAGTGAGCATTAAAAATTTTTTTCGCTGAAATTCTCCTCAGAACTTAAAAACGTCAAAAGTATATAAAACAATTGGCAATTTTGACCGAAGCCGTCTTTGTATTGGCATAAAAAAACCGCTAAAATGAATAAGTAAAGGGCTCGCACATACTTTATGCCAGGAAAAAGGACATTTTTCGCAAAAAGTCTAAATTGACAAACGTTTACTGAAATCATACAAAACTAAGTTAATACAAGACCAATACAATGAGATCAATGAACATACTTATTGCTAGATTGAATTTGTCTAAGTAAGTTATCGTTCTGAATGCAGCATTAAAAGTTTAACGCCCTACTTTCTATGGCGAAATGAGCAGTTCAGAATAATGTGAAATTACGGGGTAATAAAATAAGTACAGTAAATAAAACTATATTAACCTGAAAGAAAAAAAGTTAGTCTAGAAAACGTCCATCATATAACTGCAACGCTGATAATAACGGTACAACATTAATTTAAAACAAAATCCTTCGCGAATGGCCAGTCACCCGACACGACGGTAATTGTGATTTTTTCAGGCTAAGTAACGAAAAAAAGGACAAAAAAAGGACAGGTTTTAAAAAAGGACGCTGATGCAAATAAAAGGACTATCCTCTTAAAAAAAGACATATGGGAGCCCTAAATAAGTTGGAAGTCTGATTCTGAGTAGATTTTTTAGATTCTGGGATCTAAAATTTGTAACTG